>CM076984.1:30929671-31072807 GCA_039105355.1 Benthosema pterotum | reverse complement strand
AATTCAATAATTATAATATCATCTGCCAGTACCAACAGCGCCGCGTGTGTCTCCTTGTAGTAACTGCAGCAGTAACCGAGCTGTCAATCAAGAGCTCCGTGCCCCGCCTCCGCCCTCAGCACGGAGGAGGGGGGGGGCAGCAGCGACACAAAACAGATTTCAGGTTTTGCTCGCCACCTCGCCAGAGCAGCAGCGTTTTTAAATTTTGTCATTCTGATTCGAACCACAACAATTAGAACCTGGAAACGGGTCGTATGTTGCTCTTACAATTCACAACTCTACATTTTGTTTTCAAACAGAATACCGAAACGGGCCGTTTTGGAGTGTATTCTGATTTTTAAATTTAACAAGTATAAAACAGAATCCTGAATGGCCGAAAAGTACACGGACCCTAAATTGGTCATTTTTGATCTACTTTATGTTTTGCCTGTTTTGTTTGCAAAATCCAGCCAGGTAGTGTGAACAAAAGCAAAATAAATCTTTAGTTTAGGGGTCTGTGGGGCTAAAATCTCAAATGGTGGTCTGTGGCTCAAATGCTGAATAAATAGTGGGCCCTGGCATGAAAAGGGTAGAAAACCACTGCCCTATACTATAAATACACTTCCTAATTGGTTACTGCCCAACATTGCTCCACCTAACACATGCAGGTTCCAGGGGGATCGAGTCTATGCACGCTGCGAGATGATGGCCACATGCCCGCCGAGCCAAGACTCTAGGGTCAGCGACCCCCCCCCACACACACACACACACACACATTACCCTCACTGTCCTGACCTGGACAACATTTCACTGAGGCTGTCCATGCTGCCAGGCAGGCCAGATCTAGGCATAAGGGGGGGGGGGGGGGGGTGGGGGGGGGGGGGGGGGCACATGCCCCCTAAATGCCCAGACTGCCCCACCAAACATGATGACATGCAAAACAATCCAAATTTTGAAGAAATTTCAAATCAAAGTACTTTTATTTAAAAATGATGTGAAACACTACTACTGCTACTAACTACAGCTGTGTCACCACTAAACCAACAGCATTTCATCATTGAAAACAGAAATCTCTCTGAGTCAGACCTTTAGCTTTATGCATGCATGCGTGTTTGTTGTAACTTCTGTTGTAACAACAACTATGTTATTATTGATGCTTGACTAATAAAAGTCCTGTAACCAAAAACGGTATGGGGGCTGCCCCCATACTATACCCATTTGGGAGATGTTACATCGGGCCCTGCCTGTTTCAATGCCCGTGGGAGAAAAAAAACACAATTAGCCAAATTAGCTGCAGCACTGCAGCAGTCAAGGGTCAGCAGGGGAAACATGCTGCTGTTTTTTGGGGGACATACTGGTTTACAAAACAAACACGCCCCGGCTGACACCGTGTTTATTCTTAAATACTCTAAAGTTAAAACGGAACGGAAAACCCAATTATTTTTGGAAACTAATTTGTCCCTGCTAATGAAATACAGAGACTTATCAGCTCTGTCTCTTTCTTGTTCAAACAGCTCTACTTCTAATGATGAAACAACACGCCACGAGCACACAAACATCCACTAAACAAATAATCTGTGTGCACACACACATACACACACACACACAACACACACACACACACACACACACACAACACACACACACACACACACACAAATACACACACACACACACACACACACACACACACATTAAGGGGCAAATTCGCACATCATTGATGTGTTCCATCTCCCAACACTTTGAAGTTTTGCACTCTCTCCTCTCTGCTGCCTGAAGTAGTAATCTAGCCTTTGTCTTTATTTAAATAGGCATGAGATGGAAGTGGTTGGAAAGAGGATGGTCTGTCTTGTTGCAGAAAGAAAAAGGCATAACATTTAATGAGCCCTGCTGCGGTTCAACAAAATGACACTGTTTGCTGTCACATTTAGCTTTCAGACACATAGAAACGTCTTTAAAGAGGAGAAGTGATTTTCTCTTCCCCATGTACAAGTTTAAGAAATGACAAAAAATGACATAATGACTTAATTACACCCCCTTTTTGGTGTGTTTTCTCTGGATTTTTGCATGCGTTTGTTTTTGAGGGTTTCTTCTGGCGGCTGAACCTTTCCACTCATGTGTCAATGAATGAAATATAGCAGGGGTTTTCACAGGTGGTCTGGAGACCACCAGTCGTCCTTGAGAGGGTTCCAGGTCCCCAGGTAAGTTGGTTAACCAGATGTAACTCTTGACATTTGGTTTCATTTTTTTTACGCTGTCAAGAGTTTAAAATATCTCTACACAACTAGAAGATTGATGGTCAATTTGGTCTGTATATGTTTTGTCTGTTTTGTTTCCCAAATCCAGCCTGGAATTGTGGACAAAAGCAAAAGAAATCTTTAGTTTTGGGGTCTGTGCGGCTAAAATGTCATCAAATGGTGGTCCGTGGCTCAAATTCTAAATAAATAGTGGGCCCTGGTATGAAAAAGGTGGAAAACCCCTGAAATATAGTGACATCACATTATCAGTTCCTCCTTAATTCCTCCCCCTTTATCATACAACTAGAGCAGGGATGTCAAACTCAAATACACAGAGGGACTGTGTTTCAACACACAGGGCACCGGTTTACGAGTACGTCCCAGGAAAACAGCAAAAGTAATTTTCCTTCAAAAATCATGAATGTCCCTTGATAGCAAGATAAATGCAAAACTGATTGCATTATTAAAGCTCAGTTTCCTCACCAAGCACTACTTTTGCAGTAAAATGAGTACATTTATTTGCAGTAATACAGGTCAAGTTGAAATCAAGTTGAGTTGACACCTAATAAGAAGGGATTCGTTCCAAAGAAACCACTCTGGCCACTCAGCTCCATTGACAGCAGAATGCACATTCGTTAATTTTGGACATTATGGAATTGTAGGACATTTTAACGCATTAACAGACCTCTGGTCACTCTAGTGAATAATGATTTGTTGTTTATAACATGCGTTAGTTAATGTACATTATAAGAAAATAGGCTGTGCTGTGATGAAGTGGTTAAGGTAGGGCTATGTTTGGAACTTGCAGAGATCTCTGCAATCACCTGAACTTGACAAACCAGGCATACGACATTCTAACAAATGCTGTAAGCTACGCTCTAAACCAGGAGTGGCCACACTTTGACTTGAGAGCTACTTTCAAAACGACCGGCGCAACAAGATCTACACATAAAAAAAAAATCCATTTCAAGGCCCCCAAGAAAGTTTGACTTTGAAATAGTGGGGATGGTTTTATTTACTGTTCTTAGTGTTAGTAAGTGTTATAGAATAATGCACTTATGATGAAAAATGGAGGGGAGAATTGGAAGGTTTTCTTGTATATGCTACTACTGACGTTTGAAAACAGTATTTGTTGTTTGGAGTTGACAGTTCGTGATGTTGAATTTAGTCTCTTGCACCCAAAGCTAATAACTTACACGTTTTTGTCCACAATTGGGAAAGTGAACTGGCAAAAAGTTGGTCAAAATAACAGTTATTCTCCATTTTGTAATTGTGTGGACTTTTGAAATTTATGTAATTCAGATGTTTAAAATAAATTTAACTCTTGAGAGTGTAAATGAAACCAAATTTTGGTTTCATTTTAACGCTCTCAAGAGTTACAGATCTATACATTTTAGGGGACTGTCATGTGATCTACGTGCACGGCCTGTGTGATCTACTGGTAGATCATGATCTACCTTTTGGACACCCCTGCTCTAAACTAGACCTCCCCCTGGCCAGCTGGGGCCCGCAAGGGTCCATTTGGCATCATTTTTACGCTTTCTGGTTAACCAACTTTACATCATTTAGCTGGGGACCACCCGGAATCCTCTCAAGGACCACTGGTGATCGCCAGACCACTGATTGAAAACCACTGCACTATTGGCTCGCAATTTGTTTCAACCATTTAAACGTCACTACTGTGTGTAACCTCTTCTTTCTTCTCCTTTGTTTGGTCTCCCTGCTCTCCTATTGAAACATTATCATCAGGCCAAAGGTCACGTCTTTTCCTAGACACAGGATGTGTCATGACCTTCGACCTGATGGTCAGAATTCAATTTATCCCCTGAGCAACCAGGAGGGCACTGTGAGCTCAATGGTGACAAATGTGGTGCACGTGCATATATAGGAAACATATAGGGTTCAAATCCAGGGCAGAAGAAGTATAGTGCTGCTTTAACCCATTTGTCCTGGAAAATGGTTCAAAGATTTGCACCACATTTTAACCATTTTCCGAAAATATCAGATCTAGATTTGATATTTTTCAATATCTAAACTAATGTCAATAATGCTAAGTAGTGGTAATGATGCTAATAATGATAACACTAATAATGCTAAGTAATGCTAATAATGTAAGTATTGTCAAAATGCTAATAATGCTAATTAATGCTAAATAATGTTAATAATGCTAAGTAATGCTAATATTGTTAATAATCCTAATAATGCTAAATAATGCTAATGCTAAGTAATGCTAATAATGCTAAGTAATGCTTAGAACACTAAAACACGTTCCTGCCAAAAAAAAGTTTAAGCACATTTATTATTTGATAATTTTATTTTGAGAACTCTTCTAGCCCAAACGATTATGTCTCAAGTTGGGAAGTTACAGTTGCTTCAAGGTGCAACGGTCTGACGTTTAGTCAAGTGTTTTTCAAAGCATGCCATATGGCTTGTTTGATGTTCTAAAGATCTGTTCACTTCAATACGGTAGCTATAGGACCATGACAGATCTATTTGGAGGCACTTGAAATGTGCTTGGGAGTAACTGGTGAAAGTTTCTGAAATGTTTTATTCAAAGGGACAGGGGCGGATCTCTCTGAAAACTCTCTGAGTCAGACCTTTAGCTTTATGCATGCTGCGTGTCTGTTGCAACTTCAACAACAACTGATGTTATTATTGATGCTTTACTTGCCTAATAAAAGTCCTGTAACCGCAAATGGTATGGGTGCGACTTCATCGCCCGTGGCGCGAAGCGTCACGGGACGATGAAGCCGCACCCATACCATTTTCTCTTGCCCCCCCAAGCGATATTTCACTTTCCTCATAAAAGTTTTTAAAAAATGTTTCATTATAAAAAGGACGATTACGCTGCGGACAAAGACAACTGGGGTTGTGACCAAGGTGACCAGATCCAAACTGTACATTTGAGGGACAGTAGTAGTATTTGCAATACCTAGCAGAGAGGAATCCAGGAAGCTATACAACACCTTAAGAGTGGAAAAGCAGCAGGGCCAGATAACATCCGGCCGAAGCCCTAAAGACGGATGTTGATACCACTGTGAGCCTGCTGCATCCACTATTTAAAAGAATCTGGGAAGAAGAAATAATACCAGCAGACTGGAAAGAGGGCCATATTACTAAGATCCCAAAGAAAGGTGACCTGGGAAACTGCAACAACTATAGAGGGATCACCCTACTCTCTGTGCCAGGGAAAGTACTTTATAGAGTTATCCTGGAGAGAATAAAGGAAGCAGTAGACCAACAACTAAGAGACCAGCAAGCAGGTTTCAGGAAGAACCGATCGTGTGTAGACCAGATTGCCACTCTTCGTATTATCATAGAGCAGTCAATAGAGTGGAACTCCTCACTCTACGTCAACTTCGTGACTACGAAAAAGCCTTCGATAGTGTAGACAGAGAGACCACCTGGAAGTTGCTGAGACCACCACGGGTTCCCACAAAGCTGGTGAACATCATTAAAAACAGTTACGCTGGAATGAACTGCAGAGTAATACATGACGGACAGCTCACAAACCAGTTTTGAAATCAAGACCGGGGTGACAAGGTTGTCTCCTATCCCCTTTCTTGTTTTTAATAGTTATTGACTGGTCATGAGAACAACAACAGAAAATAGGAAGAATGGAATCAGGTGGACATTATGGACACAGTTGGATGACCTGGACTTCGCAGACGACCTGGCACTACTGTCGCATAACCACCACCAGATGCAAGATAAGCTCAAAACACTTGCAGAGACTTCCGCCCAAGTAGGAACTTAAACATCCACAATGGAAAAACTAAAAACAATGAGGATAAATACGACAAGTGCAGAACCAATCACGCTAGGTAACACCACAATAGGAGAGGTAGAGTCATTCTCATATCTAGGTAGCGTTATTAGCCACCAGGGAGGTACTGATGCAGATGTAACTGCAAGAATAGGAAAGGCAAGAACTGCCTTTATCCTCCTCAAAAATCTGGCGCTCTAGAGAGATAAATCAAAAAACAAAAATCAGAATATTCAACTCCAATGTAAAATCTGTCCTGCTCTATGGATCAGAGACCTGGAGAATAACAAAGGTGACAGTAAATAAAGTGCAAATCTTCATCAACAAGTGTCTCAGAAGAATCCTGAAAATCCATTGGCCAGACAAGATCAGCAACAACAACCTGTGGATGGAAACTGACCAAGTCCCCGTAGCAGATGAGATTGGACAAAGAAGGTGGAGATGGATCGGGCACACGCTGCGGAAGCCGGTGTCAAATACGACCAGACAGCTCTGTCCTGGAACCCGCAAGGGAAGAGGACAGAGGCAGGCCCAAAAACAGCTGGCGGCGAGATCTCCAGGCAGACTGCAAGAGACTGGGATACACCTGGTCGCAGATGGAAAAGAACGCCAGTGACCGAAAACTCTGGAGGACCCTTGTCGACGGCCTATACCCCAGCAGGGTGTCAGGCGTAAGTAAGTAAGTAGTAGTATTTGCATGTGTGGGACATTTACGGGATGAAAAACTGGGATTAGCAAATTATTAATCTTGATGTCATATTAAAAAATATAATTCAGGATTTAAATTTCGACTCAATTTGTGGGACACCTAACAAGTCATGGAAATGAAGGACTGTCAACACATGGATTCTCAGCACATCAGCTCCATATACAGTATGGAGATCTAAGGAGTGGCTACACAACAATACGCTGTCTGTGATTGAACCAACAAAAGGAACGTCAGAGATGAACGCCAACAACGGCTGAGGAGGTTGTCACAGAGAAACATACAAGCTAAAAAAAACCAAACAAATTATGGCAGGATGGATGCACAAAGGGGAGTGCTTGTTTCACCTGACCGGTAAAAAATAAAACGTGTGGGTTCGATTCCCGCTAGTGACGCCGCTGGCGGTGTGTCTCTTCCTCCGCGTCATCAATCCCCTGCAAATACCCGAGGCATGGTTGGCGGAAGGGCCTTTCTATGAGTTTGCATGTTCTCCCTGTGTCCCCTAGGGTAGATACCATCACAAAAACATGCAGTAATCCTGGGCTCTAAACTGCCTCCTCCTGGCCAGCCGGGGCGCCTGATGGAGGGGACAGTAACTGGTTGGAATATCGTGTTCCTTCCATGCGTTACGTCTAACGGAACTACTCCTCCTGATCAACTACTCCCCCCGTGATCAGGTGAAAAGAAAGCAGCTTGGACTCCTCATGCATTGAAGGAAGCATGAGGCCAGTCCACTGCCTCCCCAGGTTGGTGGAGGGTGTGTAGAGCCCAGGATCACATTAGGAATTGGCACTGGGTGGAAAAATGGGTTACAAAATCGTGGGATAAAAATTATATAAATAAATAAAATATGTTGGTCATTCTTGTTTTCCCCACAAACAACTAGGCTGTTATTATTTTTGCAAGGTGACAAAATGCGCTTCATAAATCAAGTTGGATCGGATTTAACGCACACAGCAATTTTTATTTAGCCAAACAGATAAAGCCTATGACAGGGGGAGGATGTATGTCTGATGTACAGTGATATATGACCTGAGCTCCCAACAGTCAATGTAATGACTCTCAGGGCCCGATCTAGAGGGGGGGCAGGGTGGGCAGGGCCCACCCAAACGTGCATCCTGCCCACCCAATGAAAGGTAATATATCAGTTGTTTTCAACCAGTGGTCTGGGGACCCCCAGTGGTCTGGGGACCACCAGTGGTCCTTGAGAGTGGTAGTCCCCAGCTAAATGGTGAAAAGTTGGTTAACCAGATGTAACTGTTTTAAAGCGTAAAAATGAAACCAAATGGACCCTGGCGGGTCCATTTGGTTTCATTTTTATGCGCTCAAGAGTTAAAATATTCATCAACAGAATTAGCCCAAGTCTACACAAGTAGAGAATGTAGAAGATTAATGGACATTTTATGATCTGTATGTTTGACTGTTTTGTTACCCAAATCCAGTCTGGTATTGTGGACAAAAGCAAAATAAATCTTTAGTTTTGTGGTTTGTGGAGCAAATGCCAAATAAATAGTGGGCCCCAGTGTCAAAAAGATTGAAAACCACTGCTACATATGAAAAACTTTGGAGTTGCCCACCCTGCCATTCTTCGTGCCCACCCTAGTAGGGCTGGCTAAATCCGGCCCTGCTCCTATTCCAGCGCCTTTAAGTACTTTAGTAAATAATGCCTTGGGGGAAGGTCTTACTGTTTAATGACGCTCATTGCTGAGAATTTACCACCTCTATTCCAAATACTGAACCAGTTATATTTCATCCTCCGGCTGGAAACCGCACCTTACTTTTAGGATTCAAATAGGGCTGCAACTAACGATTATTTTCATAAAATTTAAACTATTCATTGATTATCGGATTATGACACTTCTTTAACTATCACCTTAAAATATATATATTTTAGGCATGTTCTAACTATAACAAATACATTTGATTAACTCCAATATATGATGATGGCTCCGCCTGCATGTTGGAGTGATCCGATATAGAGCTACATTATAGTTAGCATTAGAGATGGTTCACTCCTCTTGTGTTTTAGTTACACAAACACTGGAAAAACTATGGTTCAGTGGGAAACACCCATGATAACTCCAGTGATTAGTTCTGATTAGGAACTGAGGACTAAATTAGCTGACGGTTAAATTAATCAATTAGATTACAATTCATTGATTACACTGAAAAAAGTGCTGTCCTACATATAAGAAAATATATATATTTGAGTGTAATAGTACTAGAAACAAGCAAAAAAAAATAATCGTCCTTGGGGTAAGTGAATTGTACTTGGTAAGAATTCTTGTAATAAGAAATATGTTCTAAAAACAAGGTTGATAATCTTATACAACTTGCTCTTGGTTAGTAAATCCTTCTTAAAACAAGAGCAATCGTACTTAAAGTCTAGATTTAAGAATAAAAGACTTGCTGAGATTCAAATAATACTTACAAAAAACAGCAAAAAGCAGCAGATCGACTAGCTCAAAATGCTCCAGTTTTTTCTTGCTTTCTTGCACTACTGTAAATGCTTTTGATGTGTGGCAGTAGTTCCCATAGTGGGGTCCATGGACCAATGATAGTTCAGGACCCTTATGGGTCATTAACTCGAGAGAGACTCCAAAAAAGGGGGTCTGCCAGCTAATTTGGGGGTACATGGTATGAACAGGATTGAGAACCACTGCTGCATTGTAAAATCAAGTTGTAGAGTGTTAAGATTTTTCAGGTATATTGGAGATAGAAGGTTTATATATGTATCTGCCTGCAATGATTTTCACCAGCCGGCCAGGAGATCCCAGACAGTTGTTGATGCATGTATTCCATGCCCCCCACCCCCCAGAGAAAGAAATGTGATCCTCGATACTCATGCAGTATTCATCTCCATACGTTTTTTTCCCATGCTTATACCATTTGCCAACCCAGAGCTAAAAAGCCAGAGGCTTAATGAAGAAATAATGGACTGCATCACACTCTATGGTCAACTGTACTGCTGCTGTCCACAGCAGTGGATCTCATTCCGTCTCTGACACAGGATCACACAGATTGGCTGCACTACACTTTTTTTTGTTTGCATTCCTAAGGCAATCATTTAATAACCATTAGTGGTTCACTATCCTATTACTGTATGTGTACCAGATGTTTTCAACCAGTGGTCCGGGGTGGAAGTTGAAGTTGGTTAACCAGATGCAACTCTTTGAGAGCGTAAACATGAAACCAAATGGACCCTTGCGGATCCACTTGGTTTCATGTTTACGCTCTCAAGAGTTAAAATATTCATCATGTGAACTAGCCTGAAGTCTACACAACTAAAGAATGTAGATTATTGGTCATTTTGATCTGTATGTTTGCCTTTTCCCAGCCTGGTATTGTGGACAAAATCAAAAGAAATCTTTAGTCTTGGGGCTCTGTGTGTCTAATGTCCTCAAATAGTGGTCCGTGGCTTAAATTCTGAATAAATAGTGGTCCCTGGTGTCAAAAAGGTTGAAAACCACTGCACTATCCTATTTATGTATATGGTAACTTAGTAGCTTAATTATATGTGCAGCATGGATCAATACAGACAGACCTGGCAGATGACTGATTGATTGGTTGATTGACTGATTGAACCATGCCATTAATCCCTTACAGCAGGGGTGTCAAACTCAGATACAGAGTGGGCCAAAATGTTAAACTGAACAAAGCCGTGGGCCAAGTATGAACGAACTAACCTTTTAAAAGGGAATTCCACCCATTTTCAAAATTTTCCTGAGAGGGTACAAATGTGAACCAAATGGACCCTAGCGGGTCCATTTGGTTCCATATTCAAAGATTTTCACCATGTTTTAAGAATTTCCAAAAATAGGAGACCTACAAGCTCGTATCGCACCACTCGGTGGCGCGATATGAGCTTGTAGATCTGCTATTTTTCAATAGTTAAAGCTAGTTAATGCTTGAAACACCCAAATGCACAATGGATTAAGTAAATTATGAATGAACGAGGCGAAACGCCTCAGAGGCCGCCATTAGACTGCTCCCATGACGGAGGTGTCAGAACCCTGTGTCTAGGTGGCTCTGGTGTGCATAGAGCCCATTGACTCTCACAATATTGCCCTACAAACCCTGTAAGTGGTTTGGTGTTGGGTGGGGAAGTGGCAAAGTGCCTGTGTCTATCACCACGTGGGTTTGAATCCACTGTGGTGCAAGCGTCTTTCTTTGTGACGGCGTCTATGCAAACACTATTGTCCTTGTTCCTGTCACTTGTCCACAGGGAGTGTTGGGAGGGATGGGATAATGTTCTATACGTCCTCCCATGGGGGAGGCAGGTGAGAGAGTATACAGACTAGCAGGAACTACAGTTTTGCCATGGGGGATGCAGGTGAGACAAGGAACAGTGCAGCTGGGGGGCGCCATTAGGTAGAGGCAGTTGCCTGGTGAGGGGAGGGGTGGGGGGGCGACCACCAGACATGCTTTAAAAGGATCCCAGACTAATAAGCGTCATATGGATAAATACTGTAAATTACACTTGTTCTCTATAACTAGAATGGAACATTTAAAAACAGATATAATACAGTATGTTCTTTAGTTTAAAAATAGTTCATAACTTCATCCCTTGGGGGACAGCATTTTACTGTGCCTGTCATAGGTATGACGTCACAGGAGATTTTAGTAAGGGTCCATTTGGTAAACGGGGCTCCAGGGAAAAGCTTGCCTGGCTCCAAATTGCTTAGAAACGCCATTGAGCACTGTGTGTTGTGTGGTGTTGTGTGTGTGTGTGTGTGTGTGTGTGTGGTGTGTGTGTGTGTGTGTGTGTGTGTGTGTGTGTGTGTGTGTGTGTGTGTGTGTTAGAGGTGGGAAACCCGACCCGGCCCGTCGGGTACCCGACCCGGCCCGCCGGGTACCCGACGGGCCGGGTAGGGTAGGGCTCATTTGCTTAATTGGTGGTCGGGTTTTCGGACGGGTTCGGGCTGGGCTATCTTATATATCTTATATATTATGGGCTTTATTATTATTATAATAATAATTAACAAATGAAAAACGAAGGGAAGAAAAAGTGTGCTATCATTTTAATATTTTTTTTTTTTAGTGAAAAAAGGTGTCGGTTGTCGGGCCGGGCTGCGCATATATTCTAATAATAATGGTTTGGGCTAGGGCCGGGCTGGCCCTAGCCCAACCTACCCTAGGGTAGGGTCGGGCTGACACAACCCTCACACAACCCTCACACAACCCCCCACACAACCCTCCTCCCCCTCACACATTAGCCATGCCTGTCCGGAGCCCCACAAATGTTTTTGTTTTCATTTGTTTTGTTTTTTTACAACAACAAGTTCTGGACCGTCTGCAGGGAGACAGCTGCAGTATCAGTACAGTAGAAGCAACGTAGAGGGGAACAAGGCAAATTTAGATTTTAGAAACCATAGAACTACAAGTAGGCCATGGCCTACTCGTAGGACATCACCTAAACCGGCCAATCGGGTGCGGCCTGGACCGTGCACGGACGGACGGACAGAGGGTAAAACAAACCATACTGGTAGAGACAAAAATGAACATACTGTGCTCACTCACTCATCCCACCGCCTAGGAGGCTGTAGGGGTGTCATGGTGGACGACTGGGCGGTCAGGGATCTCAGCACTCTGGCTCCTCAGCTGTGCGTAGCAGGGTCTGGAGGCTGCAGCCTGTCCATTCCCTTGATGTTGTCCATCCAGGATGTTCTCTGCGTGCCTCTTCTCTCCCCCGTTCCACTGTCCCCTGTAGGAAGGTCTTGGATAGTGAGGTATAAGATTTACAATATTATTACATTTTGTCATTCAGAGACAGCCATTACATCTATTCCCTATTGTGTACTGTACTGTACTGTAAATGTATATGTGTAATGTGTAATGCATATGTAAGTCATTCGCATTTCCCTCTCGGCCGCCCATAGGGATGTGAGGTCCCAGCATGGGCAGCCATTGCATGCATGTGCTGCAGTCTAATCTATTACTGTATCAACCCACCAGCCGTTCACATTATTGGTGTGACAATCCACTGAGGTTAGTTCACGGCAAACAGAGTTGCACACAAGACGGACGGATAAATGGATAGATCATGGAAACCTGCAGTGTTATTTGATGCTGCCATTCTCTACTGGTTCCATAAACAACAATCACAGCACACAACGCTCTCATGTCAGCTGAAACGGTTTGGTCGCTGCAGAGGACGAAGCCCTGGTGATATTTATACTGTATCAAACAGTATAAATCATACCTGGGAATTATGCGGCTCGGGGCCAAATGCGGCCCTTTGGCTGACTCTGACCGGCCCGGGGACCACCAGTGGTCTCACAACTGTACAGTAGGATGAAATCCTACTACTGTACACATACAGTATAAGACTGTGCCTGACTGGCCACCTGAACCACTTTTAAGTGATTTTATCAAATACCACATAGACCCTTTGGTAGGGAGATATGATTGCAAGGTTTGTGTTCATTCGTTGAACATGAAAAATGCTGTGACAACTGAAGAATAATACATGCATACAACAACAATATACTGTACATTAGTACAATAACTCTGATAGAGAACAATAATGTTGAACTAGATATGCACCCTTCTCCACCGTCCCGGGCCACGTCATCCTGCGAGGGCAAAAGTCATCATTACGTCACCCTGCAGGTGACGTAACAATTACACTGATGGACGGACAGGGGCTGAAACATAGTCACCACCTTATGCTGTTACGTCGCTCACATGGTGACGTAACAGGTGCACGGACGGACGGACGGGGTGAAACATATATAGTCATTACGGTGGAGACAATAAAACAGATACAACAAAACAGGTACTGTAAACAAAATATAGCCTACCTGATTGTCGTATCCATGTTGGTTGGGAAAAACAAAGGAAAGTTGACTCTAACGATATGTTGACCCTACAGTCTGGCACAGTAAGGCAGCTGAAGCTCTGTGGTCAGAATGAAGTGTCTCTGCTCTTGCTAATTAACACGCCACCACCTCCACTCCCACACACCTCCATCCACCACCTGCTGCTCAATCAACAAGCAGCATATGCATGAGCGTGGAGTAGCTGAGTTTACTGTGACCTTAAAGGGATAGCTCAGATTTTTGGAACTTAAAGGGGAATTCCACCCATTTTCAACATTTTACCATGTCATTAATATACCTTTACAGATGTTGTGCGGACATGATAAAAAAAAGTTCCCTCATTCTGTGTTTCCTAGACATGGAGGACTGAAAAGGGCATTAGCATGGTTAAACACAAATCACCATGTTAATGGTGATTTGTTTTTCTGAGAGTGTACGAATGGGACCAAATGGACACATCCATTTGTACATTCTCAGGAAAATTTAGCAAATGGGTGGTGTTCCCCTTTAAGTTGCATTAAATACTGTCAGTTAAAGGTAATAGAGTCAACTTTAGTGTATACAAACACTGTGTTTGTAAACATTTAAAAAACACTTTGTACACACTTTGTTGGCATTATGAAACTGCTGGAGACTGCCACGCCTTTCCCAAAAAAATGTTTTGTTTTCATGATTTGTTGACAACATCAGAGTTCTGGACGGTCTTTAGGACGAAGCAATTAGTGTCTTCTGCAGGGAAATGGCTGTAGCATCAAATTAGAAGAAACACAGAGGCAAAAATATAGCTATACATCTATTTAGAATTTTGGCTAAAAGTTGCCTTTATTACCTTTAATATGTCTGTCTGTCTGTCTGTCTGTCTGTCTGTCTGTCTGTCTGTCTGTCTGTCTGTCTGTCTGTCCTGTGTGCCCCTACACATCCCCATACCACCAGCGGCGTGGGTTGTTTCCGTTTTGTGTCCGGCGAAGGTCGAGGGGGAGAACCCGACACCGCTTTGGAGCAAGAGCGGGTGTAACACTTCCCAATTGAGGGGGCAAGAGAAAATGGTATGGGGCGACTTCATCACCCGTGTCGCTTCATGTTAAAAGACTTTTATTAGGCAAGTACAGCATCATTAAGATCAGTTGTTGTTGAAGTTGCAACAGACACGCAGCATGCATAAAGCTAAAGGTCTGACTCAGAGAGTTTTCAATGACGAAATGCTGTTGGTTTAGTTCTGCCACTATTGTAGTTAGTTAGTAGCAGTAGTAGTGTTTCAATTCATTTTAAATATAAGCACTTTAATTTGAAATATCTTGGGTTGTTTTGCATGCCATCGTGTTTGGTGGGACAGTCAGGGCATTTAGGGGGGCATTGCCCCCCCTAACCCCCCCCCCCCCCCCAATGCCCATGCCTAGATCCGCCCCTGCTTTGGAGGATCATTCCCTTTTGGAGCCATTCATGGTTTTATCTGCAGCATCAATGCAGCATCTGTGACCACCCCCCCCCCCCCTCCTCTGTGATCCCAGAAGCTCTGTAGGATGTATTCCTCCCTGGGCAAGGCAGGATCTACCAGGCTTCCCATTCGCTGATCTCCCAGGAGGAGATCCTGCAAAGAAAATGCTCAGGGAAAAGCAGCGTTTCCCAGGAATGAATGAATGAATTAACGAAATGCACAGGGAAAAGTCAGGCTGCAGAAACAGCGCTGTGGGAGGGTTGTTGCAACAATAAAACGTTTACACAGCAGTCGTACGCGTAAACATATCATTGCACACACATCCAGTAATAATACTCCCACGGCTTCCTTCCATGACTCTGTGACTCGGTCCGAGTGCAGCAGTGGATCAGGATCTGTGTGTTTCGACGCTCGGAAAGCGGGGGGGACATGTGAGAGTGCCTACCCTCACATGTTCTCCCCGTGTCCCCTAGGGTAGTACTAGGTACCCTCACATGTTCTCCCGTGTCCCCTATAGGTACCCTCACATGTTCTCCCCGTGTCCCCTAGGGTAGTACTAGGTACCCTCACATGTTCTCCCGTGTCCCCTAGGGCAGGTACCCTCGCATGTTCTCCCCGTGTCCCGTAGGGTAGATAGATACCCTCACATGTTCTCCCTGTATCCCCTAGGATAGTTACCATATAGGGGATACGGGGGAGAACCTGTGCAAGGGCACCTATTCACAACTTTCCTACAAAGTTGCATTTGTGGGTGCACAAGTTCCTTAGTTATATCTTGGTTGGTTGCCAGACTTGCAAGAGAAACAAGCGTCCAGGTATATAAAATCAAGCACGAATGAAAATAGCAAAAATCATGACAACACAATATTACCAATCTAACAATATCTAATTAGCAAGAAGGGGAACAAAAACAGCAGGATACAACAAGTTTTCTTTGTTTTTTTTCTTAGAAAATATTTCCCAAAACCCAGAGTTGGCTTTTGTGCGTTGGCACAATCGTCTACTTATATAAATCATTTTCAAAAAGTCAATGAGGAAAATGAATGGAGAATACATGGGAGTATAAAACAGAGTAGTGAAGTAAACCAAGCATGTTGGAGAGAATGAAATTAGAACACAGCAATCTGTTACCTTGTCATTGGGAGGATGTTGGCCTTGAACGCTAATGAGCAGCAATTCACCACAAAGCACACAATACCACGCATGCCGTTCGAGGCCAAATATTCATTTGCAACTGAAATGAGGACCCCCAAAAAACACGGTTTGATTTATGACTCTTCATGGCGCTTCATTCACGAACGGAGAAAGAAAGCGAACAAACTTCCTCCTTCTCCTCCACAGTGAGTGTGAACAGTGTAATTGAAGCAATTATCACCTGGCTTTATATGGGTATCGTCGGTATAATTATCTCAATCGGCATCTGATGGTGCCTATTTTAATGGATACTTCACTGTAAGGATCCTTGAGATGGTTGAGGAGAATGTGCACCGAACAGCGGAGAAGTAGCCTACTGCAAGTGGTTTTCAACCTTTTTGATACCAGGGCCCACTATTTATTTATTCAGAATTTGAGCCACGGAGGACCACCATTTGATGACATTTTCAATCCCACATGACCCCAAATACTAAAGATTTATTTTGTTTTTGTCCACAATACCAGGGTGGATTTCAGAGAAAACAAAACAGTCAAACATACATTACAGATCAAAGTGACCATTAATCTTCTATATTCTCTAGTTGTGTAGACTAGAGGCTTAGTAGGCTAATTCACATGATAAAAAAATTTAACTCTTGAGAGTGTAAACATGTTTCATGTGAATTTGCCTCTAGGGTCAGGCTTCAATAAAATGTGTAGGTCTGCCATTTGGCCATAGAGTAATAAAATCTAGAGACTGGCTGGTTTAGAATAATATGGGTGCAATTTTGTGGATCTTTTTTTCATCCCCACGATTTTGCAACCATTTTTTTTTCACCCAGTGCCAATTCTTAATGTGATCCTTGGCTCTACACACCCTCCCCCAACCTGGAGAGGCAGCGGACTGGCCTCATGCTTCCTTCAATGCATGAGGAGTCCAAGCTGCCTTCATTTCACCTGACAGCAGGGAGTTTCCCTGGTTGGTCGTGGTATGTGTGTGGAAGGAACACATTATTCCAACCAGTTCCAGTCCTTTCCATCAGGCGCCCCGGCTGGCCACAGGGGGAGGCAGTTTAGAGCCCAGGATTACTGCGTGTTTTTGTGAGGGTATCTACACTAGGGGGACACAGGGAGAACATGAACAATTCCACACAGAAACCCATTTTTGTGGATCTTGAAGTTCCGGGGAGACCCGCCCCCTCCACCCCTAGGGACCCCCACCACTTATTCACACGGGTGTGCGGTTTACAGCTGCAGTTGAATGGGTTTAAAGTGCGTCATATTAACATGCAGTGAACGGCGTGCTTACATTGCGAAACCTAATACTACAAGACCCTGAGGGGTATGTATGCTGTACATTTGCCTCCATTTGTACAGTCTCACAGGGACCGCGCTGCTCTCAGTGGTCCCAAACCAAAAGCTCTGCAATACAATATGAAATGTTTGGCTTGTGGAATGTAAATGAATTGAGGGGATTAAATGCACTTTCAGGCAGCAAAAGGCAAACAATTCATTATCTCCCCTTTTCTCCTCCACAATCTCCATATTTATTCACGCAGTTACAGTGAAACAAAGAGAGGCATAAACAAGTGCTTACAGTGCGCCGTGTTGTGTTGGGAGGGGGCACAGAGAGAAGAAAGGTTTTAAACTCCAGGGAAATCTGTCAACACAAAACAAGACTTTGAAATATAATAGAGCAGATAGTGATTTTCTCCTTTGTGTGTGTGTGGTGGGTGGAGTATAAGAAAGACAATAAAACAAATAAAACAAAAGGGGG
Organism: Benthosema pterotum; assembly: GCA_039105355.1. Taxonomy (NCBI): domain Eukaryota; kingdom Metazoa; phylum Chordata; class Actinopteri; order Myctophiformes; family Myctophidae; genus Benthosema; species Benthosema pterotum. The sequence continues at coordinate 31,054,952 of CM076984.1, read as the reverse complement.
GGAAAAATAATATTCTATGGCGGTGATTCTCATCTTTAACTGTGAGGTGTTTGATAGTGGCGGTGAGAGATCTGGGGAGCAGTAATCGTACAACAGAACGGAGCGGTTATTTATTAAAGTAAGGGCTGAGGATGACACCTGCAGCAAATTGGCTTATTATTTATAATGCTCCCTCCTCCTAGCAGCACACTGTGTGAGGAGTTTTACAATGACAGGCCCTCCGGGGGAGAGCGCAGGGCGCGAGCTCTCTCACTGCACACAGGCTAAAGTTGAGATTGTTTGTCACCCTGTTAAAAAAAAAAACACGATTTATACGACATCTGTCCGTATGATGGTGTAGCCTATTACTGTCTGTGTGTCCCCCCCTACCACGATCTGCCTAGAACCCCTTTTAAATGATATTTAGGTCTTGTAGATCTGCTGTTTTTTGAACATTTACAGAGAGAGTGGCGGCCTATCAGTCATAACACGTTTCCGTTGGCTTTCTTTATTAACCCCCTCTCACACACACATACACACACACACACACACACACACACACACACACACACACACACACACACACACACACACACACCACACACACACACACGTACACACACACATACGACTCCTGGTGTTGAATCAATTATTGAGCCTCTATTTCCCAGCCGGTGGAGCGTCTCCAAGCAGCATGTTGGGACGCTGCTTACTCTGACCTGCTGCTGTTATTGCACTGGATGGGCTAAATATTACACCTATTAACCACCTATACAAGATTCTATGACTACTTCTAATACTGTAGTAAGCACAGCCTTATAGTGGGAGAGTAAACCTGCTTGCCGTAGCAGCCGTTCCTACTACGGCAGAACCTACACTTTAACGTAGCCTGTTTGACACACACTGCATAGACACGTCACCACGGTAGCCCATCACTGTTGCCGATGACTGTGTGCTAAATGATTCTGACAGCTACGGTGATTGCGTCATAGCAGTCGTACTTCCTGTAAGGGTTGCTGTTCTAAAATGCGGCAGCTTAAAGACCCTATTAGTGGGAGCGTACCGTTGCAGAGCCTCATGGACTGCGCTCAGAGTCCGCAGCGGAGCAATTAGTGTGGCCAAGACCTTAGAGTTGCGATGTGGATTTGTGTCACAAGGGTTGACATTGGTCATTTTTCTTTTTTTAACAGATTATAAAGTACAGAATGCAAGTTTTGAAAATGAAACTAGATAAGAGGAATTGCTATTTTCGTGAATGTTATTTGGGTTTGGGGTCTCCAGAAAGAGGCTATAGTACATGCCGTTGGCACGGTGTTCCATTCGGTGGGTTCAAACCCCCAGGGAACACAAGGTTGTGGTCCTTGACAGGATGAAAGAGGGCTGAGACCCTTATGAAGTGAACACGCAGGGCATGAGGCGGTCTCCATGCAGACACAGATGACATGTAGAGATTGTAGCAGCAGGAAGGGCAGGACATGCTCAGCTGTGTACCTGTAGCTACTGCAACCACACTGCATGCACTGCATGACGCTTATGGTCAACCCGGTACCCACCCCCTTCATGGCGCCCTAGGCAACTGCCTATGCTGTCTAATGACAAAAACGCCCCTGCTGCATGCTGACTTACAGTGGCGAGGAAAGGGGGTTTATGCCCTTCACATTTGCATGCACGGTGAACACACACACACACACACACACACACACACACACACCACACACACACCACACACACACACACACACACACACACACACACACACACACACACACAGTAATGCCATGGCCACCTACAGAGGTGGGGGAACAGAGCCCCCCCACCCCTCATAATTTAAGCGTGCATTCAGAGAGTCCGGTGCATATACGAGTGTGTGTGTGTGTGTGTGTGTGTGTGTGTGTGTGTGTGTGTGTGTGTGTGTGTGTGTGTGTGTGTGTGTGTGTGTGTGAGTGCGTGCCTGGGTGTGTGGGGGGGGGGGGGGGGGGGGGGGGTTGCTGATTGCCTCCAGCTCTGCTAATTGATTGGCCGGTACAAGGTCAGAGCCTGAGTGACAGAGGGTGAGGGAGGAATTTCCTGTGCCCACATTTATAATTCAGTGACTTCCTCTATGATCTGCTGGGAGTGTGTGTGTGTGTGTGTGTGTGTGTGTGTGTGTGTGTGTGCGTGCGTGCGTGCGTGTGTGTGTGTGTGTGTGATGTGTGTGTGTGATGTGCACATGGGTGCAGTGTTGGGAACTATATAGTCCACTTGCTAGAATGTGAACCTGCCCCTTGCATTTGAGAGTATGAGGTTTTATTGAAACGTTGAGTAGGGATCGCCAGCATTTAGAAACTTTGGAATGGTGGTCAGGTTTTGGAATTCTCTGTGGGTTATTGTAATCTGTAGGAAGTATGTGTCGGACTTTCGCAAGACATGTGCTGATTGAGTCAGAGTCTGCACTTTAATAAAGCAAACTTTATTTAAAGCTGAAACCAATAAAATACATGCAGACAATAAAAAACAGGAGTTCATAAAAGACTAAAAATCGCTCGAAAGGAATGTAGAACACTATCTTACAATCCTGACAAATTTTAACACACATTGTGAATTTAAAAACATTGTGTTGTTAAAATTACGAGATTTGAAGGTGGGGATACTTCAAGCTATCACAGAGTTAAATTGGCTTACATCTTTAGTGAATTTATTCAGTGATAGTTGGAGGTGAAAGGAAATTGACAGTTAACTGAAATTGTGCAACTTTCGGCAGCACTCTTCAGTTTGTTGCCTCTTTCTCAATTTCACAGTTTGCCTAATTCATATTTGACCAGTGTTATAGTTCATTTATTGACTGATGTAGTTAGGTTCATCTTTGTCCTCTTAGTCTACATGCAACATTTCATGCAGATCAATGCAAGTATTAGTAAAATTGCGTGCTGCCTAAGGTTGGCACTATTACAGGAAAATTTGCTGCAGAGCTTCTTAGTTGGCATCCAGGGAGTGTGTGTGCAATGTTTGGCAGCGATCGGATTAACGGTGGCGGAGATTAGCTGATAACAGATGGACACACACACACACACACACACACACACACACACACACACACACACACACACACACACACACACACACCACACACACACACACACACACACACACACACACACACACAGGCGGACGGAGTGCAAAACAGACTGTCCACCAGGCAGATATTACAACAACAGCCATGGTGAGAGTTCAGTTTGGCCTGGTTCTCAGTTAGGGGATTGCCTCTTGGCTTGCGGACGGACCGTTGCTACCAGATATCTCAGACCGGGTCATCATTCGAAGGTCTGTGTTGTTGGTGTGCTGTTGGTCTTCAGCGAAGACTTTCTCCAGAACCTTTAGGATGACCTGCGGAACACTTCCTTGCAACCCTGACTCAACACGTACAGCAGCGGGTTCAGACAGCTGTTGAGGAGCGCCAGGGTCAAGGTTATGCGTGACCCGAAGTTGATCACACGATCCTGTTCGGGATCGTACTTCATCAGACCAGTCAGAATTTGCATGTCAATGAGACGTAGGATGTGATAGGGGGCCCAGCACAGGAAAAACGTGCTGATAACAGCTGCTATGATTTTGTAAGTGTGACATGATTGCCTGGCCAGTGAGCGATTATTCCTGAGCCGGTAGATGACGACGGAATAGCAGGAGACGATGACGGAGAAAGGAAACAGGAATCCCACCAAGAAGTTAGTGAAGACGATGGTTTGAAATCGTAATTTATACAGCGGATCGTCTTCTTGATTTCTGCTGTAATTTCCATAAGCGCTGAGTAAATAGTTGTAAGTGCACCATTCCTTGCCATCATCACTGTAGCAGGGCACTGTGCTTTTAAAGACACTGTTTGGGATGCTGGGAGCCAAGGCCATAACCCAGACCCCCAGACTGACCCAGGATGCATTTCTGACCGTGCGGTGGTTCTGGGTCCACACTGGACGCACCACGCACAGACATCTGTCCACGCTGATGACCGCCAGAGTCAAAACGCTGGAGAACAGGTTCACGTAGAAAATCGTAGAGTCCATCTTGCAAAGGAAGTTTCCAAAAGGCCAGTGGTAGTCCAGAGCGTAGTAGGTGATCTTCAGAGGCAGGAAGGCTGTGACCAGGAAGTCAGCCACGGCCAGGTTGAGGTACCAGACGGTGCTGGTAGTTTTCTTCATCCTGAAGCCTGTCGCCCAGATGACTACGCCGTTCCCCAACACGCCCAGCACACACACCACGCTGAGGGTGATCATGGACATGATGCGGATATTATTCCAGTCATCGTCAGCCATCGTCCTGAAACCACAAATGTATTCACAGAATTCAACCTACAAAATCGTATTTAACCTAACCCTAACACACAATGAATTCAGATTCAGGGTTAGTTCAGATTTTTTTGGACATGCATTTGTAGGCAATACCTGTCATTACAGTGGTTGTAAAGGTAGGCCTATTCACTCATTGGCTGAGTCTTGTGATGGGAGTTCTGCTCTGGTTTTTATAAATATTAAAGCTTCACCATGTTTTAACATACTATAATTGTTCCTCAGTAATGATAAAAGATAGAATCAAGATAAAATGCCCAATTTGTTTTCTTACCCAATCCAATGTGTTTTTCAAATCCGGCTTCCCAGTAAAGAAGAGTCATCATGAATTACATAATTAAAGGCCAGTAGGGCAGTAATTTCACAACTAGTGGCCGGTAACAAAACACGCCTTCAATTTCCTACAGTGTTAAGGGAGAATTCCGGCCCATTTTTTTTATCTTTATTTGCATTTTTTTTAAGTGGTCCAGGTGTTATTTTGTGAAAATACTCTATGGCTACTTTATGGCTGTTTCCGCTACCCCAAAATAAGCTTATAATGGGGCCAATGGGCGTTGTGCAAGTTCTCCTATATACATTGCTCCAAAATGCAATTTTTTGCTATATATTGTGTCTCCACCATGTCAGTAGTGTGTTAACACTCACACTTTCACTTTTGTTTCAGCAGTGGTTCAGCCATAAACCATGTGCCACGCCCCCAGCTTTTGAGACAGCTGGATCACTGCTCAACCAAAAGTGAAAGTGAAAGTGTGAGTGTTAACTCACTACTGACATGGTGGAGACACAATATATAGCAAAAAAATGCATTTTGGAGCAATGTATATACTGTAGGTGAACTTGCACAACCCCCATTGGCCCCATTATAAGCTTATTTTGGGGTAGGGGAAACAGCCATAAAGGAGTGTTTTCACAAAATAACACATGGACCACTTTTTTCAAGAAAAATTAACTGCAAATAAAGATAGATTCTCCTTTAAATGCATGCATGGTCAATATGGTCAGGGAAACAGACATTTACATTGCCAAAGCAAGTATCACAAAACAATACAATAAAAACAGTTAAAAATGGGGACAAATATATACAGTTGGGGGGGTTAGAGAGTTTTGTAGAAAGAGTTATGCTACATTGCATTGTTTTATAACAGGTTATAACATGTTATAACAGGGAACTTTAAAACTTCTTTCCTCTTTTTTGTTTTTTAATACACTAAACGATTTTTTGCTACTTCAAGACAGATATCAAAATGTACCGAAAGTATGAAAAGTACTCATCATGCACAATGGTCCATTTCACTACAAATTTAGAAATCTATCCAATATTTGGAAGATAGGAGATCAACAGGCTCACAATATGCTGCTATTTTCAAATGGCCAAAATGTACTGCATATGTGGGTTTAGCCTGGTCCAGACCGATGGACACAGCCCACTATCTGAACTCGAGTCTGATAATCAGGCTAATGAGCTCAAGTCATGAACATTTTGCGATAACAATCAAGATCTAGAAAGTGTGCGTGTGTGGTTCTTAGGAATAGCAGACATACAAGCTCATGTGTGTGCCACTCTGCGTGTTTTACATCTGCTGATTAAATACGTACAATATGTTTAAAACAGCAATATATTCCAGATATCAATCATTTAATTTTACATGTCCTAATACAGACAATAAAATAAAAGCATAGTTACCTCTTTCAATCATTGCATGTCATAATAAAGACATTAAAATAACAGCATAGTTACCCTGTTTCAAAGTGCTGTAGAGTGGTCAGCCGCAGAAGAGTCTTGATAGAAGTGTTTTGACCGTTAACAGTTAGGAGGAGATTTATACAAGGTGTGTGTGTGTGTGTGCGTGCACGTGCGTGTGTGCAAGTTCATAGGAAGTCAAATCAACACACTGAGACTGTGAGTGAACATATTTCAACATCGGCATACAATAAATGATCAGGAAATGTATCACTTGTTCACAAGCAAGACCGTTGACGTATCCAAGGCTGTTGACACTGTGGACCATCCCATTTCATCGGATGCTCTCGTTAATATAGGTATGGGTCAGAATGCATCAAGCTGTTTCAAATGTTATGTGCTCGGACGGACACCGTGTCAAAACAGCTGATATTCTGTCTGATCCTGTAACACTGGAAAAAAGGGTTCCTCAGGGTTCAATACTAGCCCTCAACTCTTTCTCTTGTATGTAAAAAAATGGTAACACTTTGCAATAACAACCCATTATAAAGCATTTATAAACATTTAGAAGCAGTGTGTATATGGGTAACAGTCATGAACAGATGTTTATTAACATCCAAAAATTCTTAATTAAACATTTATAACTATATTTAAAGCTCATTTATACGTCATTAGTAAATTATTAATTTACTGAATGAATAGGAATAATTTCTGAGCTTAGTAGAAAAGTGACTTTATTACGGACCCAATAGGGACATAGAAACCCACCATATTTTGAATGGAGGACAACCACTTTAAGGCATAACATATTTTATTTACAGAATAAAGTCTGGAATAGCAATATTTACAATATTAAGGTTGATAAACAAAAGAAATAATACATAATAACAAGGATCTATTTACTAACATACAATAACAAACTACAACTACAACTAAACTCCTTTTTCGAAGGGAGTTAACTTAATTCTTTTATAACTGGGGTGAATCTAGAGTTGCAATTCAGTCATCGACTCCCCATAACAAGAGTTTCATCTGCAATTTTCTTGTATAGAACAATGTTAAACTCACCAACGTTGCAGTAGTTGAATTATCATCTGCAAAGCATTTGTTTGATAAAAATCCACAGTAGACATGTTATGAGCAACTTTCTGTCAGTAAATAAAAGCGCTGGACTTGAGAGGCACTTGTTTGTATTAAGGGGTGGGATGGTGCCTCCTGCATTATGTAGTAATTCAAAACAGGTGGTGCAGAGGGCCGTTCAGTGACTAATGATGAGCGCTTCCAAACTCCAGAATCACATGCAGAGGATTTATTGACAGAAAGTAGCTCATAACATGTATATGGTGGATTTTTATCAAACAAATGTTTTGCAGATAGAAAGAGGATAATTCAACGTTTTCAGCTGCAATTTTGGTGAGTTTAACATTGTTTAATACAAGCAAATGGCAGATGAAAATTCTTGTTATAGGGGATTCGATGGACCGAATTGTAACTCAAGCGCAACTATAAAATAATCTAGAGTTGCCTTGTGACTAAACTAAACCAAAGGTTGGAGCCCAGCTGGGGAAAAGAGCCCAGAGCGGTTACAGGGGAGAGACTGGCTGTTATAGGTGACAGCCTGCAGCTGTCATGTTGGCAAAATCAGGACAATAGTCTAATTGACCAATCAGATAGGGTTGATCAGGTCATCACTTCAGATGGCCACACCCACGACCCATCAGTCGTCACGCAACTCTCCTCAGATCCTCCCAACTGCATTAGGACAAAGATTATAACACAATAACAACAACAATAATTTAAGGATTGTGAAAATAAGAGTGGGACAAATATAAGGCTAATGAATCCACAGTAAAGGGTTTGGCAGTGATCGGATTAACAGTGCCAGAGATTTGCTGGTAACAGACGGACACACGCGGACAGGCGGAGTGCAAAACAGACTCTCCACCTTGTCACAGATATTAAATAACAACCATGTTGAGAGTTCGGTTTGGCCCGGTTCTAGGTTAGGGGATTGACTATTGGCTTGTGGATGGACCGGTGCTACCAGATATCTCAGACCGGGTCATCATTTGGGCGGCGTCTGGGTCTGTGTAAGTGTTGTTGGTGTGAGACGGCCCTTCAGCGAAGACTTTCTCCAGAACCTTTAGGATGGACCCGCGGAACACTTCCTTGCAACCCTGACTCAACACATACAGCAGCGGGTTCAGACAGCTGTTGAGGAGCGCCAGGGTAAAGGTTATGCGTAACAGGTAGTTGATCACAGTATCCTGTGCGGGATCGTGCTTCATCACACCAGTCTGAATACACATGTCAACAATAAATACGATGTGATAGGGGGCCCAGCACAGGAAAAACGTGCCAATAACTGCTGCTATGATTTTGAAGGTGTGACGTGATTGCCTGGCCAGCAAACGATTATTTCTGAGCCGGTAAATGATGACGGAATAGCAGGAGACGATGACGGAGAAAGGAACCAGGAATCCCACCAGGAAGTTAGTGATGAGCATGGTTTGAAATCGTAATTTATACAGCGGATCGTCTTCTTGATCTCTGCTGTAATTTCCATAAGCGCTGAGTAAATAGTTGTCATTGCACATGTCGTTACCAGGACTATCCTTGTCTGGCACTCTGCTTCGAAAGAGGACGTTAGGGACACTGGGAGCCAAGGCCATAACCCAGACCCCCAGACTGACCCAGGATGCATTTCTGACCGTGCGGTGGTTCTGGGTCCACACTGGACGCACCACGCACAGGCATCTGTCCACGCTGATGACCGCCAGAGTCAAAACGCTGGAGAACAGGTTCACGTAGAAAATCGTAGAGTCCATCTTGCAAAGGAAGTTTCCAAAAGGCCAGTGGTAGTCCAGAGCGTAGTGGATCTTCAGAGGCAGGAAGGCTGTGACCAGGAAGTCAGCCACGGCCAGGTTGAGGTACCAGACGGTGCTGGTAGTTTTCTTCATCCTGAAGCCTGTCGCCCAGATGACTACGCCGTTCCCCAACACGCCCAGCACACACACCACGCTGAGGATGACCACGGTCATGATGCTGATGTTTTTCCAGTCATTGTCATCCATCGTCCTGAAACCCAAAAGTAACAAAACAATCAATATAAGGTAATGCTTTGTTTTAAAGCGACTCCACCACTGTGAATTTGACATTTTTCTATTTTCTATTTTTTCTGAGTGTGTGTTTAACCTCCCCAGGGTATATTTACACCCACAAAAGTTGTTTTTTGTCTTCAAACAATCAGTTTTGCATGCCATCGTGTTTTGTCAGGTAGACTGGGCATTTAGGGGGGCATTGCCCCCCATGCCTTGATCCGTCCCTGGCTCTAACCACGTATACACTCTCTGTGCCCAAAAACAAACTAAAGAGCTGTTCTCATAGAGTGCTCCTACTTCCCTCACAAAAACAGCACCAAGCCGCGCAACCACAACCCATAATCCCTCTCCTTGTGCCCTCAGCACGGCAACCCTGTTAAAGACAAAATACCCCTGGAGTTAAAGGAACAATCCCCTGCACACAGTATAACAATAATACCACAGGGTTACACATCTGCTCTTTAAATACGTATCATTTTGGCTGTCCTTGGCACCAAAACGTCTGGTAACTGTGGATGTGGAAATAAATTGTGCAGAAGGATTTAGAAATGTGTTTAGAGATCTTGTTTTTGGTTTAAACCAGTGGTTTTCAAGAGAAGGTCCGGGGACCACTAATGGTCCCTGAAAGGATTCCAGGTGGTGCCTAGGCTAAATGATAAAGTTGGTTAACCAGGTGTCACTCTTTGAGAGCGTAAACATGAAACCAAATGTACCCGCAAGGTCTCGAGTTAAAATATTCATCATGTGAATATGCCCAAGTCCACACAACCAGAGAATGTAGAATATTAGTGGTCATTTCGATCTGTACGTTTTGACTGTTCTGTTTTCTCCAAAATCCAGCCTGGAATTGTGGACAAAGGTAAAAGAAATCTTTAGTTTTGGGGTCTGCGGGGGCTAAAATGTCATCAAATGGTGGTCTGTGGCTGAAATTCTGAAAAATAGTGGCCCCTGGTATGAAAAAGGTTGAAAACCACTGGTTTAAAGTGGGGGTGCCGTGATTTTTGTATTTTTTCCAATTTTGTACATGTTTAAGAGGTGACAGTATGTAAATAGACCCCTTGGTGTGTTTTTTATGTGCAATGATGTCTTCCCTTTGTATTTAGGGTTTCTTCCTGGGGGCTGAACGTTTCCAGTCAAACATGCCAATGAAAAAAACTTAACTATAGTGACATCACGTGTTCAGCCCCTCCCCTAACTCCTCCCGCTTTATCATGCAACTAAAGCTGTGGGTGTGGCTTCAGTTCAGGTGGATCTCCACCCATCACCACCCACCAGGCAAACCAGGCATACTTAATGAACTGGTTGAGTGGAATCATAAAAATGACAGTTTAACAAACACTGTACACTTTTGGGGAAAAAATCTTACTTTTCATATAACATTAATACCTGATGATCATGTTTTAGGGTAGAAAAAATTCACGGCACTCCATCTTTAAACATGCAATATATTCTAAATATCAATGACACCTGTCATAATGCAGACAATAAAATAACAACAGTTACCCGTTTCAAAGTGCTGTAGAGTGGACAGCCGCAGTAGAGAGTCTTGGTAGAAATGTGTGTGACCGTTAACTGTGAGGAGGAGACTTCACACAAGTTATAGATAAGTGTGTACGTGCGTGTGTGTGTGTGTGCGCGTGCATGTGTGTGTTCAGAGGAAGTTCAGATCAGGAAGTCAGATCAGCACATTATGAAGATATTTCACCATACAGGCATACAGTACATGATCCAGAAATTTATCACTTGTTGACATCATGGAGACAGAGAGAGAGAGAGAGATCAGACCGATTATTTTCAGCTGTACTGATGATGCAATAACAGGGCGGCAGTGGCAGCTGTGGGTAGACTCATGTACCGGATGGTAACCGCAAGGTTGCCAGTTCAAACCTTAGTGTTGATGTGTCGCTGATCAAGAGGGGGGGGGGGGGGGGGGGGGGGGGGGGGGGGGGGGGCAGCTGGTTAACCAGATGTAACTCTTTGAAAACCATTTGGTTTCATTTTTACACCCTCAAGAGTTAAAATATTCATCATGTGAATTAGCCCAACTTAGTCTACACAACTAGAGAATGTAGAAGATTAATGGTCATTTTGATCTGTACAGTATGTTCCAGGCGAGCATCTAGCACATTCTAGTGCATTTTGAAAGTGCCACTAGTGCATTTAGGATCTCGTCCAGGCCACTAGGTGGCGCAGGCCACCGGGAAAACTCCCTGTACTCCAGATAGCCAATCCGTCCTGGGCTTTCTTCACCATTGGTGTGTGTGAATGGGTGAACGGGATCTACTACCTATGTAAAGCGCTTTGGATAAAGGCGCTATATAAATGCGCCATTTACCATAAATGCATGTGAGTGTTACAGGAGGGGACCAGAAAAAAAAAACTTAAAGGTATAGTGATTTGGGTGATTTGGAAAACCCTCCGATCCCATCTTGGTAGCAAGATGTGCACATGCACGCACTCTACAATGAGGGGAAGTGCAACAGACCAACAGCATATTATACACCCAAGGCCCACCCCCACTCAATCCTGATTGAAGTAAGGCCTCCTCTCATCCTGATTAGGCCATGTGCTGATTCCAGATTAAGGCTTAGAAAATGAATTCCGTTCCCATGTCAGGGGACTACAAATGCAATGCATTTTTGCATAGACCATACCCTTCTGAACATTGGGTTAAAAGTTCTACTCATAATATCCTGCAGTATTTTGTCAGGAGCCAGATATGCACAACAAGTCTGTAACTAAAAAACGAAAATCGTATGTTGCTCTTTTTGCTTGTAAAATGTGATCTATTGATTTTGGCAACCCAAAATCTTTCCCAAATGTCATAAATACATATACCTAACATCTAAAACAATTATTGGTGCTATAGTTTACTCATATGTGAATTTAGATCATGAAATATAGCAAATTTGTTAAAAAAAAAAACGCTTCACCTTAAGCATGGCCGCGGGAACTATTTTACAGTAGCAGGGGCTGAGCATGGAAGCGGGGTGCGCAAAAATGCGCGTGCACGCGTTTTCATGCACGCGCATTTTTGCGTGTTAAAGTACTCTTTAATTTCCCTCTCCACACACAAGTTATGAACAAGATGCCTAATGTGAAATAGCATATTTATTAGGCCTGGCCTACATAAATCACTTGTTTTGAACATAGAGGCTGAATGAATAGGCCTACAGAATCCTCACGCAGGATATATAATCACAACAAACGCTCAACAGCAACACAAACTCAAACAACTGACAGTTCCAAACCCATCATAAACGGGCATATGCCCAGTAGGAGGTATTTTTTCCTAACAGCAACAAGTTGACAGCGCAGCGCGCTTGGGTTCGGCAACCCGTGTGTGTTCACATCATCATCATCATCATCACATCATCATCATCATCGTCACACAGCCCTCCCCGTCAGAATCGAACAGAACACAATACATAATATCTCACGTTAAATTTCAGCAGCAGGCAGCAGTTCAGTTGGCACGGCGGCCATAGTAATTTAGTTAATACTATATTATTTCTCGCATATTTCCCATATTCGTAAATATTAGTGAGAAATATTATAGTTAAATAGCAACGGCTTTAGCCTACGTTATACTCCAAAGGTGCTCTTGCGCTCCGGGTGACGGCGATGAATTCCCTCATCCCCTGCTTCTTCTGTTGTTGTCGTCCACAACCTCCTCCTCCTCTCCCTCCGACAACTCCACGACATTATCATCCTTTTCAACAAAGTTAGCACTCATCCCCTATACATTGCTGCTGCTGGGACGAACAACTTTTGTTTTGGGCTTGGGCCCACCAAAGAAATCACTTATCCGCTTCTGAGCCATGCTGACTGACAACACAACACTCACTGTTCGGCCCAGCTGACCGGTGGATTCAAACGGCGCGCGCCATGCGTAAAGTTAAAGTTAACCGGAAAAAGCCGGAAATAGCCGGAAATAGCGTCAGCAGCCGAGCAGAGATAATGATGAATATAAAAATAAACACCCCACCAAAAATGCATAATTTATTTTAGTCTCCATTATAATAAAGTGACATGTTTTATTATTATTGATATTATATATTTTTTATTTTATGTTATTTTTTTCCTCCTGTTTTGGGGGGTGCTGTGCCTGGTGGAGGGGGTGCTTGTAGCTCCTGTCTGAGGGGGTGCTGTGTTTGAGGGGAGCAGGTGCTCCAGCCCCCCCAGCACCCCATGTTCCCTCAGCCATGACCTAAGTGATCGTCATCCAGCACAATGTAACATGCACATAGTAATTTTAGCCAAAAACTTATGTTTCATACATAAAAATATTCTCAACCTACTGTGTAATGAAATGCATTAAAGAACATCAACACATCCTACCCAAAAATGGATGATAATCTATGAAAATGTTACCACGCCCCTAAATTGGAATATGGCAAAAATGCACATGACTACAAATGAATGCACTGAAAGTCAGAATTATTGCAGCAAATGGTATGAAACATTTATTAAAGTGTCACAGCATCTGTCATTTGTGTGTGTGTGTGTGTGTGTGTGTGTGTGTGTGTGTGTGTGTGTGTGTGTGTGTGTGTGTGTGTGTGTGTGTGTGTGTGTGTGTGTTTGGTGGAGGGAAGGTGTGACCTCCCAGCATTCCTACCTAAAACTATTGTTATTATTTTGTCTCATAATGCGCGCGCGTGTGTGTGCGTGTGTGCGTGTGTGTGTGTGTGAGAGAGAGAGGGAGAGAGAGGGGGAGGGGGCTTACCTGCAGACAGTGTTTCTGCTCGAGAAAGTTGATCCTTCGTCCGTTTGCCTCCCATAGTAATATATTTGTCCACTTTTTACAAAGTATGCAGATGGCTGGAAGCACAGGGCCAGCAGAGCGGACGGGAAGACCCGTCCGAGACCGAAGTTTTTTTCGGGGGGTTTCAGAAGTGGTTACGTCGGGGGTGCTGCTCTCGGGCGGACCAGCGACTGCTTCTGGCTCTTCTCTCTCCTCCGTCTGTGCACAGCGTTTCTCCTCGGCCAAACCCAATCGTCTTTTGCAAATAAACGACGGTAACACATTGCGTGAAAACCAGCATCCTCGGGAACATTATTAAACTCCACGTCCACGCAGTGTTTAAAAGTTTCGGCGATAGCTTTACTTTCGCCGTCCAGACAAAGCCATTGTTTGACGACGGACCTGTAAGTGTGCCACCTTGTTTTAGTAAAATCCTCAACGTCCTCATTCTGTACGGTCACAAAGTGCATATAGCATCGTTTTGAGTCGCTAGACTGCTTTTTACGTACTTTTCTTCTTTGTTTTGCTTTGTTTTGCTCTGTTTCGCTACTCGAACTGCTCGTCGCCATGTTTCTAAACTTATTATGGCCCAGAGAATAAACCTAGTCCCCTATTGGTCCCCGTGACCAAAACCGCAGCACTCCCCTCGCAGAGATTACTCCGCGCTGAGTGCGCCTTGAAAAAAACAGTGCCGTCTTTGACGACCGATTATAAAAATACTGCAGGATAAAACGAGTAGAACTTTTTTATCTGCACTTTCTACCTATAGATCTATTTTATGAGGTGAAATATGGTCTATCAGTCTCCCAATTTCTTCACCATTACAAGCACTACACCACTCCTCCCCATACCCATGATTCATTAGTAGACCTACAATTCCTAGGACAGAAAATTAAACAAGATACGGAAGGCTATCAAAAGAAAAAGTGTGGATTCATTGTGTAAGGCCCTAACTGAATTTACAATTTACTCTCCGATATTATGCTGCATGAGGAATAGCAATTATGCATGTGTGTATGGCGAGACACAGCCTATCCAATGAATAAAGAATACATATTGTCTATTAAATCAAGGGGAATGTATTCATGCAGCCCATTCATTTGCATCACCCTTTGCCCAATAAGGAAAACATTTAATTAATAGAACAGGGCCATATACTGTAGAAGAGAGTGTCTGAGGAGAGGCATAATGGCTATAAGGTTCTGTTATTTGGCCTATATCCATAGCAGAAATAATGAACTGTAGTCTCTGACAGCAGCTTTGTCAAACATGAACTAGGCTAGGCCGTATGTAAAAACTAGAAATAGAATTATGCAATTGCAAAGTGGGGTTGCCCCGATGATATTGTAATGGTTACCATTATTTCCTGGATGTAACATCGAAATGATTCGATTGGCTGAGCAAAGAACGTGATGTATGATGTATCTCAACATTACAACATCAGTGATCATAAACTCACCATGTGGGTGACATCCATCATACATGGATTTATATGGTACAGAGAAAACATGGTGACGTAGTAAAATAAAGTTTTACATCATCATACATCACCTTCCTCGCTCAGCCAATCAAATCATTTCGATATACAACGTATAGGCTTTGTCATCACAAGGTGAAAAAAGAGAAAAAATGTTACAGAAAAAACTCATCACAATAACAATAGTGGGGTTCCCCTTCAAGCAACCCCACTAATAACACTAGATCAGCACTCAGTAGAGTGCAAACTTGAGCGTTGCACACAAGTAGCCGGCGATGGCCTACTCGTGTGTAAGCAGAGCGAGCCAATACTCATGACATTAGTTATTAAGGTTTCGTACTTACATCACCATTATGTCACCATCTAAGCCGACCAATCAGAGTACTCCAAGGGACCGCCGAACACACACCAATCGCTTAACTTGCACCCGCTCTGCTCACTGATGCAAGTAATAAAACTTTGATACTGTGTTATAATTAATATGTGTGCCATAATTATCTCAACAGATGTCACTCTTTTGAGAAAAGACAGTTGGTGTAAGGTGGAATACATTACAGTAGAATGTAGACCATATTGTGATATGGATTTTCGTTTAATCCCATTTCCACGGCAGGCGGACTAAATAATTTTCACCTCATAAAATAGATCTATAGGTAGAAAGTGCAGATAAAAAAGTTCTACTCGTTTTATCCTGCAGTATTTTTATAATCGGTCGTCAAAGACGGCACTGTTTTTTTCAAGGCGCACTCAGCGCGGAGTAATCTCTGCGAGGGGAGTGCTGCGGTTTTGGTCACGGGGACCAATAGGGGACTAGGTTTATTCTCTGGGCCATAATAAGTTTAGAAAACATGGCGACGAGCAGTTCGAGTAGCGAAACAGAGCAAAACAAACCAAAACAAAGAAGAAAAGTACGTAAAAAAGCAGTCAAGCGACTCAAAACGATGCTATATGCACTTTTTGACCGTACAGAATGAGGACGTTGAGGATTTTACTAAAACAAGGTGGGACACTTACAGGTCCGTCGTCAAACAATGGCTTTGTCTGGATGGCGAAAGTAAAGCTATCGCCAAAACTTTTAAACACTGTGTGGACGTGGAGTTTAATAATGTTCCCGAGGATGCTGGTTTTCACGCAATGTGTTTACCGTCGTTTTATTTGCAAAAGACGATTGGGTTTGGCCGAGAAACGCTGTGCACAGACGGAGGAGAGAGAAGAGCCAGAAGCAGTCGCTGGTCCGCCCGAGAGCAGCACCCCCGACGTAACCACTTCTGAAACCCCCCGAAAAAAACTTCGGTCTCGGACGGGTCTTCCCGTCCGCTCTGCTGGCCCTGTGCTTCCAGCCATCTGCATACTTTGTAAAAAAGTGGACAAATATATTACTATGGGAGGCAAACGGACGAAGGATCAACTTTCTCGAGCAGAAACACTGTCTGCAGGTAAGCCCCCTCCCCCTCTCTCTCTCTCTCTCTCTCACACACACACACACACGCGCACACAACGCACACACACGCGCGCGCATTATGAGACAAAATAATAACAATAAGTTTTAGGTAGGAATGCTGGGGAGCGGAGGTCACACCTTTCAGCTTGCCATCAAGACGCCTTTGTTCACTGTTATTTACAGCCCTCCACCACACACACACACACACACACACACACACACACACACACACACACACACACACACACACACACACACACACACACACACACACACACACACACACACACACACACACACGACAGATGCTGTGACACTTTAATAAATGTTTCATACCATTTGCTGCAATAATTCTGACTTTCAGTGCATTCATTTGTAGTCATGTGCATTTTTGCCATATTCCAATTTAGGGGCGTGGTAACATTTTCATAGATTATCATCCATTTTGGGGTAGGATGTGTTGATGTTCTTTAATGCATTTCATTACACAGTAGGTTGAGAACATTTTTATGTATGAAACATAAGTTTTTGGCTAAATTTACTATGTGCATGTTACATTGTGCTGGATGACAATTACTTAAGGTGAAGCGTTTTTTTTAACAAATTTGCTATATTTCATGATCTAAATTCACATATGAGTAAACTATAGCACCAATAATTGTTTTAGATGTTAGGTATATGTATTTATGACATTTGGGAAAGATTTGGGGTTGCCAAAATCAATAGATCACATTTTACAAGCAAAAAGAGCAACATACGATTTTCGTTTTTTAGTTACAGACTTGTTGTACATATCTGGCTCCTGACAAAATACTGCAGGATATTATGATAGAACTTTTAACCCAATGTTCAGAAGGGTATGGTCTATGCAAAAATGCATTGCATTTGTAGTCCCCCCTGACATGGGAACGGAATTCATTTTCTAAGCCTTCAGCACATGGCCTAGATTGGACAAAACGATTTACTCTCCCAAAGCCCAAAGTGAAACTAGGGTTTATTGACCCCGGGGGCTAACTGGGGACAGGGAGGAACTCCTTATATGGTCATCATACTCTCCTGAGAGTGTACAAATGTGAACCAAATGGACCCGCTAGAAAAAAGGGTCCTAAAAGAAAAATCATTTTTTAAAAGAAAAGTCATTTTTTTCAGACGTCTATTTCTCAGAAACTTCACTTCCTTTTCCTTTTAATAGAGGATGCCATCTCCCTTGCACAGCACACTGCCTGGAAAAGAAAAACTCATTACTCAGATTACAGATTATTTAGAACATCTTGCGGATGACACTACAGTGATCGGTCTGATAGTAGACAGTGATGAGACAGCATACTGGAAAGAGACAGAGGAGCTAGTCCTGTAGTGCAGAAAAAAACAACCTCTCACTTTATTAACATTATCAAGACCAAAGAAATCACTGTCAACTTTAGGAAGTCCAGTGAGAGCTGGGGGGGGGGGGGGGGGGGGGGGGGGGGGGGGGGGGGGGGGGGGCCATGAACTTGACTGCCCACGTGAGCGCACAAAACAGGGGTAACAGTGTGCACAGGGTCCTTGTCGCCGTTATTAACAATGGGCATTTTGTGTCCTCAACCGTCATGATACGGTGCATTACTGCAAGGGTTAAAGTAAACAGTTTGTGTTTATTTGGCTCAGATATTTTGTCTGGTTATTATTTTTAAAAGCAATCCCTTGCTGTAAATCCTGCTTAACCCAGGCCTAACCTAAGTTTTCTGAAAAAAATCAAATACTTATACTGTATACCAGTGTAGCAGGTGGCTACAGCCTCTGTCATGATGGCCTTCAAAGTATATCTGCCCCCGGACCAAGGGGATGTCCTCTTGGTCTAGTGGTTAAGATGTTGGACTTTCACACGGGAGACCCGGGTTCGAATCCCGGGCGTTACATCAGCATGAAAACAAATTGAATGAATGAATACTGTACTACATACTGTATAGGATCCAAAATGGACTCCCGGCCTGAATGGGTTAAATGCAGATGAATATTTCAGGCCTATATGTCATTACCGTTATGCGTGTGTGCAGACACTATGCACCGCAATGGGAAGAAAAAAGCTACGGTGTAGGGGGGGGGCCTTTGGCTGGCAGTGGCCCAGGGGCCCATCATTTCTACATCCGTCTATGCTCACGTGGTCCCTGAACACCGAGCACATTCTCAAGAAGGCACAGCAGCGACTTTACTTTGGAGAGGCTTAAAAAAGTTTGGTCTGAGCACCAAGGCTCTTGTCAACATTTACCGGTGCACAATGGACCTTTAGCTAAGCCCCACCCTCTAGTCCAGCCTAGCACACTTTCCAGCCGGGCTCATTCATTCCTTGAGCAAGACATTGAACCCCTAATTGCTCCTGATGTGCTAGTAGGTGCCTTTCATGGTTTCCACTTCCATCAGTGTATGAATACACTATATGGGTGAATGTGGTGCACAAGTTATGTAAAGCGCCTTGGATAAAATACGCTATATATACTCAACAAAAATTTAAACGCAACACTTTTGTTTTTGCTCCCATTTTTCATGGGATGGACTTAAAGACCTAAAATTCTTTCCAGATATACAATATAACCATTTCTCTCAAACACTGTTAACAAATCTGCATAAATGTGTGGTATTGAGCACTTCTGCTTTGATGAAATATCCACCCCACCTCACAGGTGTGCCACATCAGGATGCAGGTGTGACATCATGATTAGTGCACAGGTGTAACCTTAGACTGTCCACAACAAAAGGCCACTCTGAAATGTGCAGTTTTTTGTTTCTTTATTGGGGTTCTGAGGCCTCAGAACCAGTCAGTATCTGGTGACCACCATTTGCCTCATGCAGTGCAACACATCTTCTTCCCATAGAGTTTATCAGATTGTCAATTATGGCCTGTGAAATGTTGGTCCACTCCTCTTCCATGGCTATGTGAAGTTGCTGGATATTAGTGGGAACTGGTATGCACTGTCAAAATGGTAATAATGTGGTAATATTGTGTTATTACCATTTTTACAGCGTGTACCAGTTCCCACTAATATCCAGCAACTTCACATAGCCATGGAAGAGGAGTGGACCAACATTTCACAGGCCATAATTGACAATCTGATAAACTCTATGGGAAGAAGATGTGTTGCACTGCATGAGGCAAATGGTGGTCACCAGATACTGACTGGTTCTGAGGCCTCAGAACCCCAATAAAGAAACAAAAAACTGCACATTTCAGAGTGGCCTTTTGTTGTGGACAGTCTAAGGTACACCTGTGCACTAATCATGATGTCACACCTGCATCCTGATGTGGCACACCTGTGAGGTGGGTGGATATTTCATCAAAGCAGAAGTGC
The DNA here is from genome assembly GCA_039105355.1 of Benthosema pterotum. NCBI lineage: Eukaryota > Metazoa > Chordata > Actinopteri > Myctophiformes > Myctophidae > Benthosema > Benthosema pterotum. Next base: position 31,034,884 of record CM076984.1, on the reverse strand, counting down.
TCAATACCACACATTTATGCAGATTTGTGAACAGTGTTTGAGAGAAATGGTTATATTGTATATCTGGAATGAATTTTAGGTCTTTAAGTCCATCCCATGAAAAATGGGAGCAAAACAAAAGTGTTGCGTTTAAATTTTTGTTGAGTATAAATGCACCATTTACCAATAAGAACTATTTTTAAACTAAAGAACACATTATGTGTTTTAAATGTTTCAATTCTAGTTATAGGACAAGTATAATGTATTTATCCATATAAGGCTCATTAGTCTGGGATCCTTTTAAAGGATGTCTGGTGGTCGCCTTGTCTATAAAGGTTCATTCTAAGGCTCATTAGAGGAAGGAAGTGTGGCAGACAGATTGGACTGATTACTTTAAAGCTGTATTGATGATGCAAAGTGAGCATCAAGGTGATTACTCATATGGAACATTTTAGATAAATGTCATTCATGCAATCTCTTGACAGTGGCACCTTCATACAAGCCAAAAAATACTATGGGTCTTACATTACTTTATTCTCTTATATGAGGATTGTATGAAACGTGCCACTTTCAGTTTGCAAACTTTCAGTTTGCATACTGTATATAAAAAATCCACATAGTTACTACTGTCTGCTTTCACCAGAATAACTGAACTTGACTAAAGAAATCACGTAAACACACAAAGACGGACATGGGAGTGTCTAGAATTGAAATGATGATGGCGCTATGATAAGTGCTATTTTAGGCGCTATGATAAGTGCTATGCTGGGCGTGTGCAACATGCCAACTGCTTTCAGGTAGTGTGCAGCAATTCATTGTGAGATTTATGTTGTACTATTACTACAAAACAATCTAAAATAAAGCGATTTAAGACCATTAAAGCTGGTCTGTAGCCTAGCTGAGTGCACAGCATTTCTGCCTACCCCATTGCATGTCCCCCTTCTCAATAAAAGTCTACTGTACGTAGAAGCAGGGCCGGATCTAGAGGGGGGCAGGGCCCACGCAAACGTGGGCAGAGCCCACCCAATGAAAGGTAATATCAGTGGTTTTCAGCCAGTGGTCCGGGGACCACCAGTGGTCCTTGAGAGAGTTCCAGGTGGTCCCAGGCTAAATGGTGGAAAGTTGGTTAACCAGATGTAACTCCGAGAGGCGTTCATTTTTTAAATATTCACCATCTGAATTAGCCCAAGCCCTCTACACAACTAAGAGAATGTAGAAGATTAATGGTCATTTTGATCTGTATGTTGGACTGCTTTGTTTCCCAAATCCAGCCTGGAATTGTGGACACAAGCAACAGAAATCTTTCTGTCATCAAACGGTGGTCCTCCATGGCTCTAATGACGAATAAATAGTGGGCCTTGGTGTGAAAAAGACTGAAAACCACCGCTTCATTTGAAAAACTTCTGGATCAATGTACCAGTGTACACAGAGGCCCGCACACCGTCTTAAACTTGCAAGTAACTTTTTATTAGAGCAACGTTTCGGTCAACGGACCCTTCTTCAAGCATCTGGTGGAATAAAAAGTTACTTGCAAGTTTAATACGGTGTGCGGGCCCTGTGTACACTGGTACATTGATCCTGATTTAAGCTTTTTGCCTGCCTACGCACCCGCCACAAAGACCCACAGGAGTGCATAAGACTTTGTTTCCTCCATATGAAAAACTTTGGAGCTGCCCACCCTGCCATTCTTCCAGCTCACATTAGTAGGGCTGGCTAAATCCGACCCTGCATAGAACACTTTACTGTAGCAGTCAGACACACCAGTCTACAGGATGAAGTGTTAGTAATCGAGGTGAGAATCTTTATTTCAGTTCCGTTCCATAACAACCCCCCAACTAACTGCAGGATTTCTCTCATACGAGTCCCCAAACCAATTAAAACCAACAAGTAGGGATTGGTGGTACATTGAACCTATAAACCTTGCATATATCGTAGTAGCATACAATTATCTTTGAAGTGAAATTGTCTTTTCTGTGTGGATGCGCTTTATTTATTTATTATTTATTTATTTAAATTTTTATCTCACAATTTTGTAACCCATTTTTAACCCAGTGCCATTTCTTAATGTGATCCTGTCCCCTCCATCAGGCTCCCCGGCTGGCCAGGGGGAGGCAGTCTAGAGACCAGGATTACTGCATGTTTTTTGAGGGTATGTGCCCTAGGGGACACAGGGAGAAGATGCAAAAACTCCACGAAGAAAGGCCCTTTCACCAACCCCCGCCTCGGTATGGGCACTGATGACACAGACGAGGAGACAGGCCGCCAGCACCCACAGCGGCATCCCTAGCGGAAATCACACCCAGGACCTTCTAGCTGTGAGGCTACAGCACTAACCACTGTTCCCCTTCACACTTCACTGGTTTGATTCAATATCATTATCTTGCAATACGTTTGTTATATCCCTTAAAACACAATTTAGTTTGGAACCTCTCCTGCAGTTGCATACAGACATAGACATAAACAGGAGACAGGTGCCTTTACTCACAATTATGATGTCAATAATGACCAAACATACAGACAGACATATATACACAAGTTGTTGTGCTTTTTTTTTGGTGTGGCTGCACCACTCCACCACAACACACATTTGGAGGATGAGGAACAGGCTGGGATGAGACTGAGGCTTATTGGAATCAACAGGATGGTACGGTACATATCCGCCCGACCAATCCTATACTATTTAGCCTTAGATGACCACACACACACACACACACACACACACACCACACACACACACACACACACACACACACACACACACACAACACACACACACACACACACACACACACACACACACACACACACACAGGGAAAATTCTGCTTCAGCTGCAGCCCACAAGACAGAGCCGCTAGTAAACATAAACCTGTTTAGCGTGACACAGCAGATTAAGGACCCTTAAGTGGCACATGCCTCTCTGTAACAGCTAGGGGAGTTTAATTGTGTGTGTGTGTGTGTGTGTGTGTGTGTGTGTGTGTGTGTGTGTGTGTGTGTGTGGTGTGTGTGTGTTTGTGTTTGTGTCAGGGGCGGATCTAGGCATGGGGGGCATGCCCCCCCAAATACCCAGTCTGCCCCCCCCAAACACGATGGCATGCAAAACAACCCAAGGTATTTCAAATTAAAGTGCTATATTTAAAATGATTTGAAACACTACTGCTGCTACTAACTACAAATTTGGCACCCAACAGGATTTCATCATTGAAAACAGAAACTCTCTGAGTCAGACCTTTATGCTTTATGCATGCTGCGTGTCTGCTTCAACTTCAACAACAACTGATGTTATTATTGATGCTTTACTTGACTAATAAAAGTCCTGTAACCGAAAATGGTATGGGTGCGGCTTCATGAAGTCGCCCCCATACCATTTTCCTCTTGCCCCTCCAACATGTTCTCTTGCCCCCCCCCCCCCCCCCCCATGGGACATGTTACATCCGCCCCTGGTGTGTTGTGTGTGTGTGTGTGTGTGTGTGGTGGGGGGGGGGTGTTTCCACTTGAGGCTGTTTGAAGGTTTGTCGAACTCAGCTCAGCTCAGCTCAGCTCAGCATGCAGGGCTGTGGGAGCCCCCCCCCCCCCCCCCCCCCCCCCCCCCCCCCCCCCCCCCCCCCCCCCCCCCCCCCCCCCCCCCCCCCCCCCCCCCCCCCCCCCCCCCCCCCCCCCCCCCCCCCCCCCCCCCCCCCCCCCCCCCCCCCCACCCCCCCCCCCCCCCCCCCCCCCCCCCCCCCCCCCCCCCCCCCCCCCCCCCCCCCCAACCCCCCCCCCCCCCCCCCCCCCCCCCCCCCCCCCCCCCCCCCCCCCCCCCCCCCCCCCCCCCCCCCCCCCCCCCCCCCCCCCCCCCCCCCCCCCCCCCCCCCCCCCCCACCCCCCCCCCCCCCCCCCCCCCCCCCCCCCCCCCCCCCCCCCAATTGGTAAATGTTACATCCGGCCGTGCCCTTCTCCCTGACACACGCTTCAGACTCCATTTACCGCAACGTGTCAATCAAGAAGTTTAATTAATTTAACATTAAACTTCATTAATTTGCTAAATAAAGGAAAAAAAACATAGTTCAGCTTTAATCTGCTTAAGTCACAAAAACTATGCCTAAAGATAAGCATAACTTTAACCTGACCCGGATAGACAGCATGGTTTTCACACTGTGACACCGTTATTACGGGTTTTATTGATGCACAATTTAGGTCAAACGTTGCCCCCTAGCCGAGTATAATTATGGATTCTAGAGTTCAAGTGTATAAACTACTTCAAAACAGGGGTTGCCATCTCAAACCTTTTTCATGTTAAAGCTACTATATGTAATTTTATTGTCAAAATAATAATGACATCAGGGTTTTTTTTTTATTGTTTTTATGTTTTTCATGAAGTCTTCCTTTAATTAAATCATCTCCAATAAAATTTCATCTTTTCGATGCTTCTAGGGGCTGCAGGAGGCCTCCAAAGAAATCTCTATAAGCTTTGTCATTGGCTAACAAATTGTCTCGGTGGGACTATTTGTTAGCCAATCAAGAAGAGCCTCGCTGAGCTGCCTCTGATTAACCCTTAGTGTACTGAACGCGTTTTGGTGTTCTAAGCATTATGTTTTAACTATTGAAAAATAGCAGATCTACAAGCTCATAGCGCGCCACCGAGTGGCGCGCCATGAGCTTGTATCTCTGCTATTTTTGAAAAATCGTGAAAACGTGGTGCAAATCTTTGAATATTATGTTATTCAGAAACTAGAAATCTAGACAGGACACAATGAAAAGGGAGGACTGTTGGAGTCACATGTGGAGGTGCTGGAGGACTAGGATTTTTAAAGGACCACTGCAGTTCCTATGGTTGTCATAGATACTAGAGATTTCAGGAAGTGATCTAATAAAACAATTTAAGATAAAAAAAAATGCCAAGGTTTATTGCTTATACTGTGTGTATATATACACTACCGTACCTCACTACCGTAATACGGTAGTATTTGGGGACCTCCATCTCAAAATATCGCTCAACGGACGTCCAGTTAGCAAAGAATTGAGCTACGTTTCAATTTCATGATTTTCTTCAAACAAATAGGACCTAACAGTGTGGGGCTTAGATGAGCATCATCCAGGATCACATTAGGAATTGGTACTGTGTGAAAAAATGGGTTACAAAATCGTGGGATCCAAATTTGCAAAAAAAAGAAGGTATAGTCCAAACAAGCAACCAACTACTGCGTTTAGTGAATCTACGTAACTGTGACCTTGTGGCTGTGGCAGTCGTTAGTGGATCTTCCTGAAAACAAAACATCTGTGTAATATTGTTACTCCTTCTCAGCGTGGAAGTGGAATGGATATTTTCCACAGACATCTCCCAGATCTGCTCCCCCCACTTAACCCTTTAACCCTGAATACTGTACAGTTGTACAGTATTCAAATATTTAATTTGTTTTTATGCTGATATATAAATATTTAAAGTTTTTCAAAAACCTTAGGTCAGGCCTAAATGGGTAAATTCCACCCATTTTCAAAAAGGGGTCTGAAAGAAAAAATCATTAACATGGTGAAATACATCTTGATGATGTCATCAGATGTATTTCACCATGTTAATGATTTTTTTCAGACCTCCATTTTTAGGAAATATGGAATTGTGGGAACTTTTTTTTTATCATGTCCACACAACATCTCTAAGGTATATTAATGACATATTAAAATGTTGACAATGGGTGGAGTTTCCCTTTAAGAAATCTCTGCGCCTCTGATCTACTCCGTACCAGCCACAGACCTGACCGCATATCGGATACCAATTCACAGAAATTCATGTAACTGCTAACTGCCATAGGGCCCCCCTCCTCACCCCCCACCCCCACTCCGCCAACAGTGGTGAGAACATAATATGTATCTCAAGGGTGCATTATGCTGATGAGAGTGGCTGCGCACACACACACACACACACACACACACACACACACACACACACACACACACACACACACACACACACACACACACACACACACACACACACACACACACACACACACACACACACACACACACACACACACACACACACACACACACACACACACGGGTGTAGACACGGGGAGACCAGGGGGACAGTTGTAGGGGGGGCACTAAAAGCTTGGATTAATAAGGTTTTATTTGTATTGATTATTATAAAAATATATTTGAATCACTATATTACCTGAATAAACCGAATGAGAAAACATAATAATGAGTTTTGGATTTCAAGGACTCCACACATTGTATATAACGTGTCGTCCCCCCCCCCCCCCCCCTCCCCCCTCCAGGAAGGGGGGCCCATGTGAAAAAGCTGTGCAGGGGCCCAGAATTGCTAGCAACGCCCTGTACACACACACACACACACACACACACACACACACACACACACACACACACACACACACACACACAACACACACACACACACACACACACACACACACACACACACACACACACACACACACACACACCTATTCAACATGGCTGCCCCTCCTGGTTTATCAGTTTCTTGCCAGCTCTGTTTGCATGGACTGTCCACAGTGTCCACTTGCTGTTGGCACTGTTGTTTTTATGGAGCCAAACCCAACAAACTCCAAATACACACCATCCTGGCTGGAAGGATATGCTTGATGTGCTAATTCTCAGTACCAATGAGGTCCCATTGTGGGTCCAAAAAATGAGAATATTGTTGTTGTAGGGGAAGAACTGGTTGGAATAAGGTTGGTCAGGCGAAAAGAAGGCGAGTTGGACTACTAGTCTCCCCATGCATTGAAGGAAGTATGAGGCCAGTAAGGCCTGGGTTACAAGATTGTGGGTGTAAAAATGTAAATAAAAAGTATATATATATATTAAATTCTTTATAGGATAAATCAATATGTAAATTAAAATGATATATGATATAGCCTAATACATTAGTATTTATAATGTTTCTGTCTATTTTCCTATATTATGCTTCATTTATATTTATGTGTGCACACACACAGACACACACAGACACACACAGACACACACAGACACACACACACTTAAAGAGAATACGATAAACCGATTCAATAGTCTTCGTGTCAACTGGCAACTTTTCATAATTATATTTAATATGGTTACTTGTATTAATAATTAACGTTCCGTTTTGTTTAGCTCTGACTCCTGAACTAAGAACCAAAAAGAACTGAATCTTTCCTGTCCATTAGGAACCAAACAGTGGCAAAAAGGGGGTTAATTATTTAGATGGTAGTAACTCTATAAAAGAACAAAAACAAATGACACTGCAGGTTCTAGGAAAGGTCTACACTACAGGCTCTCTACTCCCTCCCAGCACAGCGCCGTGCAGTGTTGCCAACTTGGCACATTTGTCACTATATTTAGCTTTTTACAGACCCCCCTAGCAACAAAATTAGTGAAAAACCCCTGGCAGAAAATCTAGTGCTTCTTTGCTGGAGAGTTCAGGCAAAATTGGTTTACTGGCGCCAGAGATAAAACCCTCGTTTTCACATTTTTTCCTCCTATTTTTCCTCCTTCCTTCCTAGAAAGGACCATTGGTAACCAAATGGACCCTTATAGATCTGTAAAATGACATTTGACGATCCCAAGAGTTGGAATTATATTTAAACATCTGAATTACCTAATTGTAGAATATTTGCTATTTTAACCAAAATTGTAGAAGAATTGCTATTTTAACCAACATTTTGCCAGTTATTTCTTCGAAATTACTCCGAGAGACTAAACTCAACATCAAACAGTGGTCCTCCGTGGCTAAAATGCAGAATTAATAGTGGGTCCTGGTATGAAAATGGTTGAAAACCACTACTCTAGCACATTCTAGTGCATTTTGGATTCAGTTGGCAACACTGCTACTGGCTCTCTACACCCTCCCAGCGCAGCGCCGTACCTCTTACCAGGAACACAACATCCTCTAGGGACTAACAAACCAAAACGGTGACCCACCCTGTCTGCAGTATATAAATCATTAGAATGGAATGGATGGAAATTTACACCTCTACTCCAGTTATAGATCCACCTCTCTATTATGTTATTTCCATTTCAAGGGAACGGTATTGATCTCTACAGTCCCAAAGACCAGACACAGGCAGGACATAAGGGGGGTAATGACACGGCTTGGCTTTCATTAACTTTGAAGTCATTTATTTTCCTTTATTGCGCTTTCAGTAATAGTGAAATGTGATGAATTGCGATTAATTAAAGAGGTTTGCTTGTGCTGTTGTCAGCCAGCTACAGTGTCATTGACCATCATGGACAGTAAACATTTGAGTTGTAGTCGAGACCATCTAAATCGAGACCAAGACAAGACCAAAACGAGACTGAGACGGCGAGACAACCACGATACTTGGGGCGGGAGGGGGGGGACCAAGACCTTGAGGGGTTGAGAACGAGACGAAGACCTACAGAGGTCGAGGCCAAGACAGACACCAAGACCACTGCAAGTCAAGACCAAGACATTATTTTTTGTGCTCCATCCATGCCTAAATTCTCTCTGTAGTTGTGGACTGCTTCGGCCTATAAACTCACGAGTGAATAAAATCAGGGCAGAATCCTGAGCTCCTACCAAACCTCCCACCCCAGGGAGGAACACCTCTGTTCGTCTCTTCAGTGTGTTTTATCTCTAACCTTCCCCCTAAAGAAGGAAGATAACAGTGTGTTACTTCCATGTGGAGAGACATGTCCACATGGGACCAATGCATGCATGCATGCATCCAGGCAGAAGGAACACATCATCCTGCACATCACGCCACATCTCCTCCACCTCGATAGATTGGTTAAACACTGCTAGAGCTGTTGGTCCCTGACATAATGGGGATCCGCGGGCTAATTAGTATCCTTGACATGAAAAGGTTTGGGGACCACTGCTGTACGACATTGTCATACTACCGATGAGGAATATAGTCGAGAAGTGCTTTTCTATCCTGTCTGCCAGCCGTTTTGATGATCTGCATAGAATCAAGCCCTGTGTTTCAAAATGCACCGACAGCCTACAGTGCAGCAATCTGGACTCCTGCCGAGTCCAATAGAAGCTGGCTAAAGCCTCACAGATCCTGCTAACCTCTCTCAAATGGCACAGACCCTCTCACTACAATGTTCATGCCCATGCTGATTGTTGCACCGTTTCGCGGATCCAAAACAAACGAAACGACTATAGCAGCAGCAGCAGCGCTGTGAGTGTCTGTGTGTGTGTGTGTGTTAGGGGCGACTTGAAGGCAACCAACCAATCACATTCTCCATCTCTCTGGAGTGGAGTTCGGAGAGTCACAACATTCAACGCTGCAGCTTTCAGAACAAAATTTCGGAAAGATGCGTTTCAGACATTTCGGATGACTTTTCAACTTTCTGAAAAGTTCGGAAGTTGGAGAGAGTATGGACAGGCCTTAAAACCTAGAATTATTTTGTTGTCGTTGGATAAATTTTGGATAAATTAACAGAGTTCAGGAAACATCATCTGTCCATTGTAGACTCCTGTTAAAAACGTAGTTAGTCTTGCTGCCATGACTGTCTTTGTATCAAAAAGAGTCACATTTAGCTGGGGACCACCTGGAACATCCCTCCCGGACCACTGATTTGGAGGATTCTGTGCAGGAGAGGAGGACGAAGTGCACAAGGCAAGAGTTTGAGGATGAGGAAGGTGTCAGGAAGGTGTTCAACTCCACCAGGGGCAATTACAACACACAGTGAAGTTCTCCTTCCAAGCTGACATGCACCTCCAACAACAACCGTAGAGATCTCAGAGCTCGCAGAGGAGAGAAGCATCGAAGCATCTCAGCCATTATCAAACGGCTGTAGAGAGGGAGAATAGGTGAAGAAATAGGTGCTATAATGTTCAAAACAGGTCAGCTAAAAATGTAAAATGTGGGGTTATACAATGCCTGTGTGTGTGTGTGTGTGTGTGTGTGTGTGTGTGTGTGTGTGTGTGTGTGTGTGTGTGTGTGTGTGTCCATCTATAGCACAACCTAATGCAGAGAGGTCGCCCAATGATCTTGGGCTGGTGGTTTGAATCTACATGTCTATCAGATCTGAATATCAGAATCAGATCTAAGCCACATGCAGCTTTGAATCTAATTTGTTTAAATTCACTGCTTTTCAACCAGTGGTCCAGGGACCACCAGTGGTCCTTGAGAGGGTTCCAGGTGGTCCCAAGGCTAAATGATGGACAGTTGGTTAACCAGATGTAAATCTTTGAGAGGGTAAAATGAAACCAAATGGGTCCTTGTTTCCGGAATCCAGGATGGAATTGTGGGCAAAAGCAAAAGAAATCTTTAGTTGTGAGGTCTGTGGGGCTAAAATGTCAACAAATGGTGGTCCGCGGCTCAAATTCTGAATAAATAGTGGGCCATGGTATCAAAAAGGTTGACAACCACTGTGTTAGACCAATCAGATTTCTATGTGACTCAGGTCTGATTCAGGCTACACTTTGCTGCCAATGTAAATCAGGCCCTTATAGGAAGGAAAGATACTGAAGCCCAAATTGCTCCCGATGTGCTGATTGTGCTTCAATTGGAGCATGAATGGGTGAATGTAATGTAACGTGCCATGGATAAATACGCTCTATAAATGCACCATTTACAGGTGTCTAGGTGTTGCCCAGCGCGCTTCAGTTGGATTGTTCCAGCCGGGGCGGCTGAGATTCCAGGTGACATTTGCCATCTCATCTTTGTAATGCCAATCACTTAATCATTAATCGTCATGTGATTGGCTAATGCCAGTGTTTAAAGCGATTTCTACTTTTATTATCTACTATAGCCGTACGTGGTTTTCAACCTTTTTCATACAAGGGCCCACTATTTATCCTGCATTTTAGCAACGGACCACCTTTGATGTTTGAGTTTAGTCTCTCGAACGCAATTTTTTGTCCATAATTTATGAGAGCTGACTGGCAAAATGTTGGTCAAAATAACAATTCTTCTACATTTTCAAAATGTGTAGATTCGCAGTATGTGCAGTATGTGCGAAGTGAAGCCCTATGAATCTATCTCACCGAAGCAGTCATTGCGAAGAACTGAAGCGTGAGGTCATGGTCAAAAGGTAAACTATACATGTAGGCAACAATGACGCACCGAAAATAGCAGATCTACAAGATCACAAGTCTCATTCCACAATGTCCTCTGGGTTTGCAGGTCGTCATTAAATCTGCCCCTCAGATGTGCTCACAGCATGACGCCTTGCTCTGCACCACGTTCTCAAGGTTTTGTGAATTGATTCAATTTTCCTCTTTTCTTCTCCTCCGGAGCCTCAGGGACAGTCACAGTACAGCATGTCTGTTATCACTGTCACCTGCTTCTCAGGAGTAGAAAAGATACTCAATGCTTCACCTAAAGTAAAAGTACTTTAGATAAAACCAATTGTTTTATTTTGTCCCCCATGCATTTGAGTTTGACATTACTGGCTTATGCCATGAGTACTTATTCAAACTAACCAGTCTAATGATATTGAGGTCCTGCCCATTCACTGCAGACCTACAGTAATCACCCTACCTGTGGTCCGGGGATCACCAGTGGTCTCTGAGAGGTGGTCACCAGGCTAAATGATGGAAAGTTGGTTATCCAGATGTAACTCTCTGAGAGCGTTGCGGGTCCATTTGGTTTTCATGTTTACACTCTCAAGAGTTAAAATATTCATCATCTGAATTAGCCCAAGTCTACACAACTAGAGAATGTAGAAGATGAATGGTCATGTTGATCTGTAGCCTGGAATTGTGGACAAAAGCAAAAGAAATATTTAGTTTTGGGGTCTGTGTGAGGCTAAAATGTCAAATGGTGGTCTGTGGCTCAAATTCTGAATAAATAGTTGCCCCTGGTATGAAAAAGTTGAAAAGAACTGTCTACTATATGTTATCCAGTAGGGCAGTGCTTGGTTTGTTGTAAACGTCAGAGACGTCCGCATACAATGAGCATTTATTTATATGACGTTTTTAGTAAAAGATAAAATTAAGCAAAAAGCATCCTAAATCATAGCCACGTTAATAATGTTATAATAAAGCAATCCGTTTGTAAATCCGTCAAGCAAGTTATAGCGTTTTTTGTCCGCCTCAAGCCATCCGGTATACCTATACTGGTATACATCTGTTTCACTTGATTTACAAGAAGTCCACACAATTAGAAAGTATACCAGGGGAATTGACAAAAACCTATCCAATGACAAAAAATATCCAATGTGTTGGGTCTGAGAAGAAATGGTGGTCTGTAGTTCAACTGCTGTTTGACAACATCATGATTATGATGACTCTATGGGCCTCCTGACTGACTACACTGTTTATAGCAGCTGGTGCTAACCTCTGCCTACCAGCTACTGCACACAGCCTGGGAAAAGCAGTGTTGCCAACTTCCAAAACCCAAAATGCACTAGTGGCACTTCCAAAATGCACTAGAATGCGCTAGATGCGTGTCTGGAAGGGAATATATAAACATACAGATCAAAATGACCATTAATATTGGATATTCTCTAGTTGTGTAGACTTGGGCTAACACACATGATGAATATTTTAACTCTTGAGAGCGTAAAAATGAAACCAAATGGGCCCGCAAGGGTCCATTTGGTTTCATTTTCACGCTCTCAAAGAGTTACATCTGGTTAACAAAACCAGTGGTCTGGGGACCACTGGTTGAAAACCACCATCATAGGAGGAAAAATGGTGAAAGGGTTCTATCTCTGGCGCCTGTCAACCAATTTCACCCCAACTCACAAGCAAAAAAGCACTAGATTTTCCGCCAGGAGTTTTTCCACAAATTTTGGCACTAGGGGGGTCTGAAAAAGCGCTAAATATAGCGACAAACGCGCCAAGTCGGCAACACTGGGGAAAACATGGACCAACAGCCGACTGGAAGCTGATTGTATTGTTTGCAAATTGCAAAACAGAAAGTTAGCGGTCATTCCAAAACGGGCACCATATGGAAGCAATAATCTCTCGTACATACGACATTATAGCGCTGTCCAAAGTGGTTATCGCAAACAGAGACCCGGTTGGTCTGCTCCGTGTCTGGGTGAGTGATGGACGGCCAGACATGCAGAATATTTCATCCCACGTCAGCCAAGCTAACGTTTTCTTTGCGGACGACGTAGTGCATGAAAAATAAACAACAGTGCGGGATCATTTTTAAGAACACAGTCGTCCTAGCTGTGGCCCAGCAGAGAACAGAGCACTTATTGTCGGGGCCTGATGGGGGTTGATTTGTGTGATTTGGGATTTCTTGCGGCGAGGGACCGAGGGTTCACCCTGCTCTGCAGGCTGAATCTAAATGGTCTAAATCAGCACATAGACCACTAGTTAGACATGTTTTACTTAAAGGACAACTTTGTGTTTTTCAACCAAGGTTCATGTTTTAGGTTGTTAATAGAGAGTAAAAGATGGGTGTTAATTGCTTTACATTCCTTGTTTTCTTTAGTTTTAGAGATTTTAGCTATGCCCAGATATGTGTGTAAACATCACATTCAGTAGATCCTGTGAAACTCCGTGGCCGTTATAATTTCTTGGCGTTTACAACAACCTAACAACCCAAAACACGATCCTTGGTTGAAAAAACAAAACAAAGTTGCCCTGTTATGAAATAACTTTTAGAACTGCGCTGCTCTAGGCAGCTAGGCCATCAGCTATTTGTTAGAATATACTGTATAGAATATGAGGGTATTTATATATTTTTCTACCTGAAAATGAAAGCTCTACTACTTGTGCTGAAAATAATGGGACACAAGAACAAGTGAAACATTCTCTCTACTAGCAAACACTCATGGGAAAAAAATAATAAAAACGGATAAAAAGGATGAAGCTGAAAGGACAATTTAAGCTATATCTCAAAGTTTGTGAAATAACAGTGCATAGCCTATGGTAAATTATTCATCCAAAATATAAATCACTTGATCAAAGTACAAAAAGTTACAATGAAAAAAAGTTACTACAAATTTGCATCCACAAGTTCAATGTGTCGCTTGTACATCTGCTATCTATATTTTACTGTTCTGGATGATAAGATGATAAAAGAATAGTGCATGGCGTGCACACGCGCACGCGCACGCGCACGCGCACACGCACACGCACACGCACACGCACACGCACACACACACACACACACCATTTGCTCATTAGCATCATGTTAAAGTAAGATTCACAGATATAGCTGAGTTCTACTCGCATTTGTTTTTCTGTGGCTCTCATAAAACAAATGTTTATAGACAGCCCACGTACAGCGAAGGGAAATATATGCATTATAGCGAGTAAACACACTAATGAAATACTGATGAGACAGCATTAAGTAGATGAATGGGGGTGTGTTGGTTTTTTGCATTCAGTGAAATCTCTATAGTATAGTGTTTGCAGGCATACTGCCCTATGAGGGTATGACTACACCTTAGTGTCAGTCAAAAAACAGTGTTTTTTTTTTTTTTTTTTACCATTCCTAAAGGCACTGAATGACTACCTCTGGTCAAATTATTTTATTTAAAAGATCATGCTGTTCCTGCTCCACTAGACAGGAGGGCCAACATATATAGGTAGACACTAGCACAATTAAGAGTTTTCCTAACTAAATAAAACCACCTCAGAAGCCTTGTGGTTAGAGTTTTCTGAGAATATACATTCACTAAAGCGAGTTATATAACATTATCATATAGTTATATATCATTATTCACTAGAGTGACGAGGGATCTGTTAATGCGTTAAAATGCTGTAATTTCGCCAATTTGCAAATGTGTGATCTGCTGTCAATGAGCTGGATGGGCGAGAGTGTTTGGAACTTGAATCCCTCCTTACTAGGTGTCATGTGTGCTTTTCAGCCAATAGCCGTCTCTCTCTGTTCAGCCATAACAATGGAGTCAACGGGGAATGTTACTACCCTCTTCTTCACACCACAAAAAACAGGAGATAGGCTCCTGCCCCATGGGCCTCATGGCTCGGCCTAGCCTCATGACATCATGGCTCGGAAAGTCTTACTTACTAACAGAAATGGTTTTAATGCAATATCTATTGATTTCGACCCCTGGCGGTCCCCAGGCAACGGGCCCATGAATTCCACATGGAGAGAAAGGGCACTTCTATGTCCTCTACGGGGCAGTGGTTCTCAAACGTTCTAGCTCAAGACCCAAAAGATAAATAATAAAATAAATACTGTATATGTAGGAAACCCATAAAAATGGGTCCTGAGAGCCACTAGTCCACTCCTGCCCCAGAGCTAACCTTGGATCACAGTTCTTTCCCAATGCAGACAGTGTTGAGGGAACAGTGCTCCATTGGCCGATGTTTCTACAGCTTTCACCCCCATTGGGAGAAGAACTGATGCAGATCTCACTGAATGCTCCGAGCCAACGGAGCCTGCAGAACTCCCAACACGACAAAAAAGCATCACTTTACAGCCAGTTACTGTCAGAAGGTCCACATATTCTGCTTTGCACAGTGCAAAGAATGTGGATAAACAAACAAGTCACTGTAGCACATCAGATGAAAGACATATTGATCCAATTATTGTGTGGCCTCTCTAGTCTGAACAAGCAAGTTTTTTAACCTGAAATAATAATAACGTCCACAGTCGTGTGAGAATGTATTTGTCTGTTCTCGCTACCAACCACTCCGAGGCGGAATGTGTTTTTTTGTTCCTATGAGGGAAGTAAATCCTGGTTTATTTTCTTCGCCCGGCAGTTCGAATCATTCCGAGACATTTATGTCGCCACACATTTCCCACATTTCTACCCATGATGTGGTGCTAAAACGCTGAGCCTTGGACGACTCAAATAAAAAGAAATGCGGCCATTGTGCCTCGTGTGAAAGCCACGATGACGAACCGCTGAATGCACAGAAGAAAATTCTGTGGCGAAGGTCAAAGCCAGAGCCCTCCCTGTTCCTGTCCGACACCCGGCTTGACTCTGAGTCATCTAGTGCCAATGGAGCTTTTGAACTCCCGTTCCGGCGTTATCGCGCCATCTCAATGTCACGTTTCCTCGCCATGCTTACAGAGTAGACATTCAACGCATGCTTGCTGGATGAGGAGAACGCTTTCTTTTGGTTTGTGTGGAATTTCGAAGCGCGTTGGACTCGACAGGGTCGCGGCAGGATCCAATTAGGCTGCGCTTATTCTCAAGTTGTCAGAATATGTCGCGGGCTAACAAGATAGCTTTTAGAGATAAGACATTGTTCAATATCGAGAGCCTTCTCTCGCTCTCTCTCTCTCTCTCACACACACACACACCCACACGCGCGCACACACCCGCGGCCAGCGGTTTGATGGCCTGCCTGCCTAGCTCAAGAGCTCATCACACAAAAGGTCACATTCAACACCCTCAGGCAATTAGAACCAAATTCTTTTTCACACAATGTAAGAAAAGGGAAAACACACACTGGGCTGTTATGCTGTTAGGACTGGGAGTGACGTGTCTAATGCAGCACAATGGTCTTTGACAGACGTGCCATGCACTAGTTGTGTCTCACAGGAGGGCGGTGGGCAGTTCAGAAACCTGTCTTGCAGTGAAATCATCATTAAAATATTTTTAAAACATTTTTTTAACATAGATTTTTTTTTACATTTTTGAACTGCAACTTTTCAGAAATAGAAAGCCTGCAGTTTCTTTTAGTTTGGATTCCCCATTGATGATGTCACTGGAAGACCGGTTTCTGAACTGCTGACAGCCCTCCTGTGAGACACTGTATCGTGTACATTAGTGAGGACCTATTCTATGACAATAAGTTGTAAAGTGGTGAAGTGGTACTTTTAATACTAAAGTAAAGTTCAAGTATACTAAAAAGGAAAATAGTTTTGAGGTTTATGCTGTTGATGCGAATATGCTTCAACATTACAGTATATAAGGCAATGTCTACAAGTGCTAAGAACAGTGAGTCGAGGTTGAGAGCACAACAACGATGCACCATACAGATCATGTACACTTTGCCAACACGTTTATGCACTGATTGCATGAAGCCTGGTTGGTGATGTCCCTTTTAGACCAAGTGCATTATTGACCGGTCACCGTTGCCGTTTTACATCCATGTCTAATGAGCTAATCAATCAAACATGATGTGAAGTGTCACCTTGTTGATCTCGCAGTAATCCTGGTCTCTAAACCTTGAGGGTGTTCAGGGAGGTCGGTATTAACCGAATGGACCCTATACCTGTAGATCGACTTCACAAATTCAATGAAAGGGGTCCAAGTCATGATCTATCGATCCTTAGAAACAGTACAATTGTATCTTAGTTTATCTAAAGCGGTGGTTTTCAACCAGTGGTCCGGGGACCACCAGTGGTCACTGAGAGAGTTCCAGGTGGTCCTCAGGCTAAATGATGGAACACTTGGTTAACCCGGAAGGGTCCATTTGGTTTCATGTTTACACTCTCTTAAGAATTGGCCCAAGTCTACACAACTTTTGATCTGTATGTTTGACTGGTTTGTTTCCCAAATCCAGCCTGGAATTGTGATCAAAAGCAAAAGAAATATTTAGTTTTGAGGTCTGTGGGGCTAAAATATCATCAAATGGTGGTGCGTGGCTCAAATTCTGAATAAATAGTGGGCCTGCTGTCAAAAAGTTGAAAACTTTTTCTGAGCCACTGTTTGACCGAGGTGAGGTTCCTCTGACTTCACTGCCTCAGTATCAGCCTACCAACCAAAAGCCTCATGAATGCACAGCATTTGCGTGAAGACCTATGAGCCGTTCTTCGCATGGAGACCTCACTAACACAGCATTCCTCGGGCAGGGATTCACCGTACCACCACATATACAGTACAACACACCGCTTCAGAAATGGTCTCCTAAAGAGTCACTAATGAGGTTGCACATAAGACTCCACTACTCCAATGAAAAACGAGCCATCATCAATGAAGCTCTCATCAAACGCTCTCTTTTGACAACAATAAATTAGCTTGGGAAACAGATATGGATATCACAAGTGGCTAAATTGTCAAAGAAGAATTCACACCACCGGCTTGTGTATGAGACGTCGGCCTAGATTTTTGTCACAGCAAAACGCCTCATTCCTTAATTATTTGCCTTTTTAAACTATTTTAAAGAACATTTTTCAATTGTTAAAATGGCCAGTCTAAAAGCTCTCGTGTCACTAGATTTACACGTTGAACTATTCCAAAAAGTTTTTCAAAATTGTAAAAAATGCAAAGAAGTTGGTTTAGCGTGTGACGAAAATGGAGCCCATACACTCATCCAATTTAAAGTTGCACATAGACTACTCCAATGAAAAACTAGCCCAGATCTACCCTGGTTCATGCCTATCCTGATTAAAACAAAAACACGTTTGCTTTTATGTACTTTTATTTTATGATTGGACCTGCTGACATCATATCAGAAAGAAAGAAAAATAAGAGAGAGAGTTAACCACTTAAACCCCATCATCCGTACTGTGGGGAAAGGTTTTGTCCCAAAATAGCTGATCGGCAAGCTCACAAAGCAAGTGAATCAGCTATTCTTCGGCAAACAAAACCAGAGATAGACTAGTACCGCGCCCTGAGGGACTCCCGTCAAGCGCATAAGGTGTTTAAGCAGTTAACGTTTCTTGTAAACATTTGTGTTTATATTTTTGCACATGTGAAAAAGGTTTGGGTGATATGTCTGAAGGTTTTGGCGTCGTTGGTGGAGGCGAGCTAGCCTGGATCCAGCCTGAATGTCTGTTCTGTGATTCAACGCTGTCACAGCGCGTCTTGGTCTGGCAAGTCCGCAATGCTCTGTTTTAGTCCGATGTCATTTTGTAGTCCTACGTTACGTCCCGTTTCTCATTGTGAATAGCAATATCTAAACGTGTGAATCTTTTACAATCACGTTATTGTTTAAGAAAAGAAAGAAAAGAAGACACTGAGGGTTAAAATGCTTCCACCTCGAGTGGAATTATTAACTTTTTTGCTGCTTTCTACAATCATAAATGTAGCTAATCTATAGACCTTAACGCTGCAAGAAACGCTGGGAAGCATACTTATGTTTGTTATGTCAATCATCACACAGACACTAGTTTACCTTGTAGCGTTCCTTTGGTCAACAGACACCCTGCTGGTCTTCTGTGAGTTTGTTTGTTATTCCTCTCCATTGAATCCTGTTAAAAACAATTGCAGCACTCCGTTTCCATTACATCTATTCTGCGGCATCCAGCCATGACACGCAGCCTATATTCAGAAACACAACTTGACTGCTGGTTTGATTACTTTTTACCAGAGGTTGTTACTCTCAAGCCTCAAACGGCATTATTTATTTTTGTGCAAAGCATGAAAACATAAACAAAAATGACTGCCAATGTTATGAAGTGACGTTTATAAAATGCCAAGTCGAGTAGCACAGTTAACGATGCGAATCCGCAGAACATTCACAGAGATTCAGGCTGGAAGGTACCCAGGGCCAGCGGAGGCGGCGGTTGTGGGCGGGGCGTGGGGTTGGGGGAGGCGTGGTCACACGTCCGTCATCTCGTCCTCTGCGTCGTCGCCTTCGGCTCCGCCCTCCTCCTCCTCTTCCTCCTCCTCTTCCTCGTCCGATGTGACGTCTGGATCGTCGCACTGCGACGTGCACTTTGGACACGAGCACACAAACAGGTAGTTCTCCCTGCAGGGGGGGGGGTGAACACATGGGTTCAAACAGGGCATCAGAGGGTCTGTAAAAACAACTGCCCCTCCAGGACCACGGATGAAGCATTTGTTATGAAAGAAATTAAAAATGGCACTCCTTTCCATGCCAAGGTGGGATGCACCGTTCAGGAGAATTCCTTTTTTCCCCATTAGTCGCCTGAAGGAGGGCCAATTCTAGGCCCTGTTCTTTGTATGTGTCCCCTATACTGGGGGTCGGCAACCGCATGCGGATCTAGAACACACCCCTTGTGGCTCCCTGGCTGCAGCATTACATGTTGTGGCAATACGCCAAAATAATATAAACATTTCAATGACAGCACCCAACGCTCAATGTGCTGTCTGACATACAGTTATGTCACCAGCACAGCACACCACAGTGCACTTTACACACTCCATTTGGGCATGCCTGAACTAGAGGCTCAATAAGGCAGTTTGTCACATTCAGTAGATCATTTGTGGCCAGATGTAATTTCCTGGGGTTTATGATGAGTGTAGTAGACAATAATAAAATATATTGCTTTAAAATGTTGTAAACAGTACATACCTATGGTATGTGCTGTTTTTAGGACCCCCTCCCCCCCCCATAGCTAAAATCCCTAAAACTAAAGACAATTAACACCCATCTTTTACTTTCTCTAACAGCAACCTAAAACATGAACCTTGGTTGGAAAAAAACAAACAAAGTTATCCTTTAAGTGTTTCACCTCAGGGTTTTGTGGCGGCTGTGGCGGCTCCGGTCTCGCTGGCAGCAGTCCAGGTAGCTGATGCAGATCTCCTGGACAAGAGACAGACAGACAGACAGACGCAGTGGACAGGTGAGCAGCACAGTTAGTTGTCATGATGAAGCAGTGGAAGTACATATGATGTCTAATAGGTTAGTCTAGCACCACCTTCCTGTAACCTGACTCTGCAAGATTCCAGTAGTACCAGTATAGAGTTCACAGTGCCCTCCATCCTACCTTGATCTGGGCATTCTCAAGAAACTATGTGGATGTGAGGGTAGATACCCTCACAAAAACATGCAGTAATCCTGGGCTCTAAACTGCCTCCCCCTGGCCAGCCGGGGCGCCTGATGGAGGGGACAGGAACTGGTTGGAATAACGTGTTCCTTCCACGCACTACGTCCAATCAGGGAAGCTCCCCCCTGTCAGGTGAAAAGAAGGCAGCTTTGACTCCTCATGCATTGAAGGAAGCACGAAGCCAGTCCCCAGGTTGGTGGAGGGTGTGTAGAGCCCAGGATCACATTAGGAATTGGTACTGGGTGAAAAACAAGTTACAAAATCGCAGGATAAAAATTTAAGAGAAAATAAGAAACGACGGTATGTGGGACAAAAACATGATATATGCATAATAATTTGGAGTTGTAGTTCTTGTTAGGTTGTTGTTTACATTAACACAGTGCTTCGCACAGCTTCAACACGTCACCAGTCTCACGTTGACCCTGCCTCTAGCAGCCGTGTACGCATACGGATGCATAGAGCTCTGATCAGATTTTAACCAGAGTGCAAAAACCTAAAAGTAGGCTAAAGTCATTTTCTGCTAGGCTCATGTCTCTCCATCCACGCCGCCTGGAAAGCACTATCTCTGGGGACAGCTTGCAGGGCAGTTCGCCGGTGGTCGTGTGGAGCTCTGTCTCGAGGCTCGTTCATGGCGACACGCACGCACGCACACGCACACGCACGCGCTCCGATCGTGCATGAGGTCGCCCGCGTTCATGTTCTCGGCCCCTTTTCCCAGAATGCACTCTGGCTTTTTCCCCGGAAAGAGGAGTGAAATCGCCTCATGCGCTGAGTGAGCAACTCAATGCAAGTGGATGAGAGGGGAGCTCGGGTGTCCTCTCTATTTAATATATACTCTAAGGGGGGCGGACTCAGTGTTTCCAGATGGGAGCAGTAGAAGGAACTCTCTGCTGCCCCCACATGGTGAAGTCAGGTTACCTTCCTGTCCCAAGACCAAAAATCAATTGAATTCTCTCAGGAAACTTTGTTTTAGTATGTGTTGAAGGAAAACTTTTTTTAGGTTGTTATTAGAGAAAGTAAAAGATGCGTATTAATTGTTTTACATTCATTGCTTTCGTTTTAGGGATTTTAGCTATCGGAGGGGGCATTCGAACATGGTCCTAAATAAATATTTGTCTTATTATCTACCACAGTCCTAATAAACCCCAGGAACTGACATTTGGCCACAAATGATCTACTGAATTTGACAAACTGCCATAGTGAGACTCTGGGTCAGGCATACCCAAATACGGAGTGTGTAAAGTGCAGTGTGGTGTGCTGCCTCCTTCACATTCAGTAGATCCTGTGAACTTCTGTGGCCAGTTATAATTTCGATTTACTTTCTCTAATAACAACCTAAACTTGAACCTTGGTTGAAAAAAATAAAATAAAAATAGTTGTTGCTATAACTATCAGTGGGGTCATATATACTAAAACATAATGTATTATAAAAGTGACCTTAATATGAAGTGACCAAAATATTTCATTCCAACGACACCCAGAAAGTTAAGGTAAAATATGTAAAACAATGTTAGCTTTAAACATGTATTCAAAGATTTGCATACTTTTTCATTATGGAAATCAGGTCTCTGCCAGACAATGACGATTTCTAATCCTGTAGATCAGGTGAATGAGACTGTTCCCTCTGGGATCTCTGATCTGCACCAACAGGGTTGGGAAGGGTAAAGTAATCCCCTAAAGCAGTAGTTTTCAACCCTTTTGATACCAGGGCCCACTATTTATCCAGCATTTGAGCCACGGACCACCATTTGATGGCATTTTAGCAGACCCCAAAACTAAAGATTTATTTTACTTTTTTTTCTCCACAATTCCAGACTGGATTTCAGAATGAATATTTTAACTCTTGAGAATGTAAAAATGAAACCGAATGGACCTGCAAGGTCCATTAGTTTTCATGTTTACACTCTGGCTTCATATTTAAACTCTGGTTAACCAACATTTCATCTGGTTAACTAACTTAGCTGGGGACCACCTGGAACCCTCTCAAGGACCGCTGGTGGTCCCAGACCACTGGTTAAAAAACACTGTCCTAAGTTTTATTTAATTTGGATAACATACGTTTTACTATCGATAACCAGACACAAATGTTGAGCCTTTGAGAAAGGCAGGCAGAGTGCAGTTATTTGTAGTGCTAAAATTGATGAGGGGATGAGGGAAATGTAACCTAGGATCTAACCTAGGTCTAACCTAAAACACCGCCGTTACCATTATCCCGATTACACATTTTAAAATGTACTGTTTTTCTGCCTAGGCTGTTTTTCTTGTAATCCATTACTTCCCAACAAGCTCAGAGTCTTCACATTGCATTCGCTGTTCCTCACGAATAAAAAGATGAAAAAGAATAAGGTTGCAGATACACGCGGCCCAAAATGAGTCCTCAGACATGTGCCTTAGAGACAAGAAGTTCAGTCTATGATGCCTCCAAAAACATCTCCCTCGCTCCGCTGGGAGGTGATAATGGGCTCCATTTTCTTCTTGCGCTAAACCCCTTATCCGTAATTCTGTCTTTTTTTTTTTTTTTTTGCAATTTTTAAAAACTTTTTCAAGTAATTCAACGTGCCAATCTATTGACACCTTGTAGGTTTGTAGACTGGCCATTGTAACTATGTATTGTTTTTAAATAGTTTGAAAAGGCAAAGCCGTTGCGGGATAAGGGTTTAGCAGTGACAAAAATTAAGGCCTCTATCTCCACACTTCGCCGGTGGTCGTGTGGAGCTCTGTCTCGAGTCTCGTTCATGGCGACACGCACGCGCGCCGATCGTGCATGAGGTCGCCCGCGTTCATGTTCTCTGCCCCATTTTCCCAGAATGCACTCTGGCTTTTTCCCCGGAAAGAGGAGTGAAATCGCCTCATGCACTGAGTGAGCAACTCAATGCAAGTGGATGAGAGGGGAGCTCGGGTGTCCTCTCTATTTAATATATACTCTAAGGTCTGACTCAGTGTTTCCAGATGGGAGCAGTAGAAGGAACTCTCTGCTGCCCCCACATGGTGAAGTCAGGTTACCTTCCTGTGCCAAAACCCAAAAAATCAATTGAATTATCTCAGGAAACTTTGTTTTAGCGTGTGTTAAAGGGCAACTTTTGTCTTAGGTTGTTATTAGAGAAAGTAAAAGATGCGTATTAATTGTTTTACATTCATTGCTTTCGTTTTAGGGATTTTAGCTATCGGAGGGGGCATTCGAACATGGTCCTAAATAAATATTTGTCTTATTATCTACCACAGTCCTAATAAACCCCAGGAACTGACATTTGGCCACAAATGATCTACTGAATTTGACAAACTGCCATAGTGAGACTCTGGGTCAGACATGCCCAAATACAGAGTGTGTAAAGTGCAGTGTGGTGTGCTGCCTCCTTCACATTCAGTAGATCCTGTGAACTTCTGTGGCCAGTTATAATTTCGATTTACTTTCTCTAATAACAACCTAAACTTGAACCTTGGTTGAAAAAAATAAAATAAAAATAGTTGTTGCTATAACTATCAGTGGGGTCATATATACTAAAACATAATGTATTATAAAAGTGACCTTAATATGAAGTGACCAAAATATTTCATTCCAACGACCCCCAGAAAGTTAAGGTAAAATATGTAAAACAATGTTAGCTTTAAACATGTATTCAAAGATTTGCATACTTTTTCATTATGGAAATCAGGTCTCTGCCAGACAATGACGATTTCTAATCCTGTAGATCAGGTGAATGAGACTGTTCCCTCTGGGATCTCTGATCTGCACCAACAGGGTTGGGAAGGGTAAAGTAATCCCCTAAAGCAGTAGTTTTCAACCCTTTTGATACCAGGGCCCACTATTTATCCAGCATTTGAGCCACGGACCACCATTTGATGGCATTTTAGCAGACCCCAAAACTAAAGATTTATTTTACTTTTTTTTCTCCACAATTCCAGACTGGATTTCAGAATGAATATTTTAACTCTTGAGAATGTAAAAATGAAACCGAATGGACCTGCAAGGTCCATTAGTTTTCATGTTTACACTCTGGCTTCATATTTAAACTCTGGTTAACCAACATTTCATCTGGTTAACTAACTTAGCTGGGGACCACCTGGAACCCTCTCAAGGACCGCTGGTGGTCCCAGACCACTGGTTAAAAAACACTGTCCTAAGTTTTATTTAATTTGGATAACATACGTTTTACTATCGATAACCAGACACAAATGTTGAGCCTTTGAGAAAGGCAGGCAGAGTGCAGTTATTTGTAGTGCTAAAATTGATGAGGGGATGAGGGAAATGTAACCTAGGATCTAACCTAGGTCTAACCTAAAACACCGCCGTTACCATTATCCCGATTACACATTTTAAAATGTACTGTTTTTCTGCCTAGGCTGTTTTTCTTGTAATCCATTACTTCCCAACAAGCTCAGAGTCTTCACATTGCATTCGCTGTTCCTCACGAATAAAAAGATGAAAAAGAATAAGGTTGCAGATACACGCGGCCCAAAATGAGTCCTCAGACATGTGCCTTAGAGACAAGAAGTTCAGTCTATGATGCCTCCAAAAACATCTCCCTCGCTCCGCTGGGAGGTGATAATGGGCTCCATTTTCTTCTTGCGCTAAACCCCTTATCCGTAATTCTGTCTTTTTTTTTTTTTTTTTGCAATTTTTAAAAACTTTTTCAAGTAATTCAACGTGCCAATCTATTGACACCTTGTAGGTTTGTAGACTGGCCATTTTAACTATTTATTGTTTTTAAATAGTTTGAAAAGGCAAAGCCGTTGCGGGATAGGGGGTTTAGCAGTGACAAAAATTAAGGCCTCTATCTCCACACTGGCCTGGTGGGACTGGTGTTTAAAATGCCTATGTCTATATTTATACTGGATCTCTTGTTATTCAGTTCATAATCATGACTTCAAATTGCATAAAAGGTAAAAATAACAATTATGTACAGGTTTGGGAGCAAATAAGCGGTTAAAAAGCTGGTTTGGGTAGTCACTAGGGTAATCGCTTTAAAAGGACACCATGGATTTGCACTTTTTGAGGGATGGAGTCAGGGAAGCTCCTGTAGAAGGAGATTTTGCCCATGTCTGCGGGAGGTAGCAGAGCGTTGTTCTCACTTGCTCTCGTATTGTGGCTGTGGGAGTCAGTCACTGATTTCTTGGGGGTCATGTGTGCCCCCACACCGTTGAACAAAACCATGGACCAACAGTGACAGCGTCTACTGACCTCTCCTGGCTTGATGTCGCTAAGAGCACTGAGGTGAAGCAAGAAGTTGTTGTCTGGGAAGGCTGCCTCTGCGTTGGGGATGCAGCTGTGGTTACCTGAGACAAAACATTTAGAATGGAATAAATATATTGGAAATTACCGTCAAAAACACGTTTTCCAAACTCATAAATTTAAGAAAAGTAAAGAACTCTTTTGTACATCAGTCTCTCCTACTTCTAAACTAAAATCGATAAATCCAAGGTCATGTTTGCAACTTTCTGCTCTTCTTTGTTCTACTGTCCTGTCTGGAATGGACTGTAATGTTGTGTCTGTATTAAAGGCTTTACAGACGGCGAGTCTGAAACGCACGCATTATCACAGCCATTCCACCATGTCACTCAGTGCTGAAAGAGAAAAAAGCTCATATGATTGAGGTCTAAAATACATCACGGGTGTGTGCACAAAGGGAGCATGCACGCAATAAACAACACTGGACATTGTGCGGGTCCATTTGGTTTCATGTTTACACTCTCAAGAGTTAAAATATTCATCATCTGAATTAGTCCAAACAAAATCTTTAGTTTTGGGGTCTGTGGGGCTAAAATGGCATCAAAATGGTGGTCCATGGTTCAAATGCAGACAAAATAGAGGGCCCTGGTATGAAAAAGGTTGAAAACCACCATCACCAACTGCTCTATAGCCACAGTATAAGTAGTATTTCAAATGATTGTAAACCACCATCACCAACTCCTGGTGATGGTGGCTCCTGAGGGTCCCTACTCTGAGAACCAGAGAAGTAGCACTTCACCCATTTCCAACTCGTCTCCAACATCTTCATATATAATCGGCCCTCACTGGAATGCTCATCATAAAGATGCCACCATTGGCATGGTGTAGTGGCTCACCATTGTTACTTGGGTACGTTTGCTGAGCATTAGCTGTGGACGTTTTCTACACAGACACACAGTGTACTTACACACATTTACAGCCCCATTCCAAAAAATGTCATGGAAAATAAATCATCATGGAAAAGTTGGTTTATTTCCATAATTCCATTCAAAAAGTTTAACTTTCATTAATCATAGATTTAATGCACACATTGTAAATGATTCCAAGTATTTATTTGGGTCCAGTGATGGGTCCATTGTTTACAGTAGTATCCTGTAGTTTATATTCAATTCAAGGTCCAGATAATTGGATAGCATATTGCTTTTGTATGGATGCTACAGGCTCTTGGTCTAGCTACAGTAAGGTCCTATATTACTGAGGCACTACAGTCTCTAGGCTCTGGGTTTATATCTTACTGTAAATTGCTCTGGAATAAGAGCTTCTGCTAAATGTTCTAAATTGCAAATTGTAAATTATGAAGGAGCACTTCACTCATGTTCAGTCACGTCTTTATATAATTGGTCCTCTTCACTGTAATGCTCATGATAAGATGTACCGCACTGCTATTTATATGTCTACTTGTGCTCTCTCTCCCTCTCTCTCCAATTCACTGATGTTGATTGCCTGCATACTGTGTCCAAAAACGCAATTTATAATTAATGGACGCAATTAAACAACAAACAATGCCTCCATGGGATACAGTAATCACCAAAAACAATGCACATGCATCCACATTATAACCACATAAAATGAAATGGGAGGCAAATGCAGCAATCTGTAAAACTTACAGAATATGATTTCATGAATCATCAAATGTCCCCAGGACTCATCTAAAACGTTTGTTTTCAACCAGTGGGCCCCAGTTAAGTTGATTAACCAGATGCAACTCTTGAGAGCGTAAAAATGAAATTTGGTTTCATGTTTATGCTCTGAAGAGTTCAAATATCCATCATCTGAATTAGCCCAACTACACAACTAGAAAATGAATGGTCATTTTTATTTGTATGTTTGACTGTTTGTTTCCCAAGTCCATATTGTGGACAAAAGCAAAAGAAATCTTTATTTCTGGGGACTGTGCGGCTAAAATGTCCTCAAATGGTGGTCGGTGGCTCAATTGTTGAATAAATAGTGGGCCCTTGTATCAAAAAGGTTGGAAACCACTGATCTAAAACACCCTCCCTGCATCCCGGGACTACGGTAGAAAACCTGTCTACCTCACTGTAATTATTATTTTCTTCAAACCTTTTATTTAATTTCATTTCATTTTTCACACCATTATAATGTTCTTATTTTGAACCTGAGACCCAATTACTGAATGTCAACTCTGCCAGGTTTCTTCACAATATGTGCAGTATGACAATGGTTTACCAAGATGTTATAGCAATTAAACTAATGGTTCTCAAATATTCGATTTGCAAGGATCCCCTCGTGTGCAAAAATGTACAAATAGAACCCCCAAAACGTTCCATATGAACTCTCTCAGAGTTACAAAGCTGTTATGTGTTCTTGGTAATATTGTTTTTGCATGTCCTGTTCAGAGCAAAAAAACAATATTATTTGAACAAAGATGTCCACCCGTGGGTGGATGTATGGATGGAAATGTGAACTCACAGGAGCTTTGAAGGAGGAACAGTCCAGAGCCCTCACAGTTCAGGAAGTCTCCCGTCGCTACGGAGAAAGAAAGAAACCAAAGAGGCAAAATGACCTTTATGGAGATTAGTTCTGTGCACCCATCAATCAAAAGTTTTCCCCATTGAGGTTCTGGCTGTGAATTTCCAACATGAACACCAATCACACAAAACCATCATAAATTCACTCTGTCCATAACTGATAAAGTGAAATCTTTGTAATCAATGCACCTTCTTAACTGCTATAAAAAAGGTAATATAGAGGCAACTTTTAGCCAAAAGTCCAAATAGATATATAGCTATATTTACGTATACGTATATACGTTGCTTTTACTTTGATGCTGCAGCTGTTTCCATGCAGACAGACACGATCCAGAACTTTGTTGTTGTCAACAAATCATCAGCACAGCAGTCTCCAGCAGATTCATAGAGCCAATAGAGTTTATTTATTTTATTTATTTATTTATTTCGACAGGACAGCACCAGTTTGATGAACACAGGAGACGGACACATGCATTAATATGTGCAGACATCCCAGTGTAAAACCGGTCAGAGTTAGCTACAGCTAGTTTTCATCTGTTGTCCTCATGAACCAAAACATACAAAATACACACAATGTTATAAGATATTGTTATAGACAGTGCTAAATAGGATACAATAGAAGAAATCAATCAGCCCTTAAACGTGAGTACATGTTTGTGAACTCTTCAGCCACACCTTCAGTTGTCTTTTAAAAGCACCAAGAGTGGGGATCTCTCTAAATGAGGCAGGGAGTTGGTTCCAGTATTGACAGCCCTCTATGGAGAGTACATTTTTACTAAAAGTAGTTTTTCTAAAATCAATTTTACAGTCACCCCTGGATGTTGACCAGGGGTGAGTGGAGGTGAGGAGGAGTTAGATTCTCTTTTTAAGGTTTGATGTAATGCTTTACGTCAAACCTTTCATCCTACCTAGACTGCCCTGACTGTTGAATGACCTTTGGAGCAAACGCCCAAAGCAATTGCGCCTTTTGAGTCGCTTGTAAACAAAATCGTTTGTTATCGACGACGACAAAAAAAGTCACTTGCAACTCGGCACATGCTTCATTTCCTATTACATCACCACTGCGTCACTTACTGTTTCTTGTATTGTTTGTATTTGTCATTTTTCTTATTGCACTGTCTAATGTCTTATTGCATTGGGGAACAATGGAAACGTTATTTAATCCCTGTATATGTCCTGACATACACTGGAGTGACAAATAAAGAACTACAGCTCTACAGCTACATGAGCTCACAATGAAGCGCGCTGAGACACATGAGCTTGTAGTTCAGCCATTATCTCTATAATTGAAATGGTGCTTAAGTGGTTCCTTTATAAAAGACACTTCTTTCCCTCTCAAATCGAAAGTGGAGCCAAATGTACAATATTCAGATACTGTTGAGATGAATAACAGACTTAAGTGCATAATAATTATCCATGACGTATAAATTATGGATAAGCCATACAGATGGACCTTTTTTCGGTGAAGGGTCAGAATATATTATTAGTTGCTGGTTCTTCCTCTCTCTCAACTGTTCATTGTCTGTGCAAAGCAGTGGAGTGAGAATGAAGTATCCAAAATAATTCCAACATGGTCAACTTGAAAAAAACAAACAACAAAAAAGTGTGATAAAATGTTTGGTTTGGTATGCGGCCTTTTCTAATGTACTATGTAATGACTGTATCTAATGCAGTGGTTTTCAACCAGTGGTCCAGGGAGCACCAGCGTTCTTTGAGAGGGTTTCAGGTGGTCCCCACGCTAAAAGACGTAAAGTTGGTTAACCAGATTCTTAACCAGACTCTTTGATATTAAAAAATAAAACCGAATAAAAAGTGAAACCTAATGGACCATTGCGAGCCCAATTGGTTTCATTGTTCCACTCAAGAGTTAAAATATTCATCATCTGAATTATCTCAAGTCTACACAACTAGAGAATGTAGAATATTATTAGTCATTTTGACTGTTTTGTTTCCCCAAAACCAGCCTGGAATTGTGGACAAAAGCAAAATAAATCTTTGTTTTGGGTGGGTCTGTGTCAAACCCACCCAAATGGTGGTCTGTGGTACAATTTCTGAATAAATAGTGGGCCCTGGTATCAAAAAGGTTGAAAACCACTGGTATAGAAGATTCATTCTGACCTTTCTCTATGTCCTTGTATAGCTGGTCAATAAAAGCGTCCAATGCCTCCCTCTGCTGGCCAGGAAGCTCCAGCGCATCACAGGCATGAACCCACCGACTGAGGGAGCTGGTGTTTGGGGGAAAAGAAAGAAAATATAAACACTAGTCAGTCAAGGGTACCTGTTTATTTACTCCACACAGGGGGGCATGTTGTTCTTCAATGCCTCTGTGTAATTTATCCGCCTTCCAGTGCCGGATCCAGGCATGGGGAGCAGCAATGCCCCCATAAATGCCCAGCCTGCCCCACCAAACACGATGGCATGCAAAACAACCCAAGTTTCAAAGATATATTTCAAATTAAAGTGATTAGAATTCAAATGATTTGAAACACTATACTACTAACTAACTACAATAGCCATACCACTAACCAATACCATTTCATCATTGAAAACAGAAAACTCTGAGTCAGACCTTTAGCTTTATGCATGCTGCGTGTCTGTTGCAACTTCAACAACAACTGATGTTACTTATTGATGCTTTACTTGCCTAATAAAAGTCCTATAACCGAAAATGGTATAGGTGCAGCCGCCCCCCATACCATTTTCGCCTGCCCCCCCATTTGGGAAATGTTATATCCGGCGCCTTCACTGTTTTTGCACCGCATTTTCTTTTGATATTATTTAAAAGTTGCACGCTTTTGTTTTTCTTTTTTCACCACTTGTTCCCACTGTTGTTTTGTGCCTATATTCTTGCTCTGTTGCTCATGTACAGCATGACATCTGAGATGAAAGCGAGGAAAGAGAACCTACCTGGTGCCGATGCCTTGCCCATTGGTCCCGACCAGAGAGAACAGGGAGCGGAAGCCGTCAGGAGTAAACCACTGCAATAAAGCACAGGCACATGCTGTGTAAGTGGCTTACCAATACCTTTAAGCACTTTCTACAAATTCTACATTCTACAAATCTTCTAAATCTGAAAGGGTTTCTGTAAAAACCCTACGTTTCTATACCAGCAGTGTCCTAGTAGAAAACCGCTGGAAAATGAACAGTGACGTTGCCAGTTCAATCCAGGGCTCCCCTATTCTCGGTCTCCAGGCTTACATCTGCGTTGCGAAATGAAATCCTGGGTACGACCTACCCCAGACAAAAGGCATGACTTCTAGCATGTAAACTTAGCCCAGAAGATGCCATTTTTCAGCCAATCGCAGCACGGTGCATATTCTGTGCATACTCACAAAGCTGTCGTAAAGGTTTATCGCATGGCTTGAATGAATGCTCCAATCAGACGCCAGCGTTCTGGTCACGTGAGCGGTTAGATACTGTATGTCACAACAACAAACCGCTCTGCTCAACAGCAGACCTCCTAGCCCAGGTGAATGTAACCTACACAACTGCAGATAAATAAAAGCAGCAACTGTACTATTTCTGTATTAAGCCATGTAATAAGTGGGATAACACCATTCGATCAACTCACCGTTCGTCAGGTGTTATGCCTTACTTAAAACACGAAATCATGTGCACTTTGCACACTCCTATCTGCTTTGTTCATTGAAATCTTTTTTTTCTGACAATAAGAGTGAACAAGTCAAGTTTCTCTGGGACTGTAAATAGAGGAACTTCCACAACTATCGTTGGTCTCTAAAGCGCAGGTATGGCCTTGGGTGGGCCTCTCCGTTTTCAAGTGCATGTCTGTCCATACATATGCATACAGTACAGGGTTGACACTAAGGTCTTGGAGGCACTTGCCCATCGGGCAAGTGCAAGTCAGGTTCTACTTGCCCTCAGCTCATGGTCACACCCACAAAAATATATTGTAAATTTTGCAGATGTAGAACGTAAAAAAACGTCTTGAGAACGTAAAAATGAAACCAAATGGACCCTTGCGGGTCCATTTGGTTTCATTTTCACACTCTCAAGAGTTAAAATTCATCATCTTAATTTACCCAGGTCTACACAACTAGAGAATGTAGAAGATTAGGTCATTTTGATGTGCATGTTAATTTGCCTGTTTTGTTTCCCAAATCCAGCCTGGAATTGTGGATAGCTAGAAAGCAGGGAAAGACACAGAGGCAGAGTGCAATGACTGCCTTCAAGACAAATTTATCTTGCGTTGTGTTATAGCGCACTAAGTTGCACACTTGCCCGATCGGGCAACCAGGTAGCAGTCTTCACTTGCCCCACCATTTTTTTTACTTGCCCCGGGCAAGCGGGCAAGTGTTAGTGTCAAGCCCTGCAGTATATTGTGTTCCACTCGGGTTAGAACTCACCCGACTGAGATGGTCGTCATAAAGTGCTGCTGTGAAGAGACTCTGTAACAAGGCCAGCTGCCCCTGGATGAGGACAAACAAAATGTGTTGCAGGTCAATACATTCTTAAGAGTCAAGGACATCGCTATCTATTATCTAATAAAAAAATCATTTTCAAATGTTGGACAGTGACACTAGGGGTGGGATGGTTCACTTGCTTCGCAATTCGATATAGATGCCAAATCGATTCATAGTGTGATTCTTAAATATATTTGCGATTGAAATATTGTGACTTATTGCGTTTTTTCTTGTTGTTTTTTTCACCCAAATTGCTATGCTTTACATCTTTTTGACATGAACAAACTACTAAATTCTTAAATATTTTGATAATAATTGATACTGTGGCATTAAAGTGGAATTCCACCCATTTTCAAGTTTTTTTTAGTATACAAATGTGAATTTGTACACTCCATTTGTACACTCTAAAAGAAAAATCATTAATAAAAAAAAAAACATGTCCTTACTCTGAACTGTTCTCCCAGTAGTTTGTGGGCCATCTCCTCCTCCTCGTTGGCAGCACGACTACAGAACTGAGAGAATAACTTCTGCCAAGGTCCCTTACCCTGGGCCTGGGATGGAATGACACAATATCAATATTAATAACAACTAGTGTGTGTGTGTGTGTGTGTAGGGGGGGGGGGGGGGGGGTTGAATTATTAATGCTTGTCCTTTAGACGGATCAAAAGTTTAGGCTCAGAATCCTTTAGCACAGTGGTTTTCAACCAATGGTCCAGGGACCACCAGTGGTTCTTGAAAGGATTCCAGGTGGTCCCCAGCTACATGATTGACAGTTGGTGACCACATGATTGACAATTGGTGACCAAATGAACCACACACACCGTGACGGACACACACGGACACACCCTCCCTGACACACACACATACGGACAGAGTGCAAAGCGCGCGTGCGCGCACGCACACGCACACACACACACACACACACTCTCTCCCCTTGCCTTGGGCGGCCTGGTAGAGACAAAAAAAACAATAAAAAAGTTAATAGGAGTGTTACCTGTTTGACCACAGCGACCATTCTGGCCATGAGCATGATGCTGGACGTCTCTGGTGGGTAATGCATACTCCTACAACACAGAGTGGACACAGAACACATGGACTGAGCAAAGGCCATCATCATGGCCCAAGTTACCCAACGGACTGTTAGGGCATGGCGATAACTTGACTTGACGTTGAATTGCTCCGCTGCCAAAAATCCAAATGGAGCCTTATAGATCTGTAACCCTTGAGAGTTTAAAATGAAACCAAATGGACCCGTGAGGCTCCATTTTGATCTATAAGGCACCATTTGGATTTTTGGCAGCTCTCAAGACTTAAATTACACTCAAACATCTGAATTGCGAACTTATCAAGAAGCCACACAATTAGAAAACGTAGAAGAATTGTTATTTTGACCAACATTTTGGCAAGATTTTTTCTCCTGAATTGTGGGCAAAAACTTTAAAATCCACTAAACTCAACATCAAAGGTGGTCCGTGGCTCAAATGCTGAATAAATAATGGGCCCTGGTATGAAAAAGGTTGAAAACCACTGCTCTACAGTGGCAGTTGAAAACCACTGAAGCCGTGTCTGACCTCCAGGCGTCCTGCAGCTTGTTGAGAGGATGGTCCGGGTCGCTCTGGGAGGGTCCCAAACACAGGACCCTGTGGTACTGGTCCAGGGCAGCCTGTCTGCACTCACTGCTGCAGTACATCACCTACCACACAGAGGAGTTAAAGAGATCTTTCACTTTCACAAAATTGTTTTTATGGTCTACTCAGGCTCATGTGAACACCCCAGAGAGTTTATACTTTAAGTTACTCCATGCAGTGTAGATATTTGATGTTCATTTTAGCTGCCATGCCTCTTTACTATACAAACCCATTATAACTTAAAACTCCATTTTAACCATGATACATTCAAACACATCCAATCTTTTTTTCTGATGACTGATATTGACCTCCTAATATGTGATACGTGAGGGGGTGTTGTTTCTGATTACCGGTACCGGTAAGTCTCCATTAGTCTCCTTTCTCATTTAAGAGCATTCCAGACTGCAACAATAAACGCTCGCATTATTGAGGGGCGATTTTCAATATGTCGACAGTGCCGACATAAAGAAAATCGCACAAATCTGTGGCTCAGCAGCCAACAGGCTACCAACTTCCCAGTAGCCTACATCCTTGCAAGCAGACAGAGTTACGTAAACTCCGTTCACTTCATGGAGCCAGTCCAATGGAGGCTCTCTACTTAGATTTCCAGGTCCCTATTGTCCCTATTCAGGCTGCATGAACAGCAGCTCCAGCTCAGTTTCTGACTCCTCCATGTCGCAACTTTGACACTATGGCTCTGGGCATTACCAAGGCATTATTACCACACTGCACAGGGCACAGGTGATGCCGCGACTCTGCAGAGGGAAATTATTTTATTGATGGCACCGGGTCCCCTGGCGGTCCAGGCTGACCCCCCCCCCCATCCCCCCGCTATATCCGCCCTGCGGGTAACCATGGCAACGGTGCACGAGACGACTGTGTTTTTATTAACGAGTTTCAAAAAGTCTATGAGGAAAATGAATAGGGAATCCACTCCTGGAACAGAAACAGTGACGTCACTGCACAGGTCTACTGGTAGGGTGGGTCCTCACACTATGTTGTTTGTTTGCTATAAATCGCCCAGCGTTATACAAAAAGCTCACTGGATTGAGCATTCAGAAACGAGCACACGCTCAACAAAAATCAGTGACGCCGAGCGTGTTAAACGCTCTCTTGATCGCAGGTTGTTTTGCAAGAAACGCTGGCCCCATTGAAAATGAATTAGAATGCGTGATTTTTTCCTCGCCGTCTGTAAGTCCCTTAGTCTCCATCCTCTCACCTGGCATTGAGGACAGGCCTGGTGCAGCTCAGGGTGAACTCTGCACAGCTCAGGGTAGGGTAGGATGAGCGATGGATTACCACTCAGTCTCCTGGCATTCTCCTCTGCTGTCTCCAGAGCCCGTAAACAGTATTCACAGGCTGAAAAATAAGACACACCACGCACCACTTGTAATAGAACACTCCCGATTTACAATCAACTGATTTTGATTCAGATTGTTCCTGATTTT
Organism: Benthosema pterotum; assembly: GCA_039105355.1. Lineage (NCBI taxonomy): Eukaryota > Metazoa > Chordata > Actinopteri > Myctophiformes > Myctophidae > Benthosema > Benthosema pterotum. The sequence continues at coordinate 30,999,160 of CM076984.1, read as the reverse complement.
TGTATAGAGCACTTATGTAGTTATTTATACCGTAGTACAATATCACAATAACATCCAGTCAAAGATTGTGATATTAACATAATATTGGGTATCCTGATCTGTGATTCTTCCCCCCATCTGATTCCATATTTTGAATATTATGCAATCAGCCACGATTTCCAATTACATGATCAGATCGGGACAACCGTAGTTATTTGCTACACAAATTCAAGGTTTGACGGTGTGTGTACCAATTGACAGTAAATCATTTGTTTTCGTCTGCATCGCTTTCTATCAAATTAAAATCTCACCCTCACCTTTATATTTGTACAATGCGTTCCACAGGAACTGGGCGGAGACCAGCGGCCGCTCTGTGAAAATGGTGTCTCCCTTTTTGATGGCCTTTTTTGCAAACAGACCTTTACCCTGGGAAAAAAACAGGGTAAGGAAAGCACATCAACTTTAACAAACAGTAGCTCTGGTCCATAGCTCCACTGATTCTATGACTCTGCCTTGCAGTGATTAGAAGGAGCAGTGGAGCTGTGTACCAGCGCTAGGTGCAACCCAGATTTGGCACAAACAAGGGAGTTAATTCGTAATCATTTTAGCTCCTTTTCCACCAAAATGTGGAATGCCCAAGCACCAACAGTCAAATAAGACATGCAAATCCCTTGACTCCTTTGAAACCACTCTTAGTTTGTCCTCTCACAGTCGATGATGTCATCAAGTTCACAATATGATTTTTTTCAGACACGTATTTCTAGAAAACACAGAATGGGGGGACTTTATCATGTCCACACAACATACATTTCTAATGTATATTGATAAGATAGTATAAAGATGAAATGGGTGGAATTCCTCTTGAATAAAAACTTCAATCAATCCGTGCCCTAGTCAAAAAATCCTATAGAAAAGTCCCATCAGATTTTGGAACAATCGTATAGGATTTCCAATAGGAATCCAATAGGATTCCAATAGAATCCTATAGGATTTTCCCCCAAATCCTATAGGAATACTATAAGAAAATCCTATAGGATTCCTGTAAGATCCTATAGGATTTTTATAGGAATCCTATTGGAAACCCAATAGGATTTGTTACAAAATCTGATCTATTGGACTTTTCTAAAAATCCTATATGTTTTTTTGACTAGGGTGATCCCATGCTGCACAGTGGGTCTCTTGGATACTATGTACACAAGTATGCAGTGCACTGTGCAGCGTGGCGCGGCTCTCTTCACAAGGTCTCTTCACACGTCACACTGACAACAGCAAGGTTTAATCCCACCAGCATCTGTTTAACAGGAAGGATCAGGAACACTGAACATTACCTTGATCTTGTCAATAAACCTCACTTCGGCACAGCTGCTAACTCTGCCTGGATCCACACAGAAGGAAAACATGTCATCGTGCAGGGGAGCAGCCATGTTTCCATTCCGTCATCCACCAGCCCGCAACCTTTAGCCTTTACACTCTGACACCGAGCCAGAGAGGATAGAGTTACGACAACTCCGTTCACTTCATGGGGTCAGACAGCCCCAATGGCGGCTCTTCTACCTAGACTTTTATTCACTTGAGAATGGGGGAGAATAAATAGGAACAAATAGTCCCCAGATGACCTTAAATCCCTTTATTTTAGTTCGATTTGTACTACTAATACAAACAACATAAACACTGCAGTTATCACACTTAAAATAGCTCTTATTTGTGTCGCCGTCGTTAAAAACAATGTATTTAACTCCAGTGTCCCTATTCAGCCTGCATTAACAGCAGCTAGAGAGCTTGTGTTTGCTAGAGTTTGTGGCCCCTCAATGTCGCAGCTCTGAAACTAGATGACCACACGCCCTCACAAGGAGCGAGAGCGACCTCTAGCGGGCGGAGAGAAAACACTTCCCACTGATGCAAACTAAAACCTAACCTAATTCATCCACTCATTCATTAATTCCTGTATTCACTACTTGCCTGATGCCCAGTGGCTGATGCCCAGTGCCTGATCTCAATTTTAAAATAAACTTTTAGATCTGTAGATCTGTTCTATTTTCACCTGCAACAACAAGCTCAAAAGTAATGCGGCATGTTTTGGCAGAGTAACATACCGGTATTAGGCTACACATTTTGTCTGGTAAAGCTAATAATATTATGAAATAATAATATTATAAAATGTAATATTGAATTATTTACTGCCCAACACTGATGGCCTATAACCGTGCAATATGAGAGTCAAGAAAAGGAGACAAAAGCAAGGATTTATTATATATTATTTTGATTACATAATTAAACGTTTTTGAGTAGCAAACATTAGTATACATATACATATTGTTATATCGAACAGCGTTTTATAAAAATGAATATAAGAATGCTACAGTGCTCTATCAATCATCAGTACAATAATATTCAGTGTTATACTAATATAATGTGCAAAATTACTGTGCAAAATAATTCATGTATTTATTAATATATAATAGCTCGTAAAGGTTAAGAATTATACAGTAGAATATACCTGTTGATGTCCCTTTAGTTATAGGCTAGTTAAGAGGCAATTCCACCCATTTTCAAAGTGTACAAATGTGAACCAAATGGATCGAAGTGGATCCATTTGGTTCCATTTGTACACTGTCAGAACTCAGAAGTCATCAAGTTCTATTTCACGATAATGTTTTGTTTTGTTTTCCCCAGACCTCCATTTCTAGAAACACAGAATAGTAGGACGTTTTATTATCATGTCCACACAACATCTCTAAGGTATATTAATGACATGGTAAAATGTTGAAAATGGGTGGAATTCCCCTTCAAGTTGATAGGCCTACAGTACAGTAGTAGAATTGTGACTCCTTGGATTGGTGCAGACTGGCCGAAAGCAGAGTCATAGTCTCTGTTGAAACAACAAAACATGTGCAGACCACCAGCGGACCACCCCTCTAACCAGAGCAAACAGGGACTAATCATTCGATTGTGTCCCTGCTTTGATCAATAGCACTGACGTGGCATATACTATACTTTACTACTATGAAAACACAATACTCCCTCCTCGTCAACCTCTAAGACCATCTTCACATTGTTAGGGAGACCATGATCAATAAACATATCAATCGTTCAATCATGCAGTTGGCTGCCTTTCACAAGCATAAGCATTTAGCATTAACTATCTTATCTACATCTACAAGCTTCACAATGGCTCGCTGTTTCAATCGGCAAATTACAACAGCCGAATGGCACAATTCACATTTGGCAGTATGGAATTATTAAGGGCCTTTTAAGCTGGGAGTGATATAATGCAGTTATAGTATTTTCTTTTTTTTATAACTTTTATCCCACGATTTTGTAACCCATATTTCATCCAGTGCCAATTCCTAAGGTGAGGGTGTGATCTATACACCCTCTGCCGACCTGGGGAGGCAGCAGACTGGCCTCATGCTTCCTTTAATGCATGTGGAGTCCAAGCTGCTTAGTTTTTAAAATATTTTTTACGCTTGTGTTGTCGCGCCATTCTCGTCTTGGACGAGACGAAGACAGGACTGCACATGTGCATAACTATGATATCGCCCCCCATTTGAAAGGCCCTTTACAGTGAATCAAAACTATGCATTCAAGTCCCAATCAGACTATTATTCCACAATCTCAGAATTCTGTAGTAAAATGTGGAAATACCAGTCCTGAATGCTTAGAAATGAAACTCACAATTCTGAACCTGTACCGGTGTACAGTATACTGTATATACTGTATATTTTGAATGCCCATAAAATAAATAAATAAAATGAAAATTCGAAACACTTTCAGCACCAGACTTTAGGAAATGAATTTGATTTAAGGGAAATACACTTTAAAACATTACACTTGTGCTCTGCAACCAAAAATAAATACCTTAAATAGTATATATTTTTCCATAAATTGAGAATATTTCACTCAATATTGACTGCTCCGGTCATAGGTTGATGTGATAAACAATTTAATAATTCCTAAAGTTAATATGAGCTTCGGAAGCAATATTTTTCATATTTTCTATTAGCATGTATTCCACAACATACTGTAAATATGACATCATCAACATGTGACAGGCCAGTTCCTAGAGTGAAACATTCTCTATTCATGAAAGAAAGAATAAAATATTTTTCACTTTAATGTTTAGTAATAGAGGACAAGTATAATGTTTTTAAGCCATATTAGTCGTTTGCCATTAGCTTTCAAAGCACATTGAATCGATTGCCTTGTTGTTGAATTGTGCTATTACCAATAACTATGCAGTGCCTTTGCCTTGCCTTCACTCTGTTATTACATTGCCTTTGGTTTGCCATTTCTCTACCATGCTTCCTTCTCCATGGAGTATTATATTATATTCTATTATATTAAGCACCGGTTAGTGCAATAGGTTAATGCAGCAAGAAAAGTCCCTTAAATTGTCCTGTAGACGGGTGGTAATATATAAGACGGAGGCCCTGTAAGGGACAGAGCAGGGATCCATCCATGACAGTTCATTCGTATTGCCGCAGCCTCATTTCCATATCCCACTGGGCTGTTCCTCCAGTGTGTCATCTATCATAGGCCCTTATTGTAGGTCAGTACCTTGCAGTCTGTGGCCTGGCTGATCTCTGGCTCAAGGACAGAGACATCAATCTGCAGGGGGGAGGGGAGGGGGAGGAAGACAAGTCAAGAATACATAAGGACAGTAGCCTCCATCTTCAACCTTACATCTGCACTGCGTAATGAAACCCTGAACCCAGGGTATTCCGGTGTGTTAACTTCCCCCAGAAGTTGCCATTCGTCACGCAATTTTACTTACTCCCTTTGTGCTCGCAAAGCTGTTGTATGGGCTTAAAAGATGAAATCGTGTGCACTTTGCACACTTCTATAACCGCTTTCTTCGTTGAAATCATTTTTTTCTGGAAATAAGACTGAACAAGTCAAGACACTAGTGAGGACTGAAACAAGGTTGTTTCACTGGGGACTGTAAGTACAGTAACTTCCGCAACTACCGGTTTCAAAAGCACACCCTTTGCCCAGGGTGGCCTTACATCTGCGATGCAAGCCTGGAGAGTACCCCAGAAAGGCCGCCAATTGCGGCGCGGCACTCCAGAAAATGTAGAAACATTTTATTTCTCCCTTTGTGCTCGCAAAGCTGGTGTACGCGTGCGTTTAAAAGATGGAATCGTGTGAACTTTGCACACTTCTCGACACCGGGAACTGCAACCCCTGTGGTGGTGAGCCGTTTGAGTGACGAATTTGAAGTTGGTGTGATGAATGGTTCTCAACGTTACATGGATTTTAGACAGTTATCCCCATGGTAGAAGAGCTAAATGTCCGAAACCGGATAGCCTGTGTGCCGAACTGCCTGTATGCACAGTTGCCTTTTTGCCCACTTTGCTAGAAATGGGTGTGCCTACATCTCCACTGTGCCCACTCGACCAGCATTCGTTATGATGACATAATGGTGCGTGCACTGTCTCGATCGGATGTGGTTCTTCCTTTAAGTCAGTGGTTTTCAACCAGTGGTCCAGGGACCACCATTGGTCCTTGAGAGAGTTCCAGATGGTCCCCAGGCTAAATGATGGAAAGTTGGTTACCCAGATTTAACTCTTTGAGCGTGTAAAATGAAACATTTTACACTCTCAGGAGTTAAAATATTCATCATGTGAATTAGCCCAAGTCTACACAACTAAAGAATGTAGAAGATTAATGGTCATTTTCATTATCTTTGACTGTTTTGTTTCTGAAATCCAGCCTGAAATTGCTAAAATGTCCTCAAATGGTGGTATGTGGCTCAAATGCTGAATAAATAGTGGGCCATGGTATCAAAAAAGGTTGAAAACCACTGCCTTATGTGCAAAGAAATCCCGACCATGAGTCTCACAGTGCCTGCTGTGGGCCACTAAAAACCTACGGTAGGTCTGACGGAAAAGGGACATTGAGGGGGCAGAATCTGGAGATACAGGCGATTAAATGACGACTACAAAATGGACGTGGAATGCACGCAAGTCAAAAAGTCTGTGCCCCGTCTTTGTCCCCTTTTTAGACGCTAACGCAAACATCGGTTATCGATTCGCTTGGATCAAAAGCTAGCTTAAACAATATAATCACTATTTTCTGCGTGGCCTTCTTGTGAAACCTGGCGAGTTAATTCGATGTGAGAAGAACCCCATCTGGAGGAGATAGAGGAGACGCAGAGGACGTAGTGATGTGTGTGTAATTTGGATTCCAGCCCAGCTGCCCCCCCCCCCCCCCCCCCAACACACACGCACAAACGCAATCACACAGCACCATGGGCAGCCTACTGTATAATACATTAATACAAGGTGTACCTGTGCCATCTGTGGGAACAGGCTGATGGCCAGAGGCAGAGACAGGCTGAACGTCACCAAACACACCAGGCTGTGGACAGGCAGCAACAACCTGCGGTTCCTCTGGAGGAACTGGAGCCTACATGGGAACACATCCATTATAATCAGTAAAAATCACCCTGGAGATTATAACAATGCATGTATAGAGATGCACTGATAATTAGTTTGTTCAGTTCCAATCTGATATACCGGCTCATTTTACATAAAAATGTAAATACAAAACGTGCATCAGCATTGTTTTGTTTTTGTTTTTGATGGGCTACAAGCTCATCATAGTGCATCACTACTATGATGAGCTTGTGGCACAAATCTTTGAATATTCTGTCACGGCGAACAGTGAACTACATATTTTCAGATGGGGGATTGGCATCCATATACAGATGATTTTGAGGGTCCTTGACATTAGATATTTAGGACCACTGACATCAAAACATGATGCCATACTACAGTATATGCCAGAAAACTGTTACAATAGACATTTTGTAGAATCAGTACTCTGGACAAAATGGGTCAAAGTGTGTATAGAATAGAAGAGTGATCAATGACCTTTTTTACGTGTGTGTGTGTGTGTGTGTGTGTGTGTGTGTGTGTGTGTGTGTGTGTGTGTGTGTGTGTGTGTGTGTGTGTGTGTGTGTGTGTGTGTGTGTGTGTGTGTGTGTGTGTGTGTGTGTGCGCCTTACACACCTCTCTAGGTAGGTCATGATGATGGGGGGCAGGACAAAGATAGGCATGGGCAGGACCACCCGTGTGAAGGCTGTCTCTGTGATGGCCTGCAGGGCAGAGGTACAGTCCATTTATATTAAAGGTGAACTCCACCCATTTTCAACATTCTAATATGCCATTAGTATACACTAGAGGTGCTGGGTGGACATGATAAAAAAGTTCCCCCATTCTGTGTTCCCAAGAAATGGAGGTCTGAAGAAAACCACTAACATGGTGAAACATCTTGATGACGTCATCAAGATGTATTTTCACCATGTTAATGGATTTCTTTAGACGCTTATTTTTTTCGGAGAGCGAACCCTGTTAGGGTTCAGTCGGTTCACATTGTATATGCATACAGATTAGTTGAAACTACAGTTTACAATTTAGGCAGAATTTACAATACACCTTACAATTTACACTGTAAGCACTAAAACATGGTAATAAATTAGACCTGTTTTCGATTATGCTTGCACCTCCTGGTTCTCTAGCATCTCAGTGTCACAAAAAAATCTCCAGACCTCCCAGAACAAGATAATCCGCCTCCTTCTTGGCCTAGACCACATGACCCACCTTTATGCAGCGCATTTTGAGAGCAAAGGTTGGCTCAAGGTAGAAGACAGAGTAAACCAACTTAAAATGGGACTAACATTCAAGATTGTGAATACACCTCTGCTATCCATGCCCTTAGTACCCAGTTACTTATTTAATTACCTAAAAAAAAAGTGAGCAACTCACACAGACACAATACTCGAGGCAGTGTAAATAATGAAGTGTTTTCCCCATTCATTTTTCTCATAGCCTTTTCGAAAATAATTTATATAAAGACGATTACAACGCGGACAAAGCCAACTCGGGTCGTGACAAATCATGATGACACACACAATATCAACATATAATATCTAATTAGCAAGAAGTAGAAAACGGCCGGATACAACACCTCTGGTTTTGTTTTTCATCTTAGAAATTATTTGTTCGTCCCAAAAGATTGTGTGTGTCATCATGATTTGTCACGACCCGAGTTGGCTTTGTCCGCGTTGTAATCGTCTTTATATAAATTATTTTCGAAAAGTCTATGAGAAAAATGAATGGGGAAAACACTTCTGGAACCGCGGGGGTGACGTCACTGCACAGGTCTATAAGGTTCCATTTTTTAACTGGGGACCACCAGGGGACCTGGAGGACCTGGAGCATTGATTGAAAACCACTGATATAGATGATATTTTAGGCCACTAAAATACTATGCCAGATTTACAACCCATACACCTGGCCTGCTGGACTATCAACAGCAGTGACAACACCACGTGTAGCACAATTAGATCCTTAATCACCATTATTTTCATGACAATTCATTGTCAACTTAAATGTCATGTTGATCTGAGGTTTCTGAATCAGTATGTGCCTCATTTCTAAAAATGCTGAACTGAGCTGAATTTCATTCTCCATCCAGGAGATTGGACAGGGTGAAGCAGTGAAAGGTGTGAACATGTGACGCTAACAGGAATTGACATCAACCTGCTTTTCCCATTTTCACCTGCTCTGATCACAGCAGACAACCTGAGAGCAGTGAGAGCACAGATCCATTAGGATCAAAGTCCAGCTGTGCTGATTAGTGTTGGGAGATTAATTGCCAAACACATCTGAAGGAGGCAGCACACTGCACTGCTGATTCGTAAAGAAATGTGTATTTTGGAACATGTTCGAATGCCCCTTCCCTAATCCCTAAAACTAAAGAAAGCAAGGAATGTAAAACAATTAACATCCATCTTTTACTTTCTCTAATAACAACCTAAAACATGAACCTTGGTTGAAAAAAACAAAAAACAAACAAAAAAAACGTGTCCTTTAATGCATATGGATTAGGCCTGCCATCCATCCTCTCACCTGCCTGGCTGCGATCCTGGACGTTCCCACTACGTTGCCGTTGTCGTCCAGAACATCGATTCCCTCAGACAGCTCGTTGTGCCTCATCAGAGCCACGTTGCAGATGTTAGCACTGGCTGAGGAGAGGACAGGGAGAGACACAGACATGTTTTATGACTATACAGTACATAAAAGAGAAGAGACATGGCGAGAACACAAATAGTGATACGATACATACCCACAGCTGGGAAGGGCACTAGTCTCTGTATGATCATCCTGGTGGCTGGACTCAACTTGTTGGCCTTCTGAATCAATACATTCAGTCCCACCTTCAGAGTAAACAACACACCAGTATGTAAACATCAAACTCTACAAGCTCACAATGTCTTCATCCTAAAATGTTGGGAGTTTGTACATCAACTATCAGCTATTGAAAAATAGATCTTGTAGGTCTGATATAAGAATCGTGAAGATGATGCACAAATCTTTGTGTTCATTCGGAACAAACATTTTTAACTCAAATCTTTGATTCTGGGGGGGCCTAGAACAACATGTTTTCAGATGGGGTTCTGTAGCCAAATATATATCATTCTGGAGGTCCTTGGGATGAAATATGATGAGCATCAACTAGAATCTACTAGAACTAGAATCTGCCATCAGAAACTAGAATCTACTGTCAGAAACTAGAAATTGGTGTCAGAATTAGGATCTAGTGTCAGAAAATAGAATATAGTGCTAAAAACTAGAATATAGTGCCATAAGCGGAATCTATTATCAGGAACCAACGACTAGAATCTAGTATCAGAAATGCGTTAAAGTGAGATTGATGAATATCCAAGGACACTTACAGCGATGGACACAGCACTGGTCACTGCTCCTGCATAACCCTGAAGGAACTTGGACATAGGCGTAGGCTGGTGGAGGCCGCAAAATACTACATTAATATATACAGATATACAGCTATAAGTCTACTTCATTCATTACATTATACTGTACATCCTGTGGATGTATGTGACTCATACTGTATGTACTCTCTGACAGGGGCGGATTGGCCATCTGGAGTACAGGGAGTTTTCCCGGTGGCCTGCGCCACCTAGTGGCCTGGACAAGATCCAAAATGCACTAGTGGCACTTCCAAAATGCACTAGAATGTGCTAGATGCTCGCCTGGAACATACAGATCAAAATGACCATTAAAATATTAAAATATTCACATGATGAATATTTTAACTCTTGAGGGTGTAAACATGAAACCAAATGGATCCGCAAGGATGTGCCAATCCGCCCCTGCTCTCTGACCTGCAGATATTGGTTTTCACATAGAGCAGTTCTTACCTTGGTGGCGTTGCGGTTGGCAAAGTTCACACAGGCGTTGTGACTCTGATTCAGCCACTGGAGGGACGGACAGACAGACAAGACAGGTGTTGAGGGTCTATTGTGTGTTTTCAAATTGTATGAGAAGATATATAAGCCAGCCGTTTCCAAGGCCCTATCTCAATTGTGTAAATTACGGTAAATGTCTAATAATTTTATAGTCGGATAGTACTCATTGCTATAGACCAGGGATGTCAAACTTACACAGCGGGCCAATATGGAAAAAAAATGTTACAAGTTGAGAGCCGGAGCTGTCGGACTGTATTTCAACACACAGGCACTGGTTTATGGGAATGTCCCAGGAAAACTTCAAAACCACAAATGTTCCTTCAATGTCCCTTTATTTAATAGCGAGATAAATGCAAAGTAATTAGATATCATCCAGCAGGGCCAAAGATAATTAATTCACAGGCCTGATTTGGCCCCCGGCCTTGAGTTTGACATGTGCTATAGACCAGAAGACCACCGAAGTTTGACTTCAATATCTGAAGAGGGTGCTATAAGTCCACGGGTCCATGTCATGTACTTTTTTTTTTTTTTTTTTTTTTAATTATAATCTCCATAGGCGGCTTGCCGTTTCAAACTGTGTTTGAAAAATAAACTAATCATTCGGGCCATTTCACTCAGGTAATGAAGAGTCAACTGACTGAGAGAAAAACAATAATATTATTATTCTCACTCTAGAAACAGACGTATCCAATATAAGTGACTGACTGCCATTTTCGAACCACAATGCTTCCCCCTGAGAGAAACTTTGATGAATAAACCCTGGAGATGACCCAGTGATGTCAGGACTTTGGCGCTCCATAGAGCTGTTTGTTCAGTAACAGGACTATGCCTGTCTGTCTCTACAACTCTACAACAGAAAATGCAATTTCAGGACGGGATATTAGATATCCAATTACTCCCACAGGATGCTGGATCAACAAGTAAAGTGACGACACAAGGAAATGAGCAGTTCCGTGCTTGTTTGGCACTCAATGTATTGGATTTGGGGGTCAAATCAACTAATAATTCCAGAGAAGGGCTCCAAGAGATGGGTCATAAGCTGGGAACATGTTTCACTGCAGTAACATGTGACTAAGCAAACGACTTTATTACTGAACAAACACTCTATAGGAACATAGATGAGTTCCAGGGTCTTTTAGATCAGTGGTTTTCAACCATTTTGATACCAGAGCCCGCTATTTGTTCAGCATTTGAGACAGGGACCATCATGTGATTATGCTTAACTTCTCAGACCCAAAACCAAACAAAAAAGACAAAAGTTATCATAATTCCATCCATTCCATCCATTGTAGACATATTGCAAATTAAAGGTAGGGGAAGTGATTTCAATTTGGTCAGATATCACCCAAAAAAGTCTTCTGTTAAAATGTGCAGACCATATATGGAGTTTCCCCCTCCCCCACGTTATCAGAGGAGCCAATGAAAGTTCCCCAGGTGGAGGGTGAATTCTCCTCCAATCAGGATCGAGCAGCAGATTCACATAGTGTAGCTACTCCAGAGCCTTCTAGGGGAGAGTTGCGATATTCCCGTTCACTCCTGTGCGTCAGGGCAATGGCGGTGCTGGAGGAGCAGCAGCGCTGATGTAAAAGCCGTTTGAGTGCACTCAGAAAACCGGAAGTCGATGAATATGAATGGGACTCTATGGATTTAATCAGGGACCAGCAAAGAAGGCACGAAAACAACATGTATTGTTGGCGGTGACCTCGTAAACAAACTATCGATGCAGGCAAATTAAAGAATGCCTTCTGGAGGTTGATTTCGAATACTTTGTCACATGATTTGCAAATAGTATATCATTATATTGACGTCTTGAAAGTATTAGTGCTGATTGAAACTGGTTTCAAAGCAGGCGATATCGCGAGAATTCACTGAAAAGCTAAGATTCTCGCGATAACAGCGGGGGGTAGGAGTATGCAGAAAGTTATTTAATCAGTTATTTAATCCAGCTTTAATGACTTTATTTTAGTTGTTCTTTAATAATACTACAACATAAACATTACAGAGACTCTAGCCGTGACTGAACAATACTTTAAAACAGTTGTCTTTTTGCATACGTACCTAAAATAGCTCTTATTGCGCCGTTTTCGTTGAAAACAATGTACTCCCAATGACAGTTAGGACTGGGACTGCACTCATAGACGAATCTCTATAGTCTCGTGCACGGTGCTCTGCTCTGCTTTCTGACCCCTCAATATCGTAACTCTCCTACTAGAAGGCTCGAGCAGCAGATTCACATGGTGTAGCTACTCTTGGGCGCCCCTAGTGCACCAGGCTGGTACTACACGATGAATTTCAAATCACTTCCCCTACCTTTAAGGAAGTTCAAATAATGTAACTCATGAGATTGTAAAATGAAATGTTTCATTTTACTCTCTAAAGGGGTAAATATCTTTATAAGGGTCCATTTTGGACCCTTACAAACTCTCACTTGGCTGGGAACCAATGGAACCTTCTCACTGGTGGTCCCCAGACCACTGGTTGAAAACCACTGTGTTAGATGAGTCCCACTTCAAAGACGTTAGGAGTCATCTTTTGTCCTTTTTACAAATTGCAGAATTTATCTCCCATTTCATAAGGGATAGGAAAGAAATAACTGTTTTGAAGGGTATTATCCCGCTTATTACATGGCTTAATACATTAATAAATTACTAATAATTGACAGCAATAGCACACAACAAGGCTGCTTTTATTTATCTGCAGTTGTTTAGGCTAGGTTCGTCCAGGCTAGGAGGTCTGTTGTTGAGCAGAGTGGTCTGTTGTTGTGACATATGTGACCGCTCACATGACCAGAACGCTGGCTTCTGATTGGAGAGGTCATTCAAGCCATGTAATAAATGGTTGTATATGTATTTATATTCATGGACAAATGTAGGGCAAACTGAAAGAAACATGAACATGATGGATTAATATTACTGTACATGCTATGTACAGTAGTGCGTCTCTGGGATGCAGAGCATACTGTCCAAATTGCTTATTTGGATGCAGTGGATTTACATCACTGCCTACCTGTACCTTAAGGACAACTTTAGTTTTTTTCAACCAAGGTTCATGTTTTAGGTTGTTATTAGAGAAAGTAAAAGATGGGTGTTAATTGTTTTACATCCCTTGCTTTCTTTAGTTTTAGTTATTTTAGCTATGGGAGGGGGCATTCGAACATGGTCCTAAATACATAGGCCTAGAGTACTACAGTCCGAATAAACCCCAGGAAATTACATCTGATCTAGTGAATGTGAATTGTGGTGTGCTGCCTCCTTCACATTCAAGTAGATCCTGGGGTTTATTATAACTGTAGTAGATAATAAAAAAGAAATAGTAAACAAATATGTATTTAGGACCATGTTCGAATGCCCCCTTCCATAGCTAAAGAAAGCCATGAATGTAAAACATGAACCTTGGTTTAATGGTATTTATCATTCAAGGTTTTCCAATTATTTTGTGAATTATTTCTACATGTATTATCATATTTGTATATAATAATACCATGTATTATTCTAACCATGTAGGTTGTGAATGGCTGACATGCAGTACTGTAGTGTAAACAATGTTTAGCACTTCTTACTGTACCTGCCAAATAATGGTAGAAACCACTGTTTGGTTAGGAAGGAGCAGACCAATGACCTGAATGGAACCAGGATATAATAAACAGCTTGTTATTGGTTGAAATGTATCATCCCAAAAAGATGCATTTCACCAAGACCCAAACAAGTCTATTGATGAGGCAGGGCTGGGCGGGGATTATTACAATTATTACAATTATTATTCTATTATTGTCCTGTTGTGTTTTCCTGTGCTAAGTCCCCTTGTATCATTCCTTCACTCCAAACTAATATAATATTATTAATCATATTATTATTTATTCCAATATACTAATTCAAAAGTAGTGTTACTTCTGATACTATTGTGTGTTGCTGTACTAGTATGATATAAAGTAGCAGGGCCTAAAAAGTTAAAAAGCTAAATATGAAATAAGAGGGTGAGACAGCAAAAACTGTTTTTGCAGAATTCTAACAAAAAAAAAGAGGGTGTTTAATCAGAATAATTCATTCAGTTGATTATTAAAATTATTATATACCTGGTTTCAACTGGAAAAATCGAACCCACGTTTAAAGTTACAAAATAAGTTAGCATTTGTCTGGTCTATGGTATTGGCTTAACAACTGAATGGAACATTTTTACTCAAACTTTTCCTTTTTTATATAATTGGTCGGCAATAATATTTCTATTTAGCAAAAAATACATAATATAAATAATGCTTCATGGTTATCCTAATAAAATATTTCCATATTAATACTATATATTAACTATATATTTCCATATTATTATAGAAAATATATATGTATTATGAATATATATGAATTGCCCAGCCCTTTTTAATGAAGTGTCTTTTGAGCAAATGAATATTCACATACAGGAGTCAACTTTGCTCTGAAAGTTGAACATTATAAACAAATCATTTATGGAAATAAATAAATCATGGCATCTCATAACACTCACGATTGGTGTTCCAAATGGCACATAACCTGTGAAAATTATAACCGGGCGTAAAACAACAAACAAACAAACAATGGATTAATCATAATAATAATAATAATAATAATAATGGGATTTAATGGTTGAACTGTGCGCAGATATCTTCATGGCGACGTCATTACCTGACATTCTGAAAGGCATGAAGATTTTCTCGCCCGTGTCAGGGTGAATGATGGCCTGTGTGGAGGACAGACACCACACTGTGGTCACCATGATGCTAATGTGTTGCTGTAGCTGCATCATGGTCATCATGGTCACCCCGCCGAGATGACTTCTGATCTGA
Source organism: Benthosema pterotum (assembly GCA_039105355.1). Lineage (NCBI taxonomy): Eukaryota > Metazoa > Chordata > Actinopteri > Myctophiformes > Myctophidae > Benthosema > Benthosema pterotum. The sequence goes on along the minus strand of CM076984.1, from coordinate 30,984,092 downwards.
GCTCTGATCTGAGCTCCACCCCGAGACACTTACCTGCTTGACTTTCTGGGCCTCCCACAGCTGTGGAAAAATAAAACAGGGACAATGAGTTGATCGGAACCGATGCATTTTACCTTTTTGAGAGACAATCTACAACAGGGGTGCCCACACTTTTTTGACTTGAGAGCTACTTTCAAAATGACCGACTCAACAAGATCTATGTGGGTCAACTTCTCTGCACTACTGAATAACATTCATCACAGCAGAACTCACCTGACCATCTGTCACTCCAGGAGGAAGCGTGCCACGTTTGAAATCGTCCAGCAACTGGATGCATTCTTTCAGTCTCCTCTACAGACAGGCACAAAAAAAACTCTGCTTGTCTCTAAACGTATTGCATATTGGTGATGTCAACCTCTTGTCTTAATCTTTTATAATATAACGCTCTACTTGGATCGTACTACAGTGTCAGGCCAAAGTAGTAGATAGCTGGTTCCAGCTTTAATTGCCATGTTGATCTGCTGCTTTCACCATTTTTGAATTTGAATCCTCTCTCCTTTTGCTTTTTTACTTGTTTTGTTGTTATTTTCATATTAGATAAAAAAGGGTAGGCACCATAAGCTATGGCTTCAGCCTTCAGTCTTACATTCTGTAAATTGCACATCCTTATAGGACAACTTTGTTAAAACTTTGTTTTTAAAACCAATGTTCATGTTCATTTTAGGTTGTTATTAGAGAAAGTAAAGGATGGGTGTTAATTGTTTTACATTCCTTGCTTTCTTTAGTTTTATGGATTTTATCTATGGGAGGGGGCATTTGAACATTGTCCTAAGTACATACTTGCTTACAACATTTCTTTGCGATTTTTTTTATTATCTATTACAGTCTTAATAACCCCAGGACATTACATATGGTCACAAATGATCTACTGAAACTGCCATATTGAGCCTCTGGGTGAGGCATACCTGAATATAGAGTGTGTAAAGTGCAGTGTGGTGTGCTGCCTCCTTCACAGTCAGTAGATCCTGTGAACTTCCTTGACCACTTATACTTTCCCGGGGTTTATTGGGACTGTAGTATTGAACATCTGTTGTGACATTGCTTGATGTTTGGGACAAGGAGGGCTCTGATTCCAGTGTAAAGCTACAGGATCGAGTGACAGGCTTTGAACTAGATCTACTGTAATTTTGATAGCTCGCCCACCCCCACCCCCCAAGAGCTCACTGCTAGAATAATAATAGTGAAATGTAAAGTACATTGAAGTGTAATGTTTTACCTCTGACACAAAGAGGGTACTGGGGTCAATGATGTCCACGAAATGCCTCAGACGTCCCAGGAAAGAACCCTGGAAGAGACACAAGCAAAATGACTGGTTAGAAATTAATACTGCAGACAGAGATTGTTGAATCATTTATTATGTATATTGATGTTCACCGATTTGCAAACTGTTTATTCCGCGCCTCTAGTTGACCGAAGTCGTGAGGTCAGCGGAGGACACTCATTCAAATGTTTTACTTAAAGGGATATATCACTTTCAAAAAACTTTTATGGTCTACTCAGGCTCATGTGAACACTCCAGACTATAAGTTACTCCTTTCAGTATTTAGATATTTGATGTTCATTTTAGCGTGTCCACCTCCTTCCTATACAAACCCATTATAACTGAAAACTCTATTTTAACCATGACAGATTATTCAAAAACAACCCATCTTTTTTCTGGTGACTGATATTGTCTTCCTAAATACGTGAGAGGGCTGTGGAATTTAATTTACAGTTTTCATTTATTTTTAAAATATTATTTTCGGAAATGCAGCCGCCATATTTGGGCATGCCCATTGTTAATAAAACAATATTTTAAATATAAATGAAAACTGTAAATGAAATTCGACAGCTCTCTCACATATTAGGAGGACAATATCAGTAACCAGAAAAAAGATTGGTTGTTTTCAAATAATCTGTCATGGTTAAAGTGGAGTTTTAAGTTATTATGGGTTTATATAGGAAGGAGGCAGATAAAATGAACATGAAATCCCCACAAAACCACACAAATCTTGATTAATATTGTTTTTCGCTTGTCTTTGCAGCTGCAATTGTGCTGGGGGCCCCCTGGAACACCAACCACCCAGGACCCTGGCTGGGGACCCACGCATGCACACACGCACACACGCACACACGCACACACACACACACACACACACACACACACACACACACACACACACACACACACACACACACACACACACACACACACACACACACACACACACACACACACACAGTGGAGAGCTTTGTTCCATTTGGCTTTTGTTTTTGAGAGTTAATGCGTTTCATGGCATCAGAACAAGCCAAACAGTTAGCATTTAACCATGGTTTGGATGCTAAAGTTCAATGACTTGATGGATATGAATAGATGAATAGTAGCAGCTCTCACGTGCTGGGGGAAGGTGAACCATTTCAGAAATACATTATGTACATGTATGGATGGTTGGTTGGCCTGGTGGTTCGAGTTTCCGCCCTGAGAATGCAAAAACTAGAGTAACAGTAAAAAGAGAGTGGTGGCACGTTTTGATCTTGCGTCTCACGCTTCGCGTTTGCACTGGAGGTCTGCTGCCAATGCAAGTGAATGGGCGAGAGTGGTTTGTTTGGAACCATCTAAGTGGTTTGTTTGGAACCAACAAGAGTCACATGCACTGCCTTTTCAGCCAATGGGCGCCTCTGTTCAGCCGTAGCATTGGGAGTCAACGGTAGTGGCAGTACTCTCCCTTATAGTGCTCTAGCAAAAACAATCGCGATTATCCAATAAAATCACTGCAATGCAGGAGATCAGCCTGTGTAGTAAGAATTGTCTTGCACCCCCACTAAAAACGCCTGGCCAGCACCCCACTCACCCCAAGCTCTTCTCCCTCCTGGCTCCAAAACTATGGAATGAACTTCCTTTGCAATGAGAACCACAGACTCACTCCCTATCTTCCACCGCAGTCTGAAAACACACCTCTTCAGACTCTATCTCATAGCACTTGTATTACAAACCAACCCATAGTGCTTGCAGTACCTGTGAGTGAGTGTGAAGCGTTTGGTTTTCCTGTTCTCTTTCAGAAGTATGTGGGCGCGGATGGCGGCCATGTTGGCTAAACGTTTTTGTGCCAAACAGTCTGAAAAGCCCCCGATGGCAGAGCATGCCAACAGCCTCCGTGGCAAACAACCAGATGGGATTGGGAAGAAAAAACAAAACAGAACATGGCAGCTATTATCAGATCCCTCCGAGCCATGCATCACTTATGAAGCGTGGCCAAACGGCACAGTGGAAGAACAAGACAGTAAATATATGCACTCTTATCTGTTTTAATTATCTTTTAAGTGTCTGGTTCAAGATGGAAGGGCAGGAAACAAACAACATCCAGGTGCATCGTTTAGGCATTGTTTGGCCCAAACTGAATACCGAATATAGTAAATTGTTGGCCGAAAACCAAATAGCAGAATATCATTAATATCAATATGTATAATACCAGTATATATTTTTTGTGCCATTGATGTCATAGAGGCACCTTAAAACTACCCGATTATGGCTTAAGACGTCATGCAAAAGGACAAGTTTTTTTTTTTTTTTCAACCAAGGTTCATGTTAGGTTAGCATACTCGAGTTTGGTATCCTATACAGACACAACCCGGTTGGCACAGGCTATGGCACAGCAACTATCCAGCATTTTTAAGATTTAGTTAGTTAGAACGCAGCCACTTGCTCCCTGCAGTGGAGAAAGTAAACTTCTTGCCCGCCAGTGGGGGCGTGGCTAGGGCCCGTGACATCACGTGAAAACTATGAATATGTTGCATGCATAGAATCTGACCAGATCTGTGTAAAGTGCAGTGTGCTGTGCTGCCTCCTTCACATTCAGTGAGCTTCCATTACTCCCGGTGTGCTGATTGGAGCCTTGTGATCAGACCAGATTTCCAATCACGTAACCGGTCAGGATGAGGAAATCACCGGATGGAGGCAATTCCACAAAGAATAATTATCGGTTATCTCAAATAACTGCGACCTAATTGCTACGTAATAATGGTGACAGCCTTGATTGCTATAATGTTGTGCCTTCAGCAGTCCTATGTAAAGCGCCTTTATCCAAGGCACTCTACATAGATTGTAGAACCCATTCACCCGCCAATGGTGGAAGAAACCATGAAAGGTACTGACCAGCACATCAGGAGCAATTAGGGGTTCTTGCTCAGGGACACATCAACACTAACTCTGGGTGAGCCCGTGTTGAACCAGCAACCTTACGGTTGCCATCCGGACACTCTACCCCTGAGCCACCACCTCTCCAGTACAGCACTATTCTGATTATCACTCTAGTTCAGCTATCTGATGCTTGAGTCTGACTTCGTCCGTTGTTTGAGCGATTTCAAGGGGGAGGGATTTGGTTCATACCAAAAAAAACAGAGGCTGTTGTCAATCACGTTGCTAATGGGCTAGCGTATTTCGTACGCTAGCCCATTTCGTACGTCGGTTTAATGGACAGATTGATATGTCCACAATTCACCGCAGTTACAGCCACCATGTTTGTTGTTTGACATTGTAACTGTTGCACTGTTGAGTGACAGGGCTGCTGGCCAATCAGCTGCGTTTATTCAGATTTGTCGTTAGACCAACCCCCAACTCCGACTCTCATTGGATAAATACATCTTGGTACCGAAGGAAATTAGAGGTTGACAATAGAAGGCCATGAGACCAAGAGACAGTGCACTCAGAGAGTGGGTCTGAACCAGTACAGTACAGTACAGTACAGTACAGTACAGTACAGTACAGTACAGTACAGTACAGTACAGTACAGTACAGTACAGTACAGTACAGTACAGTGTGCAAGCACAGTCTACTGCAGCAGAGCTGTTTCATAACACTGAGCTATAGCAGCAGAGCAGAGGCTCCATGTTGGAAGCACTGTGTTAATTATGCATGTGTTTCAGCTCTCCTGGGAATACAAAACAAGGTCTGCATGGGGCTCCACGGCTGGGATGGAGCATGCTAGAGTAGACACACACACACACACACACACACACACACACACACACACACACACACACACACACACGCACATGCGCACACACACATGCACACAGTGCACACCAGGGCTGCCAGATTTTGAGCAAATAAAGCAACCACATATCTATGAAAACAAGCGCAAAAGAAATGACTACACTGACTATAGGCCACATGAATGCTTTAAACCTACAGCAGTATATATATATATATATATATATATATATATATATATATATATATATATATATATATATATATATATATATATATATATATATATATATATATATATATATATATATACAGTATATATATCATTGTGACTTTAGAATCCCAAAGTCGCTTATAATCAGTGGTGGAGAAAGTAACTACCTCATTTATTACATAATTAATAACTGTACTAATTAACTAGAGCGATGAAATTTGCAATTGCAAAATGTGATTGCCCTCAATGATGTAAGATGATGTAAAACTATTGGGTTACTCTTTTTCTTTTTCCATAAAACAAACTTTTGGGTTACTCTAGGGATACTAGAGTCTAGAATCTAGACCAATAATAAACTCCCAGGATTACAATAGTGTGTAAACTACTATGTCAACAAAAACTACCATGTCAACACAGTTGACAGTATATGGAGGTCCCCCTGCAAAAGAAATAGCAGATCTGAGACTTCAGTGACATATTTACTGCTGCTCATTATGGACTTTGTTCTGGTCGAGCAGCACTATCACTATCAGGTCAATAATTCCCTAGTCCATCACTGTGTCTTAATGTTTCTGGAGACTGACCAGGTCAGTTCACCTGAGAGCCAACAGGAAGGTCAGCTTAGGTTCCTGAGATAGAAAACAGCTCTTTTTGGGTTGAGATTGAAGATAATTAGTCATGATTTAGGATGGAAATGAGCATGGACGTGCAGAGTATGCAGGGGCTGGAATCCTGTACACTTTGTGTAGTGTAAATTAGTGAAAATAACAACCTCTCAATGTGTTGTGTTGCTGTTTGGGTCTTGTAGATCAGCTATTTTTGGGGGGCAACGCAACACTCTAGTTAGCGGGAGATGCAGGTGTTAACGACATGGATTTTTGCAGGATTGTTTTTCAACGTAATAAAAATACTGTGTATACAGTATACTGTATATACCTTGTTGAAGTTTCTCCCAAATTATCGTGAATGATGACATGGAAATAGTGTTTTTTATTTCATTCACTGTGTTTTCTTTTAATGCTGGTCTGGAAAGTGCAGTTGCTTTACAGACTCGGTAAAAGGGAAGGGGCTGTAGCCCGCTATGATGTACTGTATATTGTGCACGTCCCTGTACATTATAAAAATAGCAAAAGTAGCAGAAACATGCAGAAACATGCTGGTTCAAGCTTTCAGATATGCTACTTTTGTGTGGCGCTGTAGTAAATATGCAGGCCATTCATTTACAAAAAATAGAATAGCACATTTTGGACAATTTCTGCATGTAAGGATGGGTTTGAATAGCCTATAGTAGGCAACAGGCAGTCCTTAAAAACATTGAATTATTTCACTCTCTCTCTCTCTCTCTCTCTCTCTCTCTCATATGGTATATACTACCAAATTAAAGCCAAAAGTAACATGAATTGACTGCACAATTAATGAGGGAAATGTTAGGTCAGGAGGACAGCCCAAGTCCATCATTGATACTGTAAGTACAGTAGATCCCAGAGCTATAGGCCTACTGTATGGGGATCTGGTCGTCCGGGGGGATGTTTGTTGTTTTACTGCATTACCACCACACTTTAGCCTATTTAGTTTATCCATGTAGGCCTATATGTTGGCTGCAGATCTACAAGATCACTGTGTGGCACTTCCTTCCTACACATCAGCAGTTGTAGCCTAGTAGTAGTACTAACCATATATAAAAGCTTTTTACTAACATTTATCTGTTATCACCAGAATGTTCTGAGCAACTTTCTCCCCCTCTCTCACTCTCGCGCTCTCAAACGCAGATCAACATGATGCATGTGAATTAGCCCAAGTCTACACAACTAGAGAATGTAGACGATCAATGGTTATTTTGATCTGTATGGTTGACTGTTTTTCTCAACTCCAGCCTGGAATTGTGGCCGACAAAAGAAAAATAAATCTTTAGTTCTGGCTGGGGTCTGTGGGGCTAAAATGAAATCAAATGGTGGTCCGTGGCTCAAATGCTGAATAAATAGTGGGCCCTGGTGTCAAAAAGGAATTTGATTTTGCTGGTGGTTGAACGAGTTGCATCTTCTTCCCGTGAAGAATCTGAAAGCTTTGGCCGAACCCACAGACCACAGCGCTGTCATTGTAGGCTGCAATAAGAATCGCTGCTGCTGCAAAAAGCAAAGAAAGAAAGAACGTCGCGATCGTCATCACAGATGAAAATAAACCCAAACCCCTACAGACTACAACTCGGATCCTGCTTCAGAAGTTTCTCAATAATCCGTGGTTTGCAGAGGCAAAGCCATCCAACGCGCATCAAAGCAACTTTCGCTTATTAACCATCACGCTGTCAGACGGTCAGCATGCAGGCAGGCAGCATCCTGCATGCACGGAGGAATGCATGGGAAAAAGCAGCGCTTTTCTTTTTTTCCACGGTGCATTCCTTTCCATGCATGCAAGCTCCCCTGCGTGCATGCATGGATGCTGATCTACAAGAAAAAACACGAAATGCAATTAAATAAGTGTTTTTTTTATTCACCTGATCGTAGCGAGGTCTTCCCAGCTGGAAGACTGGAGGACATGCTGCTGATTCCACCGCCATCACCACCATGCAGGCAAACTGTTCATTTATTAATGAACTCTATCTGATCTGTCCGCTACCAGACAGCATTCCTTGATTCCTCCTCAGACAGCAAGAGAGAGTGAACTGAACTACAACTCTACAGCGAAGCAGCTGAGGGTGTCGGTGCCGCTAGGTCTTTTGGGATGTTGAGTTTTTTCTTATGTTTGCTTTGCTTTTTGGTCACTTTTGCAATAACAAAGTTGAACCGCATCACATGACTGCTGCGAGCGAGCGCGCGCGCGCGCACGCGCGCACACACACACACACACACACACACACACACACACACACACACACACTGCAAGTCATTGCATAACGGTTGACAGATATGCGGCAGATAGTAGGCTACTGTGTCACTGATGTAATTGTCTACAGCCGGAAGGGACGAGGCAGTGGTTGTGTTTTATGCAGAAGCATTTATAATATATTATATATAGCCGCCAGGGATTGACACTGTGAGGTCTCAGAGGCACTTGCCCGTCGGGCAAGTAGGCTACAGGTCAATGCTCTACTTGCCATAAGGTCATTCATTCACTGGGACACTCGGTAGCCCATGCAGGGTAGGTGGTATTTGTGCACCCTCTAATGGACAAGAAGCAACATTGACAGAATAATACTCAGTGCTCAAACAACAACCCTCTACACGTCAGATTAGAAGGCTTCTCAGAGGTCAGGGCAGAGTAAGTTCTAGCTAACTGGTTCTGAGTATGGATGATGCTGGAACAATTATGTACAACAGTGATTGCCTAAGGGCATGATTTATAGGAAATGCAGTCACAAAAGTTTGACATAAAGGTGCCTGATAGTCCCCTATTAAAAAAAGTTACAAAATCACTGTTGATTTCCATCACTGTTTTCCGCCTTGAGTTCTACAGCCCAGTGAATAGGCCTACAGGCAGTTTGCTGATCATGCAATGGATCTGTCTGTGTTCCACACAGTGCACTCTGCTGAGCCTGCAGCAAAACCACTGCTTCATAGACACTCTGTAGGCATCACTGGAGCTATGGATTTAACATGCCCTTGAACAATAGAACTCCTTCCTCCAATGCAATTATTGTCCTAGCCAGGCTGAGGCTCTTTCTTCTGGTTACCTTACAGACAGGGATCCTCCATGTGTTTTGGCAGAGCTGGGGAGACCCCTGGAAATGCTTTGGGAAACGGAGCATTTATAATATTAGATTTTAGCTATGGGACGTGGCATTCCAAACAGTATTTGTTTCCATAACTTTAAAGCGCTTTCTTTTTTATTATTTAATACAGCGCTAATAAACCCCAGGAAATTATAACTGGCCATGTAAGCTCACAGGATCTACTGAATGTGAAGATCATTTGTGGTCAGATGTAATTTCCTGGGGGTTATTAGGACAAACTAAATGAACCTTGGTTGTAAAAAAAAAAAAAAAAAAAAAAGTTGTCCTTTAAATAGTGGATTACATTCACCCATTCACACACACCCCTGTGGCGGATAAAACCATGCAAAGCACAACCAGCACATGTGGAACCATAATGTGGGGTTCAGTTTGGCGTGGCAAGGGTTTTAAAACTACACAAGATCTGTAAATCGTTCATGGTTTATGTGCATTTTATTTGACTTACTTACAGTACTGTGGTCATGTGAAGCATCGCCATAATCTACCATCAACAGTACCAGAGTGGTATTTGAGAATACAATATTATGACAACACAAACGTAGCAAAATAATTTAATACATTCTTCGTCAACACAATAACCTTCCTTTGTCATTTCTCCAGTAATGTTGTTTTTCTTTTTCTTTTCTTTTTTTTTAGCTCAAAACATAAGAGTAACAAAAACAATGAAAGGTGCCATCATTTCTTAGAAATTATACAACTTAAATATATACGTAATAAACACCCCAAATATCTCTTGGGAATAAAGCATAAAAAAGAGTGTGCTCTTCCAAGACAGATTGTAAGGTTGCCTATACGTGTTTGCTTATAATACAGCAATGGTAACGCATAATTGTCTTTATTATCTGCTTTTTAGCATTCATATTGGACTGCAGTAATTTATGATTTGACCATTTTGTCTTTTTTATGAAGCATTTCTTTCATTTTCCCACACATCAACTAAACCTACTGTATGTCCAACTGGCATTTGATGCAGCTGACATAAAAAAGCAGATGACTGAGCACTGAAACGTATTTTTGTTCATCAAAGCATCATACTCTGCCAGTCATTTACAAATCAAACATACTTACAGTATGTATGCTACTCAGAATTATTCTTTTAGTGTGTATGTCAAAGCCTTTGGATGTTTTAAATGGACATAAGCCGAGTATGTATGTTTTACAGTATTATTGTATGAAGCAGGTGAGAGATAGCCGTTTGTATGTCGTTGCTGTCAGGCTTGTATTATTTTATTAACCTTTTTACTTCGTTTCCTCTCGTTAATGAACGCTGTGTATTTAATTCGTATATAGGATAGCACAAGAGCAGTGAAAACAGCTGATCTGCAAACTGGTAAAGCTGCTATTCTGTCTGTCCCTGTTAGTTAGTTATTTTTTGTTTTGTCCTTTTTTTTTAATAAATACTGAACCAGTGCAAAGTATCAACAACAAGAGCTTGAGCCTCTATAATAACTACTGTACATTTCATTTGTTCTTTTTCCCCCACATTTCCTGTACAGTAACAGTTCTGAACATACTATAACAGGTCTGTTCAAGACACACAGACATGTCTAGTGATGTTCTGATGGTCGTCGTACCAAAACGTGTTACGGTTAAGAAGCATGCATAAGGTTAATGGGGTGTTATGTTGTGGTACTGTAACGTCCATGTCAAACTGGGCAGTATTAGCAGTGGGAAGACTTGGCTGACCAGTGTAGAGGTCATCAGGTGTTTGTGTGCCAGCCTCTGGAACCAACGCTGATTCAACGTGAGAAATCTTAAATCTCACATGCAGGAGAGGGAAAAAATACTGTATATATAGGATTTTCGATTTTGAAAAAGAGGGATCAATATGGACCCCGTCTCTGCATTCAAGGTACAAATAACCTGCATCAATAAAACACTTAAGGGAAGCAAAAGTGCTAGAGTTGTAACTGTTCCTAACCCCGTTAATAACCCTAATACCAGTACCAGTTTAAGCTGTGCCATTATGTGTTCAACTAGTGTGTTCAGCATTATACTTTAATATACTTGGCAAATCTTATATGATTTCAGAGCGACCGTTTTTCAAATCTTTGCTTGGGGGGGGGGGGGGTCCCTGGAACAAAATAAATAAATAACAATCACATAGATGTCGACTCCAAATATTGTGGTGATCCTTGCCATGACTGGAATGGTGGTGGAATGGTGGTTCCCAAATTTGGGCCCAGGGATCCACAGAGGTCATTGAGGGAGTTCCAGGGGGTCCCCTGCTAAATGATGGGAACCAAATGGACCATTTATGGATCTGTAATTCTGAGAATGTACCAGTACATCCAAATAAACATGATTTTACAAAATAAACTGGGGGTCTGGGAGATATATGACATTTAAAGTAATCCGTAGACTAATGCACGTCAAACTGAGGGTCCTTGAAATCAAACTGGTTGAGCATCTCTGCTAGAGCCTTCTCTAATAGGGGTACTTGGCATATATATTTTTTTTAATGCTAATTAGTGTCAAATTGGGGGTCCTTCACATGAAAAACACGCCATAGATATACTGTATATGCTGTATAAGAAAGCTACGTAGATGACTCACCCACGCCGCTGGCCAATGGAGAGCAACATGGTTACGTGGCGGCCATCTTACTGAGGTACAGTATAACATTGTGTCTAAGGGCATCATGAACTTACTAAATAACAATCATGCACTCAATTCTCAACAATTTGTCAACAGGTTTGGATTGTTATAAACGTCAGACGTTCACACTCAACGTTCATATTAAAAGAACAAATGAAGAATCTGGAATCATAGCCGCCTTGATAATGTTTGCAATAAACCAACCTGTTTGTAAATCCGTCAAGCTGCCATAGAATGTAGCCTACTGCACTGTAATGACCTCAGCAAGATGGCCGCCGCTGAACTACGTCAGACACTCCACCTTGAGCCATCTAGTCTGTATATAGACTGGGTGGATGAATGGTCTGGAGCACATGTTAAAGATATGTCACATTGTAGTCAGTTGTCAGTATGTCCCCATACTGTATTGGTTTCAAAAGTATCAGTATCAGCTCTTATTTGTAATTATCAGGTCATATCGGTATTGACAAATATGGTGCATTTGGAGTTGCCCAAATGCACATTTGAGTGAGTTGAGTTAATTAGGGTAAAATCCAAAGGGTCAGTATTTGGTATCGGCTAACACAGAAATGGTAGTATTGGGATTAGATCGAAATGAAAATTGTGTATCAGGATATGCCTATTGCCTAGCCGGGGAGTCAGGAGGCAGAAAACCTAAGGTTATCAGTATCATGGATGTATCCACACTTGCGATTGTGTCCACTGGTGTTTTCATCTCAGCTGTGACGTCACTTCCTGTTTATTTGGCTGGTGGTGGACGGCAAGTTCTGGCTTGCATCTTCGGCGTCACTGAAAATGCAAGCTGGAACAAGATGGAACTATAAATCCATCACCAGTCAAAAGCAGGAAGTGACATCAGAGCTCAGCCGAAAACACAAGCAGACCCAGGCTCAGGTTTGGGTGAGGTTCATGAACGGGTACAGCCTGATTATCAGACTGGAGCTCAGCTTCCTGAAGCTTGAGTCTGACATTGTCCACTGTCTGAGCGATTTCAAGGGGGAGGAGTTTGGCTCATACCAACCAAACCAGAGTTGTTGTCAATCATGTTGCTAATGGGCTAGCCCATTTGCTAACCAAACAAACACAGCCAATGGGCATTACTAGCATGACACAAAAAATATCTCGGGCGATGATGTTTATAAAAAACAACACTGCCTTTAAAGGAACAAATTATAGCTTGATTTACACACACAATTATATGCATTGTGTTTAACTGTTGTTTGAAGCTCTGGAGGGATGGGGCTGCAGGCCAATCAGCTGCAGCTGTTCATAGACCAACCGCCAACTCCGACTCTCATTGGATAATACCAAATTATAGGTTGACAATACAAGGCTAGACGGAGAGAGACGGAGTGCACTCAGAGTGGGCTGCGTTGTGGGTTTGGGAGCAGGCTAGAACAGATATCTTCTTATTCCGCCTGGAGGTTTCTTGGCTGGTGACCACAAAACACAACTATAACATGATGTAAATCAGTGGTTTTCAACCAGTGGTCCTTTAAAAAAGTTCCAGGTAAATGATGGAAAAGTGGTTAACCGGATGTAACTCTCAGAGCGTAAAAATGAAAAATGAAATCAAAAATGAAATCAAAAATAAAATTAAATGGACCCTTGCGGGTCCATTTGGTTTCATGTTTACACTCTCAAGAGTGCCCAAGTCCACACAACTAGAGAATGTAGAAGATTAATGGCCATTTGGATTTGTATGTTTGGCTGTTTTGTTTATACAAACAAACAAACAATCTTTAGTTTTTGGGGTCTGTGGGGCTAAAACCAAATCAAAATGGTGGTCCTCCGTGGCTCAAATTCTGAATAAATAGTGGGCCCTTGTATCAAAAAGGTTGAAAACCACTGATGTAAATGATCACCCACTCCAGACCGGTTCACACGGCCATTTTGGAACACAGACTTTTTCCTCCAAAGCCTGGTGACACGCGGCTAGCTTTTACATATGTCTATGGTGCACGGTGCGGCCCGTTCCGTCTGTGGCGTCACTTGTGGCGTGCCTGTCCGCGCACCTGCAGCAGCGTGGGCGTCTGCTCCATGATGCGCAGCAGCAGGTTGTCGATGTAGTCCTCCAGGTCGCGCACCTGCGTCTTCACCTTGCGCAGCTCCGCCTCCCGCTTGCCCAGCAGCGCAGCCTGCTCTGCGCAGGCCATCTGCTGCTTCTGCAGGTCCATCTCCTGCTGCAGCAGCAGCTGGATCAGCTCCATGTTGCTCAGGCTCTGGTACTGCAGCGCCGACTGCTCCGCTGCTGCGGCTGCAGCCGCGGCTGCAGCCGCAGCAGCCTCCTGAAGGAGAGAGTGTGGTATTAGCGTGGTATTAGCGATGCTCATTCTGAATTCAGTCCAAAACATACTTTTTTTTGGCCCTGTTCCTACATATTTCACACAAAACTCACAAAAAAATGGTACACATGATTTCTGGACCTATCCGATTAAAACAGCACTGGCAGAATGTTTTTAGCCTCCCCATTGCCCCAAAAAAGTTGTTTTTTAAACAGTCAGGCCCTCATTGAAAAATTTGAAATTATAACTGGCCACAGAAGTTCACAGAATCTACTGAATGTGAAGGAGGCAGCACATCAGACTGCACTTTACACACATATTTGGGCACGGTTGGCACAGAGGCTCAATATGATAGTTTGTCACATCAGTGGATCATTTGCAGCCAAATGCAATTTCCTGGGGTTTATTAGGACTGTAGTAGATAAGAAATATATAGTTTTTTTATCTATATAAAAATATAGATAAAAAAAGGAAACGCTTTAAAATGTTGTAAACAAATACAGTATGTATTTATGTTTGAATGCCCCCTCCCATAACTAAAATCCCTAAAAGTAAAGAAAGCAAGGAATGTAAAACAATTAACACCCATCTTTTACTTTCTCTAAGTTGTCCTTTAAACTGTATACAGTAGGTGCCATGTCATTATTCCGACATCCCATTGCTGCGACCTCCCATTGTTCCGAAACTACGAGATGCAAAACCCTACCCTTCTCCAACCGTAACCCCAAGCCTAAACCCCCGGCCCTCAACCACCTCACAGACCGTGAGGTCTGTACGGTTAGGTTTAGGCTCTTAGGGCTACGGTTGGAGAAGGGTAGGCTTTTGCTACAAACACGTCTAAACCCTTCTCTAACCCTCATCCGCACCATAACCGCATCAAGCACGTCGCAGCTGGATTTCCACCGCATGTTCGGACTAATGGGAGTTTTGATCTTTGGGACTTCGGTACTTCGATCAGTCCCCATACAGCAGGGGTTTTCAACAGGTGGTCCGGGACCACCAGTGGTGAAACCAAATGGACCCTTGCGGGTCCATTTGGTTTCATTTTTACACTCTCAAGAGTTAAAATATTCATCATCTGAATTAGCACTATTTAATTAAGAAGTTTACACTGTTTTCTTTGCAAAATACAGCCTGGAATTGTGGCCAAAATTAAAAGAATTCTTTAGTTTTAGGTCTTTGGGGTGAAAATGTAATTGAATGGTGGTCCGTGGCTCAAATGCCGAATAAATGGTGGTCCCTGGAGTCAAAAAGGTTGAAACCCCCTGCCATGCAGTATGAATGCAGACCTTGTCGGTGTCAGCAGCAGTGTGCTGGGCAGAGCGTCCAGGATGGATGGTGGACTTCAGCTTCTCCAGCACCGAGCGTCCTTCCTTCTTCTCAGGCTGGGTGGCTGTACTGGTCAGAGGCTTCACCGGGTGGGGACTGCATGTGGTGAGGAAAACACCTCAGTATCCAACATACAAACACAGAATATTATACACACCCATTGGCTAAACATGTTGGACAGCGATATGCAGTGGTTCTCAAACTTCTGTTCCATTTATGTCAAGCCCCAGGGGGGCAAATCAGTCAAGCTCAAAAATTGTACGTAGGATGCCAAAAGTATAACCCTATTGGCCTGAATATAAAGCCAATAAGTGTTTTCAAAAGAAATATCCTAAAAATATATTTGTATATTTGTATATTATTTGACATTGAAGGTTCTTTTTTGACAACTATGTCTTGAAAACTGGGGGTCGTCTTATAACCAGGATAATCTTATATTCGGAAGATCAGATACATAAGGTCTGATTCAATGTTGTCACATATATGAAAAAAATAAACAAAGTAATGCTAATAATGCTAAGTAATGTTAATGCTAAGTATTGTTAATAATGCTAATGCTAATACTGCTAATTAATGCTAATGATGCTAATTAATGCTAATAATACTACGTAATGATAATGCTAGATATTGTTGATCATGCTAATAATGCTACGTAATGCTATATGCAAAGTATAGTTAATATTGCTAAGTAATGCTAAGTAATACTAATAATGGTAATAACACTTGTCACTTAGAACACCAAAATCGTTTCTGCCAAAAATAGATTAATATATCTCACTGATGTCATCAAGATGTTAGTCACCATGTTAATGATTTTTTTTTTCAGCGCTCCACATTTGCTCTGTTACACAAGGCATTATCACACAATCATCATTAATAAATAGAAAAAATATGCATACAGTACCCAACATGACACGTAGGGGGAGACTTACGCTGGTCTGGCATTAGCAGCAGGTAGCCAAAGTAGCAGCCAAAGTTCAGGCAGAACTCAGCATAAACAACACAACACACAATGCAAAAAAAACTTAACTGTGACGTGATGTGGAGGATATACACAAAATGAAATTTAAAATAAAAATGAAGCAAAAGCAAAGGACCATGCACAACAGGCTTCATCCAAAGGCTTTGGATGTAATGCTTGGTTTCAGTGGCATTCAAATAACTGTGACTGAATCTACCCACCACCGTAAAAAATGAATCAGAGCAGCACAAAAATAATAATGAAAAGTAACAAACCTAACAACACTGATTTGTATAATTGCTAGTAAACAATCGGCTACATACCCTCTTTATAGTGTCAAATACCTTTGGCAAAGGACCAAGTACAGTGCCAATTCAATTTAAGTAACGGTCTTAACGGTTAATATCTCACTTGGAAAGGCAATTTCCTTGGTTCTCAAAGTGGGTTCCTGAAGTAGCTTGGATTCCAGCCTGGGCTCGCTGTGTCCCACACATCTGAAATGTCACTTTGCATCAGTCTGGCCAGAGCCTGGTTGACTTGCACTTCCCTGACTGTACTTGCTACATAGCTATGTTGTTTCTTAAAACAAACATATAGTGCTTTTTTCCCCTCAAACAAAACAGATCAATCAGTAGCCTCAGCTGCATACTTGCAAAGTGACATTTCAGATGCACGGATTGGAGCAAATCAGGCTGGACCCAAGTCTACTCCTGAAGTACATTCCTAGAGAGTCCATGTGGCATAAATACTAGCTACTAACTAGTTAACCTAACACTTGGCTATTCAAAGATAGCAGATCTACGAGCTTACAACACACCACTTTGCGCTGGACACTCCATGCTCGGATATATGCTATCTTTGCTATCAAGAACGTCAATTTGGAGTGTCATTTTTGGAGAAAAAAACAATCTTCTGATCTTGGAGGGAAGGAAGTCCCTGCCTGACTCAACAAAACCTTTTTTTAGATGGGAAAGAAGTGGGAGGAATTCTTCACGTTTGAGAACCACTGACCTGTCCTAATGGCGACTTTCAAGTTTAGTTTAGCTTTTGTTTTGTTCTGTTTTTTTCTCTGGTGATCGTGAGCGTTAATATCTCACCTGCTCTCCTTGTGGGGCAGGTAGGAGCTGATAGCTGGCTGTAGTACTGTCTCCTCAGGCAAAAGTAGTGTGTGGCGTGCATCGACCAGGGACTGGACAGTGGAGGAGGAGGTGGAGGAGAGGGCAGAGGACCTGACCGGTCCCACGGCCAGAGGGGTAGCAGTTGTAGCAGCAGCAGGGAGGTGGCGGGAGGCAGCGGGGGGGGTGGAGACTGAGGTGGGTGGTAGTGGTGATGGCGGCGTGGGGTCTTGCAAAGATAGGCCAATCTTTGCCTTGGAAGGGGTGACGTTTATTGGCGCTACTCTCGCGTGGAGGTCTTCGAAGGAGCCAACGGCTTCCTGCGCTTCTGAGTTTTCGTTAGGAAGATTTGACCGTACGTCGCAGCTTTCGAACGAAGGAACGATATTATCCGTGGTGCGGATTGACTCTTTATCGAATGTTAGAGGAGTAGAACAGTGAGACGGATTAGCAGGCTGGTACGAAAACGGTCCTTCGCCACTCCGTGGAGTCCTATGTGCTGCCGAGTGTGTTAGGCCGTTGCATTTATCGTTTTGGCTTTGACTGCCACGCGGACTTCCATCACCGTCGACCCGGGGCGCGGCTTTCGGCCTCAGGCGCGCACTGAGCACCGCAGGAAACGCCGGCGACGACCCGACGCGCTGAGAGGCCGGGTCAGCCTGTGGGTTGACTTTGGCGTTACCGTTACCATCGAACGACGTGCCGTCCATTCGTTCCTCTTTGTCTCGTCTCAAATGGAACGGCCCAGGCTCGGCTTCCAGATCAGAGTTAACATCTAATGACGAAAAGATGTTCTTGCCCGTGTCTTCTTCTTCGCTCTCCGGGGAGACGGGCCACATCCCCTCGGGCGACACAGCCACGTCCTGCACCTCCTGCGAGGCCAACACGTCCTCGGGAGCGTTCTCGTGGTAAGCAGCCACGCGCGAATCGTCCTGCGGTCGCGGAAAACCCTCAACGTCCAACAGGTCTTTGAGACCCCGCAGGGTGTCCGCTGTTGTCGTTTCGGACGGCGTGGAGCCTTCGGAGTCGATGAAACTGAAGTCCGAACAGTTGTTCACGTTCATGTTCAGGTCCTGCAGCGTCAGAGAGTAAGACGCATTATCGTTTGTGCCCGTCGTTAGTGGCCGGGGCGAGTGAACGGGCGGAGGACACACCATGGGCTCTAATATCACAGGAGTGACGCTCGGTGGTCTCGAGTTTGTTTTGGGAGCCGTTGGCACCTTTTCAGATAGGCCGAGGAGGTCAGCGACCGCCAGCTCGCTGTCCAGAAGTGATTTAGGCTTCTCGTCGACTTCCCAGGAGGGAGCCGTAGTCGCGCTCTTGGACCTGATCCGGGTTCCAGTGAGCTCTCCTGCACCGCCATAGCTGCCGAGGCGTCCGTACAGGTCCTGCTCGAACAGCATGCCCTTCCAGCAGGGGGTGTCGTCCTCCAGCGGCTCGTACCTGAACTTCTTCAGCTGATCCTGAGAAGAAGAATCGGACGGAAGAGGAGGAGGGAGGAGGAGCCCGCCAGAAGTGGACGGAGGACGAGAACGAGGGTCCGTCTCTGTCGTTGCGCTGGCTGTGGGCGTGGTCAGAGGAGACGGAGACGTCCCGGGGCTGCTGGGGGTGGCGCTTCTCTTGCGCTCTTGCCGCTGCTCTTCCTGGCGGGCGGCGTTGGCAGCAGCGGCTGCGGCGGCGCGCTGCCGGGATGCGGAGGCGGCGCCGCTCTGCGACAGGAGGCAGGCCTCCTTCTGGACGGCCAGCTCCTGGCCGCGGTGCAGCCAGCTGGTGGAGTACAGCGACGCCGACTCACCCGACACGCTCCTGGGAGGCCTGCGCGGGGGCAACGGCGGGGGCGGGTCCACTCCTTCCACATTCGCATGCTCGTTAGGCATTTTGCCCCACCTCTCAGACGTTAAAGGCGCTCTCGATGTCGGCGGCGGGGCGTTGTTGTTGCTGTTGAGCCTGCTGGAGGCCAATGCGTCGAAGGAATCGTCCCACGGCTCTCCCACACCACCCGGGCCGCCGTCCGACGCGGAGCGAGGGCCGCAGCGGCTCCCTAGGGAGGCCGCTGCCGGCCTGGGGAGCACCACGGACATGGCGGGAAGCGACACCTGCCTAGCTACCGCCCTGGGCCGCTCCCGCCGGATGGAGGGCACCCGCTTTGGTGCGGAGGATTCGTTGGGGGGCAGGACGGACGACGGGGGAGGGGACGAGGCCACGGCGGCGAGGGCGGGCAGGGGAGGGGAGCGGCGCAGCTCCTCGGCTATGAGCTCGGCGAAAAAGGGATTACGCTGCAGCCGCGGGAGGAAGGGGTTGTTGGAGGAGGAGGAGGAGCAGGGGGAGGAAGGGGAGATGGGCGGAGGCGTGGCCGTCGGGCTGGGGGAGGGGGAGGGGGTGGGCGTGGCAAAGGGGTTGTAGGAGGAGGAGGCGGACCCAGGCGGGGTGACGGGGTGGAGGTGGTGGTGGGGGGGAGAGGGGGAGGAGGGGTGAGGGATGGATGGGTCTGAGCTGCTTTCTACCTTAGGAGAACCTTCCAGCCTGTAGGATGAGGAACATAAGGGTACAAGTAGGACCTTCTTTAGTTAAAGAGGAATTTCATACTGGATGTTTGTTTTATTTTCCACCTAATATCCGTTGGCTGTCACTGAAAGAAAAAATTGCAGACAGAGCGTTTCAAACCCAATTTTAGCAGAATTTACCGTCGGTGGGGGTGTTGAGCGCCGGAACTCTTATTTAAAGTATTTATAAGCAATAAATCTCAGAATTTTTATAGCATTTTTTTCTTATTTTTCTTTTTTTATCTTAGACGTTTCATTATTAGAACAGAGTATCTGTCACAACCATAGGAGCTACAGTGGCCCTTTAAAAATCCTAGTCCTCCACCACCTCCACATTTGACTCCCTTTTTCCTTAATCAGAGGCAGCTCAGCGAGGCGCTTCCTGATTGGCTAATAAATAGTCCCGGCAGGACTTTTGGTGACAAAGCTTAAAGGGATTTCTTTGGAGGCCTCCTGCAACCCCTAGAGGCGAGATGATCTAATTAAAGGAAGACTTCATGAAAAACCTAAAAACAAAAAAAAATGATGTAGTGATTACCATTAACATGTCGATCGTGGTATAAATAGGTTAAATTAAATAGGTAATTAAATCCATGGTGCCGCGTCCTTCTCTTTCCACACATTTGCCCACGGCTGTTTGGCAAAGTTAGCCATGCGCTAACTTATCATCATCACCACCACCACCATCATCATAACGCATCGTTTACCAGACGAAGTGAGAAGAGATTTTCCGCAGCGAAATGTCAACCAAACACGTTGACATCATGCAAGTTTATCCTTTTCCTTCATCATAAAAAATAGCGCAATAATAGGTTGTTCGGGAGTGGAAATGACAGCGTTGTGTTTTGTAGACGAGGCTAACTACAGAGAGCCATGCGTGCAGATCACAACGCTGTGTTTCTTGATTGAGTCTAATATTTATTTGTATCATTAAATGTTGCCTTTTTGTCTTTTAAAAGGAGCCAACATAAATGTATAGGCTACCATTTGTCCACCAACGTTAATGAATATTAAATTCGGGGTATAAAAAACAAACAAATACTAAATAATAAAAAATGTACAAAAAACGAGTCCTGTCCTATTGGCTAGTCGGGAGGGAAATTAGTGACATCCCTAGTCAATATACGCAGTATCATTCTGTAGAAAAAAAAAATAAAAATAAAATCATCTAGTATCAAATTCCCCTTTAATACTGTGCCAGCCAGTCAACAGAGCAGAATCTTTGACTTTTAATATGTTGTACACAAACAGAAAAATGACCAATCCAACTTATTTTTCAATTCTCCAGACCAATCAGGTGCATCCTACTATTCTTTCTGCAGCAGTACTGAAATGCTTGAACCTGGAGCTGTCTTACAGATTGATGGACGTTAAAATGAACACAAATCAGGGAATCAAATCATTATGGAAACAGCAACATAAATACGTTTTTCTTTTCTTCTTTTCTTTTTTTTAAGCAAAGCGCAACTGAAAATATCTTAACAAAAGGAAAAAAAGAGTGCATTTAGCCATTCAGGATTTGAGCCATCAACATAATATTGGCCAGTTATTCATTTTGGGTGAGCGCAGCGCCAACATGAAAATGATTTTCCCACATCATATATTTCACATCTATAAGTGGATTTCCACAATTTTCCACATATGCATCAAACTAGTGATGAATTTTTATTTGAAATCATACGGTGTGGGAAACAGTGTAATGGATGTGTGTTCATATATGGGGCAACATGCCTTTAATATGGAAGACAATATGAGACACAACTCTAGATCACTGGATCCCCTGGTCCACCTGGTCCCCTCGCTAAACCATAGGAACCAAACGGACCGTCACAGGCCCATTTAGTTCCATTCACACACTGTCTGGGTTGAATTGCATATCTGAAGGTACACTTCACCATTTTTGCAAAGACATACATTAAAAGGATATTTCACTTTTTGTCATTCTATCATCTACTCAGTCTCATGTGAACACTCCAGACAATTTAAGTTACTCCATTTAGTATTTGATGTTCATTTTAGCTGCCCCGCCCCCTTCCTACAACTTAAGCTCTACAGTATTTTAACCATGATAGATTAATCATAAACACCCAATCTTTTTTTTTGACCAATACTGTCCTAATATTACGTTTATTTAACCTTAATTTAACCCTTTTTTAATTCTTGTTTTGGAAAATGTGGCAGCCTCCATAGGGCATACCTGCCTTGGTTGCGGCCAAACGAATAAAACAATATTTTTAAAAAGCAAAAAAATAAATAAAAAAAGATTGGATGTGTTTGATGAATCTATCATTGTTAAAATGGAGTATGAATTTATAATGGGTTTGTATAGGCAGGGGGCGGGGCAGCTAAAATGAACATATCTAAATACTGAATGGAGTAATTTACAAACTGTCTGGGGTGTTCGCATGAGACTGAGTAGAGCATAAAATGACCCAAAGTTTTTCGAAAGTGAAATACTCCTTTAACATGGAGAAAATGGTGAAGAGTCCCTTTAAAACTCTTTGTCAAAATGGAGACGTCAACCAGGAGGGGGTCCATGGAATGAAAACATTTGAGAGACACTCTGGGCCCTATTTTGTTTGCCTTATCTGCCAGGTTTTAAGTCAAAACCTGGAGGTGTGACAAAGCTGCTTGGCTTTTTTATTGGCCAGACAGCTTTGCCACACCTCCAAGTTCTGACTTAAGACTTACAGTACGTTTTAACGGCGGGCGACGCCGGGCGATGGACAAGCAACGTCAGCCGACATCCATTATTTGTCTATGGGAGCCGCCTATTCCCGCGACAGCAGCAGAACGGGCGACGTCAGCCGGAAATTAAAAAATTGCTGAGCTTTTCGGCCAAATCGGCCGACGTTGCTTGTCCATCACCTGCCGTCGCCCACCGTTAAAAGGTACTGTTAGGACCTGATACTTCTAAGACAATCAAAATAGGGCCTACTATCTCTAGCCTGTGGGGAGGGAACCAGGGTGTGACTCACCTGGGCTTGTTGTGGGAGTCCCCGGAGCCGAACCAGCCCCTGATCCGTCCCTCTGGGGCCCAGGAGGAGGACCCCGACCCGGCCTGTCCACCGTGCTGCTCCGAGGCGTTGGACGGCAGGGAGTCGCTCCTGCCTCCCCCCGTGGAGAACAGGGTCTTCCTCACCCTCTTCCCCTTGTCGGGGGACACCGGAGGGGCCTGCTGGGGGCTGCAGGCCCCCACGCGGGCGCTCTGGACCCCCTGGGCCTCCGGGACCTCCTGGGGGGCCTCCTTGTTCCTGCCCTTGTCGAAGGACCATCGGCGGCCCTCTCCTGGCCGGGTGAGGTTCTGCAGGGAGCGGGACAGCGGCGAGCAGCGCTCCAGCAGGACCATCTTGGGCGAGACGGAGGAGGCGGTCCTCAGGGGCGTGCACGGCTCCGAGTCGTACACGTGGCTGCCGTTGATGCACAGCGAGGACTTGGACTGGGTCAGCGTCTGGTGGACCGAGTCCACGGCCGGGTGCTGCGGCCGGGGGACGCTACCGCCGGACCCCCCCGCTGCTGCCGCGGTGACGATGCGACTGGCCTCGTCGCTGAAGGCCCGCTTGTGGGTCAGCACCTTGGTGGTGTGCTGGGTGGTCAGCACTGCAACGACAAGGGTTAGGGTTTAAAGGGGAATTCTACCCATTTTCAACATTTTAGTCCTGGGAGTCCTGGGAAGTACACTCTCAGGATTTTTTTTGAAAATGGGTGGAATTCTTGAAGTCGTGCTGTTGGTCATATCATACAGAGGCCATGATAGGGACTCCATATTGGACCCATGTGGGGATTTTTAATAGGAAAGGAAGGGAGGAAGTAAACAAGACTGCTCCAGCAACTTCCAATCATGGTATTTTCCCCACGATACATTTCACAAATTGATTATTTCGAGAAAACAGAACGGAAAGTTGTTTTGAATGGATCCCAATGGGATCCGATGAGTTATACTGCATATGACACATGGACTGTTTGTTAGTCGCTCAGCTATGCCATGTTACTGCTATGTGTCTTATTCCTACCATATAATGTGTTCAGATATATATTACAACAGGGTGATTAAGGGATTAAAAACTGAGTATTTCTGACTCTAATCAAGACACCTGTGTTGATTTAAAAATGGAAACAAAATCCGGTCAGCTTAATTTCTATTGGTTTTTATTGCTGTAGGCCTCTAGCCGCCATCACGCAGCACACTTTTGTCTTCAGGAGGTTATTAAAAACTATATTAATTGGCTTTTAAGATAAAAGTAGTGTAAATATTTTCTTTTTTTTTGGCTTGCATTGAGTATGGCCATATAATGACTACAGATGACGTCTAAAAGTGTGAAAAACATTTTTTTTCCCTAATTCACTGGGATTTTGTCTCGTTCTACTATACTCTGTCAGCGAAATGTGGAATACCTTCAGGTTTCAAGATGTTTATTGTCACACTGATTTACAAGTATATGCGTTGTGGGGCTCCACAATCAGAGATGAATTATGTATTGTGCCAAGTGTGCACTTTGTGCACAGAGGCTCTGAGCCAACGGTGGTCCCTGTTTGGATCCAGAATGTACTCAAAGGCACGCTGCCAGTAAGCTCTGAACTGAGCAGATTGGGCTTTCTGTTACGGAAATAATGGCCAAAACATCCTGAAAACTGGCAATTTTTGAGTTTGTGGAGATTCTCACCCGTTTGTCTTTAATAACACAGCAGATGTCTGAGTAATTATCCATGTGAGCCTCATCCAACATAAATATTTATTTCTGTCTAACCATTTTCATTTCATTTTATTTATTTATATAGCACCTTTTTGAACAAGGTTCCAAAGTGCTGTACATAGTGCAAACAGGTGGCAAAATAACATACAGATCACACAACCAGAGATAAAAAGAACAATAAAAGGAAACAATAGAACATTTTTATTTCTGTCTAACCATTTTCCTGCTAGGGACAGTTAATGGGGAATTCCACCCATTTTCATCATTTTACAGTCATTAATCTTAGAACCTAAGATTAACCTTATAGATGTTGTGTAGATCTACTGAATGTAAAGAAAGCAGCACACCACACTGCACTTTACACACTCCTATTTGGGCATACCTGTCCCAGAGGTTCAATATGGCAGTTAGTCACATTCAGTAGATCATTTGTGGCCATATGTAATTTCCGGTAACCCTTCCATTTACGGTACACTAATTACCAGGTAACTAACAGTAATTGCCTGAAAATACATGGTAACAACCAGGTAGTTACTATAGTAATTACTGAGTAATTACCAAGTACTTTCCTTTAAGTATTTACCCATTAATTACCTGGTAGTTAGAAGGTAACTTGCAGATACATTACTCAGTAATTGCCATATAATTACCAAGTAGTTTTCCTGAAAACTACCAGGTATTACCTGGCAACTGTATTCTCTGACTTTGCATAGGTATTATTAAGGCATTGATTGATCCTTCACGATTACCCATCAGCCCATGATTTGAACTCTGAACTTTGAACTGGTAAAACTGTTAATTACCAAGTATTTACACAGTAATTACACATTATGTTTCCAGGTAAAACCTTGGTAGTTAACATGTAAGAAAGGTGGAACTGTACTGTAAAGTAAAGTGTGCTCTGTTTCCATGATGTTTCCATGTACTTACCTGATAATTGTAGATTATGATCCTTCACGATTACCCATCAGCCCATGTTTTGAACTTTGAACTTTGAACTGGTAAAACTGTTAATTACCAAGTATTTACCCGGTAATTACACATTATGTCACCAGGTAAAACCTCGGTAGTTACCATGTAAGAAAGGTGCAACTGTACTGTAAAGTAAAGTGTGTTCCGTTTCCATGTACTTACCTGATAATTGTAGATTATGATCCTTCACGATTACCCATCAGCCCATGATTTGAACTCTGAACTTTGAACTGGTAAAACTGTTAATTACCAAGTATTTACACAGTAATTACACATTATGTTCCAGGTAAAACCTTGGTAGTTAACATGTAAGAAAGGTGGAACTGTACTGTAAAGTAAAGTGTGCTCTGTTTCCATGATGTTTCCATGTACCTACCTGATAATTGTAGATTATGATCCCTCACGATTACCCATCAGCCCATGTTTTGAACTCTGAACTTTGAGCTTTGAATTTTGAACTGGTAAAAACTGTTAATAACCAAGTATTTACCTAGTAATTACACATTATGTTACAAAAAAAAAACCTCAGTAATTACCATGTAAGAAAGGTGGAACTGTACTGTAAAGCAAAGTGTGGTCCGTTTCTTTGTAATTACTGCATAAATACTTGGTAATTAACAGTTTTCATCAGTTCAAAATTCAAAGTTCAAAGTTCATTAACATGGTGAAAATACATCTTGATGATGTCATCTAGATGTTTCACCATGTCAGTGGTTTTCTTCAGACATCCATTTCTTGGGAACACAGAATGGGGGAACTTTTTTATCATGTCCACCCAGACACCTCTAGGGTATACTAATGACATATTAGAATGTTGAAAATGGGTGGAGTTCCCCTTTAATGCCTATGAGCATTAAAGCCGTACCTTTCTTGGCCAGGTCCGTCTCTCCGTAGTGGGGGTCCACCTTGAGGGGCTTGGGGCTGTAGATGGGGGAGCTGGGGGGGTCCGCCAGCAGGTCCAGACTGGGCAGGGGGGTCTCACTGGCCATAGATGACACGCTGCTCTCTGAGGCCAGAGAGGAGCAGGACCGAGTGTCCTCAGACCTGCCAGGGACAGTTAGTTAAAGGGGAATTCCACTCATTTTCAACATTCTAATATCTAAGATGTATTTCACCATGTTAATGGATTTCTTTAGACACCTCTTTTTTATGAGAGCCTACAAATGGAGGCAAATGAACCCATTAGGGTTCATTTGGTTGCATTTGTACGCTCTCAGAAAAAAAAATGAAAATGGGTGGAATTCGCCTTTAATAGATTGAGATTGTACAATGAAACCAAACGGACCCTTATGGGTCCGTTTGGTTTCATTGATAAAATGGTGTTGGTTTAGTGGTGGTACAATTGTAGTTTGTGTTGTTTGCATGCCATCATGTTTGGTGGGACAGTCAGGGCATTTAGGGGGGCATTGCCCCGCCATGCCCATGCCTAGATCCGGCCCTGGTATGATTGTGATTAAAATGGGCTCTGGGGCTTGAGAAGGTTTTCTACCACTGAACTAAATAGTGTCACATTCATCTCAAAACAAGTGCAGCCGTTTTATCTCCATGGAAACCAGACCTGCGCAGTTTCCCCTTGAAGAAGTCCTTCATCTTGCTCCTCTTCTCCTCCGGGACAGCCTGCACCTCCTCCCCTCCTCTTCCTCCTCCTCCTCCTCCCCCTCCCTCCCCAAACGGGGGGCCCAGCATGGACCCCCCCGAGGAGGACGACAGGGCGGTGGCGAAGCGTCCCGGGACGATGGCCGAGGAGGACTCTGTGACGTCACCGTTGCGCTGCTTCCGTCCCGTCACACGGTCCTGGTGCAGAGGATGGAGATTAGAACATTTTACAAAAGAATGAGAATTAAACTGAACTATTCATTCAGAATTTGAGCCACGGACCACCATTTGATGACTTTTTAGCCCCACAGACCCCAAAACTAAAGATTTCTTTTGATTTTGTCCACAATTCCAGGCTGGAGTTGGGAAACAAAACAGTCAAACATACATATCAAAATGTCCATTAATCTTGTACATTCTCTAGTTGTGTAGACTTGGGCAAATTCACATGATAAATATTTTAACTCTTGAGTGTTAACATTTTTACACTCTCAGAGATTTTTCCACTCTCAAAGAGTTACATCTGGTTTACCAGATGTACTTTTGTTTACTTTAGCCTGGGGACCATCTGGAATCCTCTCAGGGACCACTGATGGTCCCTGAGAGGTGCCAGTTTGCCTCCAGTCTATGGTTGGTCTAGTTAGACAGCCAGATGAGGACCTCAGTGTTTAGAGTTAGACAGTCAAACATCACAACCTGCCATTGACTCGCCTTTTCTCTCCCTGCACTTATTTCCCACCCTGAGTTTGTGAATAAAATCCGCTCAAACCTGCTTTTGCCTCTCCTTGCTGTGCTTTTGGGTCACATCAGAGTCGAGTCATAACAGGTTTCTTGTGATGCTAATTTCCCTTTATGCTTTTAGTCGCTTGTTGTGACATGTCAAACCAGGGAGGTGTAATCATTCTGAATCCAGTCCACGCATTAGTTTTGCACAAAAACGGCTACGACAGACATGCATTGATTAAAACGTGTTGATGCATCCATATGTATGTCACTTTACTTAACACATGCAATGACGAGTCATGATACTGCATGGGCTATTATAGCATACTATGAGTTACTACAGTTACTACATTACTACAGTTGACTTGAGTTGTGTGTATAGGTAATTATAATGTATTATAAGCAGTCAGTCAAGAGTGCATTATAATGCCCTATGAGTACCCTCATAACGCATTATAGATATGGTCATCATACTGTAGGTTATTCAAGAGCATCCATAGAATATTTGGACTCAATTCATTATAATGCATTATAAGTGACATATGATGTTTTGACTGCTGCTATAGTTCATAAGAAAGCATCATATGTGCTTATGAGTGCAGTTCACAAGCATTACGAATGCATTAAAATGCACAATGAATGGCCTCATAACGCATTATAGATGTGGGCTTCATAGAAAGTGTTACCCATCTTTTTCAAAGGGGAATTCCACCCATTTTCAACATTTTTTCTGAGAGAGTACAAAAGCAAACAAATGAACCCGTTAGGGTTCATTTGGTTCCATTTGTACGCTCTCAGAAAAAAAGAAGCGTCTAAAGAAATCCATTAACATGGTGAAAATACATCTTGATGATGTCATCAAGATGTTTCACCATGTTAGTTTCTTGGGAACACAGAATGGGGGAACTTTTTTTATCATGTTTACCCAACACCTTAAAGGTACATCAATGACATAGTAGAATGTTGAAAATGGGTGGAATTCCCATTTAATGTTTATTCTTCTCTCATCACTCTCTGGTACCTTGAGCTTTCCGAAGGCCGAGCGCGGCTTGTCCTTCAGCGTCAGGTCGAACATGCTGGCCGTCATGTTGTTGCGTGTGAACTGGACGGTGGTCTGCAGCTCACCGCGCTCCTTCTCCTTACGACCCGCACGGGAGTGGAGACGCAGCCATCTGCAGAGAAACAGGGCGGATATAACATGTCCCATTTGGGGGGCAAGAGAACATGTTGGAGGGGCAAGAGAAAATGGTATGGTTGCAGCTTCATCGCCCGTGTCACTTCACGCCACCGGCGATGAAGCCGCACCCATACCATTAGGCAAGTAAAGCATCAATAATAACATCAGTTGTTGTTGAAGTTGCAACAGACATGCAGCATGCATAAAGCTAAAGGTCTGACTCAGAGATAGTTTTCTGTTTTCAATGATGAAATACTGTTGGTTTCACTTTCAAAGAGACCTTTGATCTGGTCATTTTGTTGTCTGCTCAGACATGTGAACACCCCAGACAGTTTTAAAGTTGCTTGATTCAGTAATTAAATAGATATTTCATGTATTTTTAGCTGCCCCACCCTCTTCACTATATAAACTCCAAACTCTTCAAACTCCATTTTAACAATGAGTATTGATTAATGATTGTTTCAAAACACCCAGCCCTTTTTCTGGTAACCGTCTAAATACCGTGTTTTTTTGTTTCCATTTGCTGTTTTCATGTATTTTGATGTTTTGGTCTCTTCTGGGCTACTCCTTCTTTTCCACAATAATTATAGAAAAATTATTAAGAACAGTAAATGAAATAGCGTGACCCCTTCAAATACTGGAAGAGCACTATCAGTCCCCAGAAAAACAAAAGGCTGGGTATTTCCCACAAGTCGATCAAAACATCTTTATTTGAGTTTATGAGTTCATGTCTTAACGAGACATTCTCAAGCACAAACAATAACAGATGCACAAACTTGTGAAAACTCAAGGAAACGGATCACAGGTACAGGAACAACTGCCTCCTCCATGTACTGTATTGTGACTGCCAACTATTGCAGAAACTGAACAGAATTGAGCCTGATGCTTTAGCTCTTGTTTCGGGCATTACTGCAATCTGCAGGCCCCTCACAACCCATGGACTGCCCTGCTACACCAAATGACCTCGTTAAAAACAAGTATCAGAAGTTTGAGAACTTATCTTCTGGACCTTTTCCAAGCAGGGTATTGTAGTGCAAGACACCCCAACCCTGTGACCCCGCCCACCTGCTGGTACTGTGGGTAACGAGGAGCTGGCTTCACACAGCTGAGTGTGGTGGTGGGAGTCTTCCCTGTGTGTGTCTCTCTCTCGGTCTCTCAGTGAGCCAAAATAAACGCTGTAGGAATTCGCTGAGAGCACAGTGGAGAGGAGAGGAGGGCCTGCAATTAAAGCCAGATGTTGTTCTCCTTCTGTTGTTCCTTTACTCATTCCAATGTGGACGCTCGTACAGTATTATGACTGTCTCACACTTATAAGGCCTGCGTGGAGCCGATGTGACGGTCAGATCAGTGCTGGAAGTAGGGATGTGATATGGGAAATATTAGGGACTTTAAGAAAGTAGTCGACACGACTGAGGGGTGCTGGGGGGGCTTGAGCACCCCCTTTTTTCAGACACAGCCCCCCTTGGACAGGAGGAGGAAAATACTAGTTATTTTAATCAAAACAGATTCCTGTTAATAGGCCTTATGCTCTATCGCTGTATCAGAGGCTAAGGTACCTGTGTCAGTTAGCTCATGCATGTGGAGAGGGAAGGTAAAAGCCACTTTTCCATGTGTAAATGCATGAAAATGTGCATGCACAATGCGCATTCACACACATTTTGTGTGTATGTGCATCTTGCAGCACCCCATAGTGAACGTCCAGCACCCCCTACTGTCAATATCTTCCCGCGGCCATGGAAAGCAGTCGACACGACGAGGACGTGAACGAGCTCCGTCACCACAGAAACCCAACATAGTTCAGAAAGCAGCTGGTGACACCGACGGGGTCCACCCCTTCCGCCGGCATCTCTGGTTTCCATGGTGATGCTCCTATACAGCGTACCTCTGGTCCACGTTGTTAACAAGACGCCAAAAGCTGCATTTTGCCGTTGGAGGAGACGGTTGGACGGCCACAAGGATTATATGTCGAGCACAGAGCCATTCATTACTGACGTTGTACGTCGCACGTTGGACCAATATTAAATAGGCTAATAACCCATCAGGGACGACAACCCCTTTTGGTTGTTTCAAACATTATGTTATACTTTAGCTATAACTCCATTTGTAGACTTTCAGAGTTCACACATTAGACGCACTCTGAGGTTGTAGACAGCCATGACACCAGTATGTGTCTTCAAACAATGAAATGGTTTGGATGTGGTCACACTACTAGGAGACGCCTAATGTATACTTATATTTGCTCTCTTGGGTAATTACAGTTTCTGTGGGTGCCTGTGGATCAGCAATACATCATGTATGACAGTCGAACACAGCAGTGCTGGGAACTAACTTACATGTACTCACGTACATGAAATACTGGAGTATTTCTAATAGTATTTATTCTTTCGACCTCCCCACATCTCATAGGTAAACGTTGTACTTTTATTCCAATCATTATTGGACATTGTGGTATTTATATTACTTTAATTGGCCCGATGGCCCGAAACAGGTTTGAAAACACGTGCGGACCACCAGATGGCGCCCTATACTGGCCCGATGGGGCCAGTGGTAAAATGCCCTCGTTGGCGCCTGCACATTTGTTGTACAAACTTGTTGTATGGTCGCCATGACAACCTGTATTAGTCTTTGATCTTGGGTCAGAAAAGGTTGGGCACCCCTGATATACATATTGTATTATTATTTTTATTTCACAATATGTTGGTGTTGTTTTGTAATTGTTTAAGTTTTATTTATATTTTGTTTATTAGCACAAAAAATATTTTAGGCATTCTGCATTGTATATGGGTCAGCTTGCTGAACGGTCTACTGGTTTTGACCCCCATGAAAAGAGTGCTGTTAACTTGAATGCATTTAATGCATTAATAAATGGTGGTCTTTTTTGCAGACTATGGGGATCGATTACCTGGGCCAGTGGTTACAGTTGTGGGGCCAGTGATTCTTAAAAGCCACTGGCCCGAAGGGCCAGTGGCAAATTTCCCTTAATGTCTACCCCTGTTGTGGTATTTATATTACTTTACTTGAGTACAATAGGTACTTCACTAATTCTATGAATTATGCAGGGCATGGCAGATCGAAGCGTTGCAGTCAGATTGTTTTCTCTCTCCAGACAATGTGAGGCCATGCTGCAGACATGACTTGAATTCCAGTTTCCCAAAGCCATAGAGCAGCGCTATTCTAATCTAAACTACATTAGGCTGGGTATAAAACTGTAGAATGGGGGGGCTCATAGTGCGTGCAAAGTGTGGAAATGTGTTCTCAAACACAAAGATTTATGTATAATACATTTATGCACAGTAAAGAGCAGGACAATATGCCTATACAAGAACCTTAGAACTGATGTAGACCTATTTGACAGTGCATACCCATAATTACCTTGTAATTAACATGTACGCGCGCACACACACACACACACACACACACACACACACACACACACACACACACACACACACACACACACACACACACACACACACACACACACACACACACACACACATACACACACACATACACACACACACACTCACAGGCAGAAAGAAATTAGAATTTCCATTGCTGATAAGCAGCAGGTTAGCTATCATAGTTTGACAGCAAGGCTAGGAGAAAGGAGGAGGTGGTGCAAGAATGGATCTGACTGTCCAGTGTCCAGACCAGGTCGTTGGGGACGGTTGCACTAGAGTGCGATCTGGATGGACAGCTGTGGATCAGAGGTGTGTGTTGATGACATCACCGTGACAGGACCCGTCGCTCTAAGCGCAAAGGCTTCAAAATGAGATCCATTAGTGTAAAAACATGAATATTAATAAATAAGAAACATCTGCTGAAGAGTCCTGCTCTAGAGCAAGTGTCCCCAAACTCTAATTAACTTAACTGGAGGACACCCCACCATGGCAAACACTGGCAATTGCAGTCATTGCATTTAGTTTTATTACATTATCATATTGACAATTTGGCTAATTTGGATCTTTTATGTTTAAAGTCATTACATCCATTCTAACCCTAGAAAATTGCAGATATATCCTGCTGTGTGTAAAGCTGCTGTTATGCTGACTACAGGACAATGTCTCTTGTAGCTAATAGCCACACAACGGCTTTCTTCTTTCCAGAACACTTATGCTGCTCAGGGTGTACTACAGCCAGTATGTTTCCATTAGCAAGGGGGAAATGGGCATGATAGCGGAAAATACAATAACGCCAAGCGAGTGAAAATGGCTCTCCTCTAGAGGTACAGAATACAGATATTTGGAACTGGAAGCTCAAAACACAAAGGCATCATTCATATGGAATGTCAGAACAAGTCAATTCCATACTAGTCTGGGCACCATTCCATTCGTTTTCTTTTTTTTAGGGAATCCTGCCTGCTAACTACAAAACAATACTACAACGTGATGTAGTGATATCATCCGCAGTGTTGTAGTGGGACTTTTAGAAGTGGGGGGACACCACACAATGGCTTTTTCATTTTTTGTGTACAAATGTGAACCAAATGGACACTAGTGACTGACTGACAGAGTGTCAGAGCGCAATCAAAAATACAGATATGCAAACATAGACTATTTTTGAATAGCAGAGAATAAATAGTGTTAAAGGTATTAAAGGCACATAGGTAGGTACAGGTACATAGCTACATACAGTATTTTGCCTTTTTCCCCTCTGCGTTGCTTCTACTTTGATGCCGCAGCTGTTTCCCTGCAGACAGACACTTGCTTCATCCTGCAGACGGTCCAGAACCTTATTGTTAGCAACAAATCATGTTGTCAAAACATTCATTGGGCTCAGGACAAGGCTGCTAGATAGATAGATCTGTTTACAAACACAGATTTTGTACACACAAAGTTGCCTATATTACCTTTAAAAATGTGCTATGATCATTTATACAGCTAAAATCTAAAATGACACAGGTGTTTTAATGGGTTAAATGACCCATCTGACCGTGTCTGTGTGATCTTGACTTATTTGTGCTAAAGCCATTCTTTCGACATCTTGAAGAACTAAGCTGCAGTGTTTATGACATCTGATAGCCAGCGACAACGTGACTCAGCTACAAAGACACAGGCTCTCATTACTATTACTGCTGTTATTATTTTTCTCACTGACATGAAGTCACAAAGATACGCCTGCCGTCTGAGACTGCTAGAGCTACAAATACATGCCATCTGTGTTCCATCCACCGCTGGACTAAAAACCTGGTAGGGGACCAGAGCGTTCGGCTTCTTTTGGAAGTTCATGGAAGTTAACATGTCTCTGCACAACTGTCATGAACTGTTCTGTGTACTCTTATTGTGTAGTGAATACCCTTGTGTTTCCTGTACTGCCTAGTGATTTACGCCCCTCTTGTCTTACCTAGTGTGCTATAGAGGTAGAGTGGCGACATCGATTTGATCTCGCCCCAAAGCAGGTGCCTATGGCCACGAGTTCCAAACATGCAGACCAAGATTGGAACCGTCCCATTGAGATTGAGATAAAACGAGAATGGGAGTCAACGGGAGTGTCACCACTCTCTCACTAGACTATACTCTAGTCTCAGCTCCATGTGATTACTAGTTGTCTCCACCTGTGTCCTGTTAGTCCCAGCAGCCAATCCCACTGTTGATTGTTAGTTATGTTCACCAGTGTATGGTTACCCCTGTGTCTATTTAAACTCTCATTTCCTCATGTTCCATGCTTTAGTATAGATATCTGTTGTGGTGTTCGTTCAATTAAAGGTGTGGTGAACCAGAAATGGAGGACATTTTACTTTGAAGTTTCTGAACCAATCAGAGCTTGCATTCTACACGCGACACATGGACTTTTATGGACATTTAATATAATATACACAACAGTGGAAATTTTCCCTTTTTTGACATGTATTGCAGTTGGGTATGGCTATATGACCACAGATGTGATCTAAAAGTGTGGAAAAAATGTATTTTTCCATGTACCGGCTCTTTAAGTGCTTTTAGTACAATAAATGCAATTGACATTCTCTTCTTCTCCCTGTCTGTTCTACATCTGGGTTCCACAATCTTTTCTTAATGCTTTTGGCTTTTTGCCTTTTGATAGATCCGAGAAGATAAACAGGAAAGAGAGACAGACAGAAGGGGAGAAACATGCACCAAAGGTCGTCATGAGTGGGACTCGAACAGGCAACACACTGCCCAGCCAAAGCCTATATCCAGTGTTGCCAACTGCCAAAATCCAAAATGCACTAGTGGCATTTCCAAAATGCACTAGATGCGCTAGAAAAGTGTTTTTTCAACCATTTTCATACCAGGGCCCACTATTTATTCTGCATTTCAGCCGCCGACCACTATTTGATGGGTTTAATCTCTCAGACTAGGCGCTAGGGGGGTCTGGAAAAAGCTAAATATAGCGACAAATGCGCCAGGTCGGCAACACTGCCCATATGTGGCATGTGCCAGGATGATGCCCCTGGTTCCAAATATCTTGCATTGCACCAGAACAGTACTTGGAAGTGATTGTACTTGTGTGTCACAGACACCCTAACCACATGAACCCTCGCATCCCTATTCTGGGTGGAACAATCACCCAGAATAGCTCTATATCCCCGGCCGGATCGGTGAGCTGCAAATTGGTTATTTTCAGAGAGCTATTTGGTGTCACTCCCTAAAACTCTATCCTCTATCCCAGCTGGTGTCCCAGACAGAGGACCAATGCAGTGGCTCACACAATGTTATGAGCTACTTTCTGTTAATACATTCTCTGCAAATTCTCTATTTTTCTAAGTAGTGTAGTTTGGAAGTGCTCATCATTAGGAGGAGGCACCAGTCCAACCCGTTAATACAAACGACAGAAAGTAGCTCATAACATGTCTATTTTGGATTTTTATCAAACAAATGATTTGCAGATAGAAAGAGGATGATTCATACAGCTGCAGTGTTGAGTTTAACATTGTTTAATACAAGCAAATCACAGATGAAAATTCTTGTTATGAGGGAGTCAGTGGACTGTATTACAACTCTAGATTCCGCCCAATTATGAAAGAATCTAGAGTTGCATTGCGGCTACCTTGTTACTGTAATTTATGTCTTATAAAGGTTTGTTCTACTAACTACAGTATGTGTACTATTATGTCATATAGTCAGTGTACTTTACTTTGGCGTTAGCATATTTTGCCATACACTTTGGTTATAATCATATATTTACTGGAATAGGTATAGCAGTCTTATACTGTGTGTGTGTGTGTGTGTGTGTGTGTGTGTGTGTGTGTGTGTGTGTGTGTGTGTGTGTGTGTGTGTGTGTGTGTGTGTGTGTGTGTGTGTGTGTGTGTGTGTGTGTGTGTGTGTGTGTGTGTGTGTGTGTGTGTGAGTGTGTGCATGGACGCTCAGCATACTTCTCATACTTGTGTGAACTTCCCACCCAAACCAAACTACAAATCGTCAGCCATGGTTAATTATCGTGGACATGTTACTGCTATGCATTAGCCTGGCCACCAACCAATGCATCATAATGACAGTGTGCCTGGAGAGTTGTTGTGTTTCTGAGCACATGGAGGGGTTTGGATCGCTGATACACATTCTTCACAACAACTATCTCTAGGCTTTCTATTCTGACTGTGCGCTGCGAATACTTTACTCACAATGTTAAAACGACACAATAAAATCCTTCATTGCCATTATTCGTTAAATGTCTTATGTAACACATGGAAATGGAAATGCAATTGAAGCGGTACTTCCCAACGAATAGGCCATTTTGAAAATGGGTTTTCCCACTTACCAAGCCTCTATAGACTTCTTAATTCACAGGTTTTACTGATGATAAGGGAAGGTAAGGCTCTCTTCCATTTACTGTGCAGCGTTTCTCAAGGACCCCCCCATTCCAAACTCTTGGGTGTACAAATGGTTTCATATATAATTTCTGAAGAGTTACACAAATTTGTAGAATTAGTCTAGGGTCTTAAAAGGTTGACTGTCAGAGATTCATTACAAACCAGCCGGACAGATTATTTGTAACCTGTTACCTGCCACGCATGCTGGGAGCCAGCGGGTGATTTTTATGGACTGTAAGTATAAACATACCGTAGGCTACCCAAAAGTGAACGTTTTTCCTTTTTTGGGCATGCACCGGGGGCGCTTATTTCCGGCGTCCTTGTTGGATATATTACCAACTCCTTTTTGTCCCTGTACAGGCTGCATGAACAGCACTTGACCGCTCAGTTTTTGACGCCTCGATGTCGCAAGAATCTAGACACTAGATGGCTCTGGTCAAACCAATGTATAGGTACACTTCGATCTGTCCCCAGTGCTATTCCATCCCATGCATGGTTCCTACAGCTGCCTGGCTGTCACCTCACTCTACACAGTACCAACTGTACAAGCATCACCACCACCTCATCTCACATCACATAGCGATGCGGTGTGCACTGTAGGATGGGACTATAGCAGTGGTTTTCAACCATTTTGATCCCAGGGCCCACTATTTATTCAACATCTGAGCCAAGGACCACCATTTGATGATATTTTCACCCCACAGACGTAAAACTTAAAGGACCACTTCACCACTTTTCATTCATATAATGGGTCCTCACTAATGTACATGATAAAATACGACCATGTCATTGGAAGAAGTTTCTGAACGGCCAGTTCAGAAACTTCTTCCAATGACATCATCAATGGTGGAATCCAAGCTAATAGAAACTGCAGGCTTTCTATTCCTGAAAAGTCACAATGCAAAAATGGCAGCCATCGTTCTCCCATCATTAAATATTTTTTTTCAAAAACACATTGTTTAAAGAAATCTGCAGAATGATGAGGTCATTGGAAGAGGTTTCTGAACTGCCCACAGCCCTCCTATGAGACACAGACTGAGTAGAACAAAATAGTGGTATTTTATCATGTACATTAGTGAGGACCTATTTTATGAATATACGTTGAAAAGTGGTGAAGTGGTCCTTTAAGATTTCCTTTGTTTTTGTCCCCAACTCCAGGCTGGATTTTGCAAACAGAACAGGCAAAGTATAGATTGAAATGACCATTCTTCTACATTCTCTAATTGTGTAGACTTCTTAATTAAGTAGGCTAAATCAGATGATAAAATATTTTAACTCTTGAGGGTGTAAAATTGAAACCAAATGGACCCGCAAGCTTTCATTTTTTGGTTTTGGTTTCATTTTTACGCTCTCAAGAGTTACATCTGATTACATCAAACTTTGCATCATTTAGCTGGAACCCTCTCAAGGATCACTGGTGGTCCGCGGACCACTGGTTGAAAACCACTGGGCTATAGGGAGAACCCATGCACATGCCAGGCCTGTTGTTTATGTTGTTGCTGTCGGGTACAGATCCACAAGCTCGGAAGTCGGAATGTGTCGCTTCGCGGTTCGCACTGCATTTCGACCTTGTGGATCTGTTACGGACGCTGGATGTTTCTGTGTGAGGCTGCAGGAAGATGATCAAGTAGACAGAGTGCTGAAGATAAGAGCTTTCTGACGGACATTTTAGTCTTTAAACCCTCTAATCTCAGTAAAACAGACCTGAGTTGCAACAGTACTATTTTCAGCTCAACCATGTGACCCCGTTGTGAGCGGATTCAACGTGACCTTTGCATTGTGAATTTGTGATCTTGTAGATCTGCTATTTCAATGTTCAATACAGAAGAGGTGATCCAAGTGGTCAAACCTACAATCCATAAGGTAAACACCTTTCACTTGAACAGACACTACAGCGTCACACCAAAGCATCAGCAGTAGCAGTACTGTAGCTTGTAGATCTACTACTTTTGCTGGATTTGAATTTGATTCCTGGAAAAGTAAAGCACATTTCTGACATATGACATATGAAGTTAGCATTTAGAACAGTGGTTTTCAACCAGTGGTCCGGCGACCACCAGTGGTCCCTGAGAGGATTACAGGTGGTCCCCAGCTCAATAATGGACAGTTGGTAACCAAATGGACCCTTTTAGATCTGTAACTCCTGAGATCATAAAATGAAACCAAATCCGCTCTCAAGAATTAAACTATATTTAAACATCTGAATGACTTAATTTTCAAGCATCTACACAAGTATAAAATGTAGAAGAATTGTTATTTTGACCAACGATTTGCCAGTTTCTCTCTCCTAAATTGTGGACAAAAACATGAAAATCCTTGGTTCTAAAGACTAAATTCAACATCAAATGGCGGTCCTCCGTGGCTAAAATGCAGTATAAATAGTGAGCCCTGGTATGAAAAAGGTTGAAAACCCCTGGTTTAGATTGCTCCTGCATAAGGTTGATCACTTTGCAGTGGAGAGTAAGCTCAGGGTCCAGTGACCTGACATGGCCTCAGGTTGCCACCAGACCACCACATGTCCTTGTCAATCCAAAGAGGTGACAGAACAGATGCTTTTAGGTCTATATACAACATATAGAATGAGTCCATACATGAGGAAAGAATGTGTCGTCATCACTTGGGTTTTCAGACTTGGTCGGAGTCCAAGACACACATGCAGACGTCATTTGAGAGTCGGTTCGTATCGTATTTTTGCATAAGTTCATGCAAATCATTCATGCTTTTTAAGATGATTTCAAAGGGGTTTCAGAACCCTGAAAGCTGCATGGCCACCGCTTCCATGAAAGGTTCCAAGAACTGAATGAGTTATTTTGTTAGAAAAGTGTCTTCCTACCCTATTAGCTAGGAGACAAATCTTGCTCAATTGGAAATCTCCCACTTCCCCTTCCCACACTTACTGGATTAGAGACAAAAGATCAGATACACATTAAATGGCTCCCCTAATAACTTCTGGAAAGTTTGGTGCCCATTCATTGAATTCATTCATAAACGTCACCCCTCTTTACTAGAAGAATGGTGAGATGTGTTGGACTCAGTGCTGTAGTGTACTGCTCATTATGCGTATACTGTGTTCTGCACTTGTAATTTGTCATTTGTCGGATGTCTTGTCTGATGTGTTTTCTTGTTTTTTGTTGGGGAGTTGAAAATGTAATATTTCATATTACCCCTGCGGGTCCATTTGGTTTCATTTTTACGCTCTCAAGAGTTAAAATAATCGTCATCTTAATTAGCCTAGTCTACACAACTAGAAGATTAATGGTCATCGACAGAAGCAAAAGAAATCTTTAGTTTTGGGCTCTGTGGGGCTAAAATGTCATCAAATGGTGGTCCGTGGCTCCTAGTATCAAAAAGGTTGAAAACCACTGCTCTATATAGCTCCTGTACTCACTCGTCTCGGGGACACATCCCGTCCTGGAAGATCCTGTCCAGCGGGATGATGGCCTGCCCCAGGAAGACGTCCAGTCCGATGAGGACGCGGTGCATGACGGTGAGGACCAGGTCCCCGCTGCCCGGCGGGTAGTCCTGGCGGCCGCCCGCCTCCAGGATGCCCGGCAGCAGCTCGAAGCAGCACTCCTCATTCCACTCTGGCACCGCCGCCTTCTCCACCAGGCCTGTGGTGTACTTCTCCTTACCCACCTGCAGGGGGCGCATTCATATTGATTACATTCATTAATCAATCTTATGATCTGAACATAGCCTATTGTTTGCCGATCATTGGTTTGTTGCATTTCATTTGGGACAAAATGGGCACGGTCCATTTGCTCTCTTTGTGTCTTAAGATCAAAGTCAAGTCTTGCATGTCCATAATTGATGTCCACTCCTGCCATCCTACTATGCAGTGCCCACCATGCACAGTGTCAGAGGGCTGAAATTTTAACAAAAATAGCAGATCTACAATGGGAACTTGTTGATCAGCTACTTTCAGGGTGCAAGCCAGCACTAGTGGAAATGTGGTGTATGGATTTCTAAACAAATTTGTTCAGTGTAAAAAAAAATGCTCTGTTCAACGTCCTTCTTCCAGCATGGCATAGAAAGGAGGGGCTGCGTGGGGCATGCAATGCAATACTGCATTCATTAATATTTGCTCTGGAAAGGCCCGTTTTGTTTTGGGTAGAAGCCGGGGCAGTGGGGCAGGGGCTGCCCGAAGCCCCCAGCCCCCTGTGGCGTCTATGTGTGCACGCCCCTGCATCCTACTCACCTGGATGATGGTGTAGAGGTAGCGGCTGCCGTGCTTGCCCTTGGTCCGCAGCCCTCGGGCACGCAGCACGGTCACGTTCACGTGCGTGGGGACCCACCGCTGGTCGTCGTCCAGGTCTATGAGGGACATCATGTTGTGATCGGACCCCTTGGCAGCCTGGGACACCCCCCTCTCTGCCTGCTTCTTCTTCCTTGGTTGTTGTTGTGGTTTCTATCTAGAAGAGCCGAGCATGCATCAGCGCGTCTTGGTCCATTAATTTCGGTTCAGCAGCAGCAGCAGCAAAAAGAGCTCTCACAACTTCTTCACACATGGGGGCTCAGGCCCCCCTTTAGCCCGCACAGGATCGTAGATCTGCTGTAATAGCTCTCCATCTCGCACTCTGCGTTTTGTTTTTTGGGGTATTATTAAACGGACGCGGGACTGAAGAATATCAACAAAGTCCCACACATACACATGCAACCAAAACGCACACTCGCACACACACAAGACACAACGCGAAACAACAGTCGCAGACACTACTGTGTCTGGGCGAGGAAGGAGATCAGTCCTTGCACAAGCAGAGGAACGGATCCAGACACAGGCCAGCTGCTGCTGCTGCTACACCACGGCGCCGGAGGCTCTGCATGCTGATGATCGCATGGTGGCATTCCTTAAAATCCTCCCCTTGTCGTGTCAATGCCGTTTATAGGCAGGCCGAGCCATCGGCGGTCAGACTGCAGTACAATGCCTGCCTCGACGTGCATGCATGAGGATCCATCCTCCTGTCTGTCTGTCTTTCTGTCTGTCTATGTTCGCTCCATGATGTCGCATCAATCCCAGCCTGCCTTATAGTTCATCTGCTTCCGAGCAGTCATTGTGTCTGGTCTGTACGCAGACGGCACGGCCCGCCCTCCTCCGGAGCGAACGAACACAGAGGGCCGCATACAGTATGATGACAGATGCTGCAGAATTAAAGAGAAACACCCCATCTGATCCATCCGATCAGAACCCCGGCGCCGCACGGCCAGAGCCTTCTAGTGGCAGAGCTGCGACATTGGGGGGTCAGGAACTGAGCGCGCGGTCGCCTGAATAGGGACAATCTGGAGTTGGAAATACATTGTTTTTCAACGAGGACAGCGCAAATAATGGCTATATTATAGGCAGGTATGCAACATGGAAACTGTTTGAAAGTAGCCTAGTGTACAGTAACGATTAAAGACAGTAGTGCAATGTTTATCTTGTCCCTTAGCAAAAAGCAGTAGCCTATATAAACAACCCCAACAAATGTAGCCTATACTAGGAGTATATTTGTTTTATACTTAAAATACAAAACTACACTTCAAGTTTACTTCTATGTACTCAACAGGTATGTACTTTAGAACTGGTACTTACAGTGTACTCATTTCCAGTGTAAGTTACGTAGTGGACATGTGCACTACGTATTACATAATATATTACCAAAATGCAGTAACTTGTAATATAAATATATTACCTAACAAAAAATCGAATATATTATACTCTTCTTTCTGCATTAGCCTACTGCATTACTTTCAATATTACTTTCTGTCAATCTACTTCACGTTTTTTCAAGTTGATTTCAATGGATTTGTCCAGATATCCAAGTGCGCTTGCTTTATTGTAGGCTATGTATGCCACTGGTCTATGTAATATTTGATTAATAGTGACACTAAATATTTAATTATATGTTTTTTTTTTAATTAAGTAATATGTAATAGTAATATATATTACACTTGCTCAGACAGTAATATTGTAATATAATATATTGCTTTAAAATGAAGGTAATAATTAATAAGTAATATAACAAGGTAAAGCAATATTCCCAACACTGCTCATTTCTATATTTAAGATATATACTTAAAGACTAGTATACTTTTTAAGTTCACTTTTTATATACTCAACAGATATATACTAGTATACCTAAGTATACATGGCTCATATAGTATGAGTATAAAAACAAGTCTAAGTAGGCAATATTAATTAGATTACTTACAGAGCCGGATCTAGATGAGCCCCCTGCTATTTTCATCTGAATGTCAGGTCAGGATAGTGCAGGAATGCAATGCAATACTTGTTTTAGAAACATGTTATTAGTTCTCTCAAGAGGACAGACAGGGCTTGTGTGTTCTTAAGTTGTTTAATGACATCCACGCGAAAAAACGAATAGGAATGTCAAATCTAGTTATGTCAACACTTTAGGAGTTGATGAGTTGATCTCCACCTACAAAGAACTGCTATATTTATGCTGTGTCTTGGAATCACAGTGACATCTAGTGGGAGTGTGGCAGTACTGAGCAGCTCCATTGAAGAGGTTAGGGATTGTAAACAGCACAGGTTACGGTTTGTGTTTCATGCACAGTGATGGGCAAGTTACTGGGAAAATGTAGTAACCTACACTACTTGTTACTCTCGAAAAAATGCAGCTAAGCTACACAACAAGCTATTGCCAGAGATTTGTAGCAAGCAACACTACAAGCTACATGACAAAAGTAGCTTGATGTAGCTTGCTACATAATCACTACATAATATAAATATATATCTTAACTTAATGTACAACTTTCTAAATACTAATCATAATAATAAAACAATATGGGTAAAAATCATAATGATAATAATTTAGCGGAGGGTTTGAACATAGGATGGTGGAATGTTTAAGTTTTGGGATGTATATTAGAGGTTTTCTACCCATTAAAATGGGTGGAATTTGAAAATGTGTGTGGGAAAATGTAGTAAGCTACAATCTTTGTTACTCGAAACAAGTAGTGTAGCTTCACTACAAGCTACTCGAAACAAGTAGTGTAGCTTCACTACAAGCTATTCCCAGAGCAAATGTAGTAACCTACACTACAAGTTACGGGAAAATGTAGTTAAGCTATGTAGCTTAGCTACTTGTAACAAGCTACTGCCCATCATATGCAATCATTATTACTAGACCTGGGGCCTATTTCAATAAATGTGGATTAGGAATTAAAC
The DNA here is from genome assembly GCA_039105355.1 of Benthosema pterotum. Taxonomy (NCBI): domain Eukaryota; kingdom Metazoa; phylum Chordata; class Actinopteri; order Myctophiformes; family Myctophidae; genus Benthosema; species Benthosema pterotum. The sequence goes on along the minus strand of CM076984.1, from coordinate 30,940,211 downwards.
CATCCAGGTTTACCTGGGAATCAGCAATTCATCGGTTTCATGAAATCCGGTTAATATCTCCAGATTAATTTAGCCAGTTAAACTGATTGATTAAAGCAATTCAACATTACTTACCATGGAAACTAATGCTGTGTACTTAGTCTGCTCCAGACCAGGCTAACAGACAGGTTTATCTTCAGATCACAAACCAATGATTTAAAAAAAAAACAGGATACAGAAGTTTTTGTTTTGTTTTTCTTTTAGAAACGATTTGATAGGCCCAAAACATTGTCTTTATTATCATTATTTGTCACAATCTGAGTTGGCTTAAATCGTCTTATTCAAAAAGTATTAGAGAAAACATGAATAGGGAATTAATTTCTGGCCGCTCCTTATCATGAAAGGGAGCGGGACCGCAGTGCTCTACCCCATAATGAACCAGTTTGCTGCCTTATACGCAGTGTTGGTCTATATTACTTAGGAAAGTAACTTCTTTACTTTACTCATTACCCCTTAGACAAAGTAATATCATTACTTTACTTATTACTGGAATTGAAGAGTAATATATTACATATTACGTTATTACTTTCCCAAGTTCTCAACACCGCCTTTGAAAAAATAGAAATGTACAACATAATCTGTTTAGCGAGCTCTTTGTAGAACTGAATCCAATTTATTGGAATAATAATAGTCTCCAATCTCACAAACTGCACCTGAAAACAAAGCCAACAAAATCTGTCTCTTTGACTTTTTAAACTTCACAATTGTTTTCAAAGACAGTTGAGGTATTGTATTTTAAAATAAAATACAAAATAAAGCAGCAAGCGATTTGTAGTTTACATAGCTGTGCGCAGGATGCAGCGTGTGGACTAGATCTACAATCTAGTGCACATCTCTGTTGTTACAGTACCTGTCGATAGCTTGTAAATCTGTTCTATTTTTGCATGCAACAACAAGCTCATTTTAAAAAAGTAACTTGGCGTTACTTGCAAAGTAATGCGTTACTTATTACCCATTTTTGCAGAGTAATCTCGTTACTTTACTTTTTGGAGCAAAAGTAATAATATTACAGTAATATGTAATCTAAAATTAGTTACTGCCCAACACTGCTTATACGAGGAAACACTCCTTTTTTCAGCACCAAATATGCTTGTTTTATTCACAATGAATAAAAACTCAACAACAGAAACTATTCCATTTATTTTTTGTTTTTGTTTTCTTTTTCTTTTGTTTTGTAAAAAAAAAAAAATCCTCTTGACATTTTTCACAGTGTTAAACACAGGCAGCATAAATATGCAATATGCCATCAAAATGCAGAGTAATCACAGGTAAATAAATGCTTGTAATATCATCAGGACAACAGCACAGGAACAACAGAACCTACAACAATAAGGTGTCTGTGGCACTTTTTAGTTTTTAACTACTTGGCCTTTAAAGAGAAAAGTGGCATTTAGACACCTCACACAATGTTGTATTTATATTACACATTTACACAGCACAGTTCTTTTCTTTTTTGTTCCTCATTGTATCATTGTAATTTAACACAATCATGTAATGGGATCTACATTCACACATAAGGAAAACATAAACAAATAAAATAAAGCGTCTTGTTAAAGTTAAGTTTTGTTACTTGAGTCTTAATGAATCAAAAACAAAGCAAACAAAAAGAAAGCATAGTGTGGCAATTTCCCTTTTCTAAAAGTTCAGTTTAGTAATTCTGCTTTGGATTAAGCCAAAACGAGTCAAAGAAGAATTTGAATTTGATATTTTAGAGTTTTCAATTTGGCATTTCAGACTTGCTTAAAGGGACACTATCACACTGTCAGGTTATAGGCATTGGCAATTGACACTAATATTTAGAACCGAAGCCAGAGGCATTTTCTGAAAGAAACAGCTATTTTCTATAGCCTACATTTGGCAGAGAGACTGATGCACTTTCATTCGTTGATCCGACTTGAGAATTTCTAGGAAATCCAAAGCGCAACAAGAGATTCTACAGATATGTATGTACAGTATCTAAAGGTCATTGCACATCTGTGCGGTTTTCGGATCCGAAATCCAGATAAAACTGACCCTTGCCTGAAAACTATTCAGACAAGGCAACAATGCAGTATTCGAAGCGTGATTGACATAGCGTGAGTATCTGATTCATTTTTTTCCGCTCCATGCTCTGAATTTCGGATCCGGTTTTGGTCCTGAAAAACACACTGCTTGCAAAGACCTTTACTGTTGATTTCCATCTTTCTCTGCACCTCCATAACATCACCAATCTACAGTACACAGTAAAATGTAGCTCCCAAGAGTCAGCACATTCCGTAAACAAAGGATTTTCATGTATTTTCGCAGAAATACGTATGTTTAGTTTTACAGTTCTTTTCTTTTTTAACTAAAAAGAAACACATTATAAAATCATTCTCTGAGGCACTCGTTAATGATGCTTAGCCAACGATATGTAAATCTATGGACACAGTCACTTTCCATAATGGCAGTGGTTGAACACAGGACATCCCATACAAATCTTTTATGGACGCTTTCTTCCAAAGCTTGACTTTGAATGGGGCAACATTCAAATAGGAGTATTATAGCTCATACATTGAATACTATATTTCTTTACCTCTTTCCTATTGTGGAATTGAACACAAAACAGTCTCACTGTCTCGATGAGGTCAGGTTGCATAATCCCCGCCCCCTACCCCCACCCCCCAATATGGGCACTGATATTTCTATTTATTAATACTATTGAGACCAAAAATCTGAAAAGGGCTGCAAAAATGGAAGACTAATTTTTTACAATGTGAAATCTGAAGCACCCTAAGAGAGTCTCACTTAATAGACTCAATAGAGCTTTCTCTAAGCCTCTCTCACCGACTTTCCAGTCGGGTTCATTCATTCCAGTGTAAATATAAATGGACATTACAAATTAAATACTGTTTCATTTTTAGAACCAGAGCTTCAAAAGCCAAACCAAAAGCAAAAACAATGTTTTATCATATACGAAAACTATTGGTAAAGAGGTTTGTCTGTCACAAGTTACACTTAGCTGGGATTAGCTGGGACCACTGCAATTTGGGGAGGGGCTTATGGCAAGGTCTATTCAGAACCAGCGCTTTTCTAGAAAAAAAAAAGAAAGAAAAAAAAAAACAGCATGCGTGTTGGGTCATAGCCTCCCTCGAATCAGAAGTCCCTTTTTGGGACAAAAGATTCGGTCAGGCAGGTTAAACGGTGTTTCCTCCCTTGAAGGAGAGACCGTGGAGGTGCCAGGCAAGCCACCACACCATTTACACCACTTTGTGCATAATGTGCTCAGGCTCATTCAGAAGACTGCACAGCTCATCGCCGGTCTTGCTAAGCACTGACTGATTCATGGTTTGCGTCTTCAGCGAATTCTGACGGACGTTTGTGGATTCTTTGCCACTCCTAATGATCAGAAATGATCGCAAATTATTCACTCCACAACTGTATTCCCTTTATTCGGATTAACCCCTTGAGACAAACCATCTAATTTTGAAGAGGGTACGCAAATGACAAAATACTGAGGCTTGGTGGCGGGGCCTGGAATCAAACCCACGGCACCGCATCGCAAAGTCTACGTACTGAGCAGACAACCATAACCATGGAGTGATGAGGCTGACATGCTCTGGTCCACTGATAGTGTCTTTAAAACTATAAATATCTGTTCTGTTCTAAGAATTACCATGCTGTCTTGGAATGATTTTTAAAATAGACCGGTAAATATCTGTAAATACACCTCTAGTAAATAGAGAAATTAAGGCTATGTAATAAAATATATATAGATAGAAACATAGCAAGACACTGGAAATGTTAGTTATTAAAGTACGACGAGTATGCGTAGTAGTGTACAGTAGACAAATGCTATTCAGACGCGCATGTCAGTGTGTGTTTGCCCGTGCACGAGCATGGCACGCATGCATTTGTGTGCCTGTGTGTGCACATGCGTGCCCTGTAGGGCCACCCAGTCGTGCCTTTACTCTGTTCTTTTGGACCAACCAAATGCTGGTTGGTCCAACCGTGCTGGTAAAAACAAAAACAAATAAACAAATAAAATCACCAAAAATCTATTTGAAAACAGAAAAGGTTCTGTTCTCTATGGTCTACTTCCAGTGGAATGTTTGGCTTTGCCAGTGCAGGGACAGGACATCAGTGTGTTTTTTAGTACTTTTGACTGTACTGTATGTCAACGGTCCTCAAACATTTCAATTTAAAGGACCCCCAGCTTGCTACTGACTGCATTAGGCCACGGACCCCCTCCCTCTGAGAGTGGGCGAATGGCACCAAATGTTGGTTCAATGCGTGTCAAGCACAATAACTACAGCTAGCCATTGTAATAATTAAGAATGTCTTGGAGTTCTTGGTAAACCCAGGTCAGGAATGGCTAGCAATGTGTCAAAATAGGGCTCATGTGTTCTGTCTGTCATATCACTGGTCCGATGCACCTCAACCTAACCATGCCTAACCCTAACCTGACGCCTCATACTAACCATCGGCCCTATGACAAGTCTGTGTTACTTTTAGTATACACTGCTTTGAAAAAATAATGTTAACATTTTCATTGTTATAGATGAGGTGCTTGGTGCGAATGACCCTTTAAGGAAAAAGGGGTTCTTTACTGTATGCTATCATCCGAGGACCCCCTGGGACGGGGGTGCATACATTTGCTAAACATACCAACAGTCCAAAAGGCATTAGTCCCCTGTCGGTTACAACTCACCCGTGGCTTCCGACATGTGTGGCAGGTTAAAACAAACCCAGGGCAGGTTTCCTGTGAGGTTAGGTTTAGGGTTGTTTTTTTGTTTGTTTGTGTGTGTGTATGTGTGTGTGAGGGAAGGCGGGGGTGTCTGACTCATGACTGTTAGGACTGTTAAGTTCCTTTCAAACGAGGAGTGATGACCGCACATTGTTGCCTGGATCGACAACAGGTCTACTACAGACAAGCAGGCATAAAAAGTGAGTGGTGCGGTGTGTACTCTGTGTTGGAGTATTTGGGTATGCCCAAAGATGAGTGAGTGAGTGAGTGAATCACACACTCCATATTTGCACTACAGCACTCTAATCAGTGATAAAAAAAAAACAGAATCCAGGTCTGGTGAGTCCATGAAACGAGCAACAAATTCACAGATCTGCGCTGCCGTAAATACCTTCCGTTGTTGCACTGCAGGTCTCATTGAAAATGAACTACAGGTGCGTTGTATCACTTCCCGTTTTGAAAGGCTCTTGAATACATTGGACCAAACACATGCCCCCCCCCGGGGAGGTGAAGATGGGGATGGGGGTGTGGGGGGGTCACCCTCAGTCCGCCTGGCCGTTTTGGCACCCTTTCAGGTACAGTTCATCCTGGGACAAGTGCCCGTCGAAGGCCTCCATGTAGAGGCTGCTGGTGCTGCTGCCGCTGCTGCCCAGGAAGGTGCCCACGGCACGGCCCTGGCGGGCATGGCCCACCGCGTCAGAGAACACCTTGTTGATCTGCTCCTCGCTGGGCATCCACCAGTCAGGGTTGGAGGCACAGTGCATCCGGATGAACTCTGAGAGAAGGGAACAACAAGCAACAACAAGAGTTCAGGGACGTCGAAGTGCACACATGGACTCCCAACAATTTGACGGCGGTCTTTTCGGCTTGCAGGGTGACGGCGCAAAAAGACAAAAAAATCGGGCCAATTCTGCCGTCAGGACCCCTGCGGACCCCTGCGGACCCTTGTGGGTCCAATTGTTTTTCTCTCTCTCTCTCTCCATCCCCTCCCTCTCCCTCTTTCTCTCTCTCGCCACAGCAAAAAAACATGCTCCATCATTCCCACGCATGCAATAATACAGGCCTATTCGTCTCATTTTCTATTCATTTTGATCGAGTTCATTCATATCAGGATTAATGGCATAAACGTAGTATAAAGAGATAACATTTCTGTCACACTCATAATATACAGAGACACCCCCCTTCCCGACTTTACACTGGAGGTAATATTTTCGTGAGCACCTCCCCCGCCGTCAATACGTAAGGGACGTGCAGTGTAAACACTCCCGAGACAAACGATTGTCAACGAATTATGCAATTTTAATCGCATAGTGTGACAGGGCACGTCGTGCACGACGTCGTGAAAGTTCCAAAAAAATCGTACAGTGTGTACCAGCCTTTAGGCAACTTTTAGCGGCTGTGGCTCAGGAGGTAGAGCAGGTCGTCCAATGACCCATGGGTCGGTGGTTCGAATCCCGGCTCCTCCTGTCTACGTGTCGAAGTGTCCTTGGGCAAGACACTGAACCCCAAGTTGCCTCCAATGAGTTGGTCAGCGTGAGCTGGCCACCATTGGTGTGTGAATGTGGGAAGTGGGGACGCTGGCATCGACTGTTCGCCGCTCTACTTCCCAATGTATGAATGAATGGACCATTGTAAAGCGCTTTGAGCACTTGGAAAAGCGCTATAAAAATGCAATCCATTTAGCGACACTCCCAGTCAACTCCAATGCTGTGGCTGAAAAGAGACGGCTATAGGTTGAAAAGTACACATGACGACAGCTATTGGCTGAAAAGTGCATGTTTGGAACTTTCACTGTTCCCAGGTCTGGATTAGGTTAATGTACATTTTTTGTAACTAACGTTTGTCTGGTGTTGTTTACATACCTCTGAGGCAGCTGACTTTGACGGGGTTGAGCGGTCTCCTCTCCACCCCGGGCTCTCCAGAGTGGACCGAACGCTTCCTCTTGCCCAGACCACAGGAGTACTTGAGCTCATCGGTGGTGAACACGAAGCGGATCAGGTAGCGCAGCAGCCGGCGGCCGTCCTTCTTGGAGGAGTTGACCGCCTCGTCCCACTGCTTGTTGGAGATGAAGAGAGGATAGTTCCCCAGGAGCTGTTTACTGCCCTGGAGAGACACAGGATTGATTGATTGAGTAGTTTATTTGGCAGAAAGTAATCGGTACAGTAATCTGTGTGTGTGTGTGTGTGTGTGTGTGTGTGTGTGTGTGTGTGTGTGTGTGTGTGTGTGTGTGTGTGTGTGTGCGTGTGTGTGTGCGTCAGACCTTTGAAGGATTCAAATAAACACATTGTGAAAACATTACTGACCTCAAAGACTGTTTGCTGTTCTTCTTCCTGGAGACAGAGACAGAGACAGAGAGAGAGAGAGAGAGAGAGAGAGAGAGAGAGAGAGAGAGAGAGAGAGAGAGAGAGAGAGAGAGAGAGAGAGAGAAAGAAAAAGAGAAAGAGAGAGATGAAATGACTTTTGGTACTTTAAATATATTTTTATACCAATACTCCTTTCAAAGCTCATGGAGCTTTGAAAATCCTCCTTTAAAGAGATTTCACATTTTCTCTCCCATAGCTATATGAGTCATTCCATGGAAACGGTACCATTTGCAGTCCCTCTGACCGTTTTGGCTGTATTTTATTGATGGAGTCACTGAAAAATATTTTTAAAAGATTTTTAATCAATTGAAATGTTCCCTTTAATATTGTGTAAACATTACATGGATTTTATCTTCATATCAGAAATTATCTTGCTTTCTTTCAGTAGACACCCCCTATTTTGTCCATTTTTCCATGTCCCCAGTGGCCTTCGATGAAAGTGGACTTGACATATGACTATTAAACATCAACAAAAATCCAAAAATTATGACATGAGCATATATATCTATCTGTACTTTATTGCTGGACATGTTTAGTTTTTGAATAAATATATGATTAATCATTTAAATGGCATTATATAGCTGTGTCCCTCAGTTGCACTCAGCTCCGTTACACAAGTCATTCTTCCCTCCATAACAACAATTAACTGGCCCTTTAGTGGAGGAAGGAACTAAGGAAGTAGTATTCTACAACTCTTCTGACCAACATGCTACAGAAAGTTGCAATTTAAAACCTCATTTTACACCGTTTTAGAGGCATTTTGTACTCTCACATGTGGTCGTAAATCATAACAGCTCAAATCTGTTTCATGAAATAATGATATAAAACAATTAGTTATAAAGATTCTGTTTGTTATTCCAACAATATATCTGATTCTGTAACCTCAGGCATGCCAAGTCTTCTCTTCTTGCTCAACTCAGTTAGAGTAGTGACTATCTTTAGTACAAAAATCACAACTCCATTAGGAACTTAATGGGCTCAACTCCGTTATCAATTAACATGTTAAAAGATATATCAAAAATATATTGAATGCCTGAGATGGGAAATTATGTTTTTCTTATAGCTGTCCTTAATAGTGTGGGCTATTCAGAAAAGTAAAACATTTCGGTCAAAATTTCAGAAAAAAACAAAACAAAAAGTCCAAATGTTTTCCGTGGAATGACTCATATACCTGTAAGTGATGGGGTGTCACTTCCATCTAAGGCATTAATGTGGATTATTGTAGGTTTATAGGTCCACTACCACCCCCTAGCGGCAGGTACACAATTAAGGGTACTTGGGAAGAAAATAATTAATTGTATAACAGTATATCTACAATAGGCCGGGGTATTGTTACCTTTACTTAAGTAAAGAATATGAGTACTTTCTCCACAAATACTCACTTCAACAAGCTGCTCCTCTGGCATGGGCTGAACCAGCTGGTTGTGGAACTGGAGAATTGTCTTGAAGTAGTCCAGAACATTCTGACAGGGAACTGCAAGGTGGAAACACCTGGTTATTATTGACCCATTGATTTAGTTTACAATGCAGTCAAACACTTGGGGCCCTATTTTTGTGCCCCCTTATTCCTAAATGTCTTTGCCTTTGTTACCATTAGTTAAAAAAAAAATGGTATATTGGTGCCCTCGCCAGGAAAAAAAAGTCCTTGATTCCATTCAGGTGCTTAATGGAGTTGCTGGAATAGCTCAGCCTCAACCCTGTCCCACACGAGGTCTACACAAATAGACCTTGTAAAATAGGTAAAAAAAAATAAGTCATTTTCCTGTTTTCCTCATAATTTTGTTTGTTTGTTTTTTGGTTTTTTGGTTTTGGCAACTGTTATATAGAGTATACGGTAGGCTAATTGTTTCTGGCTAGATAATATGGTCAGTGGACAGCAATGTCAACTTCTTTATTGTTGAGATGTTGTGGGTGTGTTGGGTTGTGGGAACAAAAAAGAAAACCCAATAAAATACTCATTTAAAAAAGGAAATATGATATCAAACAGTACATAAGTAAATGTAGTTAGTCAGTTTCTTAGTTAGGTCTTATGCGACACTTGTATGATGAAATGGGGCATTCATTTATGAAAAAAACATAACTGTTCCCCCCCTGTGGTGATTTTATTATAGATGTACATAATATATCACCCTGATCTTAAATGGAACTTCTTCTATAATGTGCTGAGCAGGGACTAATGTATAACAGAGCCTGAAGGTCGAAATCAAATATAAAATTCAGACTTCCTATTTGCATTTCATAAATAAAATGTTCTCAAGCAAAAATAAAAAAAAAAAAAAAATGCTCTATACCAGTGGTTTTCAACCAGTGGTCCCTGGGAGGATTCCAGGTGGTCCCCAGCTAAATGATGGAGAGTTGGTTACCAAATGGACCCTTATCTGTAACTTTTGAGATTGTAAAATGAAAAGAAAAAAAAAATCATTTTTACAATCTCAAGAGTTAAATTACTGTATATTCAAACATCTGAATTACTTACCAGTAAGTTTCAAGAATGTACAAATTTAGAAAATGTAGAATAATTCTTATCTTGACCAACATTTTGACAGTTTATCTATCCTAAATTCTGCACACAAACTCAAACGACACAAACGAAAAAAAAAAAAAAAAAAAATCCTTATATTTTTTTTCTCTTCCGGGTCCATTTGGTTCCATTTTTACACTCTCAAGAGTTAAAATATTCATCATCGGAATTGTCTATATGTTTGACTGTTCCGGAATCCAGCCTGGAATTGTAGTCAAAAGCAAAACATATTTGTTGTTTGTTTGGGGTCTGTGAGGCTAAAATGTCATCAAATGCTGGTCCGCCGCTCAAATGTTGAAGAATGCTCTCCTCCTACCCGGTACGGTGTCCAGCTTGTTGCGCAGCTCCTCGTTCTCCTGCTGCAGAGACAGCACCTCCTGCTCCAGCTCCAGACATCGCGGGCAGCAGCTCTCCTCCTCCTCCTCGTCCTCCTCGGGCAGCGTGGATGATGGGTGGCCGTAGGACTCAGAGGGAGTGGGGGAGCTCCAGCCTCCTCCTCCTCCCCCCAGGCTGGGGCCCTCGGGGGACACCCCGGAGCCGGGCTCTGCCGGTGGGCAGCGCTCGTCTTTCAGACCCCCAGGGGTGATGGCCATGTGGGCCTGCTGCTGGGGGAGGTACAGTACGTTCATTGATATATATATATCAACTAGTGCTGCTGAATGATCAAAAGATTTAATCAGATTAATCACAGCTTCAAAATGAATTTAATCATGATTAATCACCATTCGAACTGTGTCAAAAATATGACATGTTTTCCTGTTCAGGATTTGAACATCTAAAAAAAGAAAAGGAATCCGGGGAAAAAAAATCAAAATATGTATCAAAATAGGTGATCTACAGTACAAGCCCCCAATGCTAGTAAAATCCCTCCAGCTACACTCTATGGCTCTATCTGTTTTTGCTCTTCGTTCT
>CM076984.1:30879671-30924671 GCA_039105355.1 Benthosema pterotum | reverse complement strand
CTGAATCCAAATCTGCTGTATGTAAAGCTCAAAAATGACCCCTAAGCCTTCAAAATTGACAATTTAAACATGGCGGCCACCACCATAATGAAGCATAATGAAATGATGTATGTTTGACTAAATAAGGTATAAAATGGATTGAAATGTATTTTTTATGTTTTCATATATGGGTAATACAATGACATATTCATATTTCAGATCAATTTTGAAGGTACCACTTTAATATCATTTATATTGTGAAAATTGGCCTCTTTGGTAATGAAAAACGTTTTTTTCTTCATTTTTAATGGTGAACAATTTCTTCATGATTTGCCTAAATTAGTGTTTACTTGCATGCAGTAGACACATGGACAGTCAGTCCCAATTATCTTCAGTGTTCTGGCAGGTGTTGCCAATTAAGTTTCTTGAAACTGCACACTCCACAATGTACTTCATGTGTACTTTCCTGCAGCCGCAACGTTGGCTGAAACCAGCCTTGTGCAAACGCATGACGTGTTCTCCCTGCATGCTTTTGGCATTGGTGGCAAGGAAAGAAGCCGTGACACCAAATGACCATTCAGGAGCATCCATCCCATTTCAGTCATGGGAGGAAGATCAGGGTGTTGTAAGTGAGCTTGATTCTATACTGCATCTGAGGTTGGTGGCAGAGTCTCTTGCGGACTCCCCATACAAAACAACTTGACTCCACCCTATATTTTACATATTAATTTCTCTGCTGAGCTTGTATGTCTTCCGTAAGAAGACCCTTTCCAAGGCCAATGAGGTCTGAGGGATGTTGCTGGAACACCTGCCAGGTTGTTTTCTTACCATGGCCACTAAACTATTACAGTTTGAAAGGCAAGTAGAGTATTAACTTGACCAGAATTTCATGCACTGGAGATACTTACTATCCTTTGCTGTCCCAGCTTTAATGTAGAGACACTTAGGGCTACATTGCATCTTGCCATAGCATGCCAGAAGTAAAAGAAGCATCTTTATCATGTGCTGACACAACTAACAACTGTTTTATTTGAGCATGAATGCAGTTCAAACCAACCCATGTGTCAGCTTCCTCAGGGTCAGATGAGACTGGCACAGATCCTGGCATCAGGATCAGATTGCAGATGGTCAAACCCCCCTGATACAACAATGAGCAGAGTGTTGACATATGTTGACATATTCACCAAGTGGTCTAATGCCAGGTGGCTTTCACAGTGGCATCACAAGTCACTGCCTTTTATGAGCAAGCATCTGGAATTGTCAAGTGTACGTTTTGGAGGGATTGAACTTTGAACTTGTTCTGTCAGTATGTTTACGAAAACATTGTTTGATTTCTCAGGACATGCCTGGACTCTACTTCACTCCCCACACACAGTCAAAAGTACACCTATAGACTACAATGAACGAGCTGTTTTGGCCAAATACAATGAGATAATGCATAAGGATGTTTTAAAGGTTTACCTGATGCCCTGTAGAATCTACTTTGATAGTGTTTTGGCTTCTCCTTGGAAACATTCACAACTTCATATACTGTAAAGAGGCAAATGTCTTTGCCTGTTTATGTTTTTTCTTTTTTTCTATTCATGGTGATTTCAAAACCAGGTGCTGGTCACTGTGGAGGCTCAGAGACCTCAGATGTGACTACATCTTGAAACACACCATGATGTTTCATGACAACAATGCTGCCTTCACCAGAGTTGCATTTGTGAGCATGGAAACATTGTGTGTGTACTCATCTTCATTACACTTGAAGAAAATAAAGCAGACCTGGTCTCTTCCCTTTGAACCATCTGAATTAAACACAGTATGAACACTTCAGGTCATTGATGTATCGGGGGTTTGCAGAAGTGACCACTGTCACTGATCTCATCCAGATCTGCAGGTCTCATCCCTGAGACCTGCTGACCGTGATGCTCAAATGGAAAAATTAGTTGTGTTAGAATGTGACAAAGATGTGCCCTTTTCTTTTTTTTACTTGTGGCATGCTATGACAGCAAGCATCTCTACATTAAAGCTGGGATATCCAGAGATCTCAAGTATCTTTCATTGCATGAAATTCAAAAGTTGCTTTCTGCTCAAATTGATACACTACTTGCCGCTGAGACAGCGTGTTTCAATTCATTGACCACAGTATGAAATTAACCTGGCAGGTGTTGATCTCATTGGCCTTAGAAAAGGTCTTCAAACGGAAGACATACGAGCTCGGCAGAGAAATTAATATGTAAGATATATATATATCTTACATATTAATTTCTCTGCCGAGCTCGTAATATTATGGTGTGCCTGAAGTTGGTGCATGCAATGAAGCAAGAGTCAAGTTATTTTGTATGGGGCTTCCGCAAGAGACTCTGCCACCAATCTCAGATGCAGTAAAGTTTCACATCATGCGTTCACATTATGAAGCTCTTGTATGGAATCAAGCTCACTTGACACACCCTGATCTTCCTCCCATGACTGAAATGGGATGGATGCTCCTGAATGGTCATTTGGTGCCACGGCTGCTTTCCTTGCCACCAATGCCAAAAGCATGCAGGAAGAACACGTCATGCGTTTGCACAAGGCTGGTTTCAGCCAACGATGTGGCTGCAGGAAAGTACATTGATGTGTGCGGTTTCAAGAAACTTAATTGACAACACCTGCCAGAACACTGAAGATGATTTGGACTGACTGTCCATGTATCTACTGCATGCAAATAAACACTAATTTAGGCAAATCATGAAGAAATTGTTGACCATTAAAGAAGAAAAAACGTTTTTCATTACCAAAGGGGCCAATTTTCACAATATAAATGATATTAAAGTGGTACCTTCACAATTGATCTGAAATATGAATATGTCATTGTATTACCCATATATGAAAACATAAAAAAAATATATTTCAATCCATTTTATACCTTATTTAGTCAAACATACACCATTTTATTATGCTTCATTATGGTGGTGGCCGCCATGTTTAAATTGTCAAATTTGAACGCTTAGGAGCCATTTTTGAGCTTTACATACAGCAGATTTGGATTCAGCACGCCTTAATACCCCTAGAACAGTTGTATGTAATAAATTAACACGATTTGCCTTCGGGGTTTACATTTTTCTAATATGGTCCCAGTCTAACAGGGATGAGATTCTGGATCCAGTGGCGATCCCATATCTTAGGAAACTGGGACCTAATGCCATCCTCCAAGATGACAATGCTCGCCCCCACAGAGCCAGGATCATCAAAGAGTACCTCCAGAATTTGGGAGTGGAAAGGATGGAATGGCCTGCCATGAGTCCAGACCTCAACCCAATTGAACACTTGTGGGATCAGGGATGTGTATGCTAGAGTGACCCACAGAACCACGTTGGCTGACTTGAAACAGATGCTGGTTGAGGAATGGAATGCAATCCAACAGCAAAATGTGGCTGCATTGGTGAGCAGCATGAGGAGGAGGTGCCAAGCTGTTGTGTCTGTGTTTGGTAATACCACACGCTACTGAGTTCCCTGTCACTGAGTGTGAAATTAATAAAGTCTAAAAATGTCCAATATGTGTTGTGTTTTTACTTTGTACTGTGGAAGAGAGTAATCATCCAATCTGCTAGGCAACGCAAAGCAATCAATACCATACATTTGCCATTTTGGCAAAAAAAATTGGAGCGCAAGCCACATGTTTAGCAGTGTTTCTCATTCCACGAATGCCGGATCATTACATGCTGTACCTCATTGTAAAGGGGACAAATCAATGATAAAAATGGTATAATACGATACCAATCGGTTTTATCAAAGGGGAGCTATAATGGACCAAAGTTGGATTTCCGAACTTTTTGTGGCGAGTTTAGAACATAATATGACACAGACACCCCCTCCAGCTCTACAGCACTTGGTACCTTCCCCACTAATACCAGTTTTGCAGGTGCTAAACAATCAGGATTACGGTTGCTCCTTTCCCGAGGCGTGGGTGGGGGGGGGGGGGCTTGAGCCCCTAAAAAACTTTTTTCTTCCCCACTGTGTGGTCAACAAGAGCATAGGCTATGTGAGGGCAAAAAAGCGCTAACATTTTACAAGTATTGATAAACTACAATAATTAGTTATAGTTTTTTATGTGTCCGTTTTAGGAATTATGAAACAATAAAACGGTCATGGTGTCTGAATCAACTTTGGTTGTGTTTATGTACTAAAAAGTGACTTTGAGAGCTGTTAGAATTATCATTTTTTAATCAATTATCTAATCACTGGAACATAAAAGAAAAATCTTGTCCACCCTTGGAATTACATTGAACAAAAATCAACAAAATGTTCTTAAAACACAGCGATAAAGCGCCCTTTTATCCTTTTCTGGTAAGCCCCTGCCCCCACCCCAGTGCTCTCTGCACGGCCCTGTTATAGCCTACAATACTCTCATGCACACACTTCTTCACACACTTTTCAAAAAGGGAAAGTTTGTAAACCAAACAGTCTATACCTGAGCTGATACCATACGTGCAGTCCGGGGACTCGTGGCTGCTGAGCGCGGCTCTCCCAGCCGCAGGCTGGACTACATATCTGGAGTCATGGTGGCTCCCACCCGCAGACAGGCTGCTGCTGGCCCGTCTCTGCTGCTGCTGGCTGCTGCCAAGTGATGCTGCTGCTGCTACGCTGGATGATGTGGCCGCTCTGCTGCTACTGGGCCTGCTGCTGCTGCTGCTGTTCTCACAGGGGATGAAGCGGTGCTGATGCTGCTGGCTGCTGCTGATGGTCGCTGTGCTGGTGCTGGCGGCGCTCTCATGGAGCGGTCGGGGCGACGATGCCGCCGCTGCTGCTGCTTGTTGGTGGTGGTGCGGCTGGAAGGGATGCGCCTGCCCGGGGTGGTAGGTGAAGTGGGGTCCGCCGCCACCGCCGTCGCCAGAGAACAGATGAGGCACCTCGACCACCGTGGATCTGTCAAAGCGCGACTTGCCGCCGCCGGCGGACCTCTTGTTGTGGTGGAAGGGCTTATTATTGAGGAGGGTGCTGTAGGGACCCCGCGGCTGGCCGCGGCACGGGATCTTCGGGGCGCTGCAGCTGGGTGGTCCGCCTTCGTCCGCCGGCGGCTGCATCTCTCCATCCTCCATGATCGCGGCCAATGTGTCATCAAGGAAGGCTAAAAACGCGCACACACGCCCCCGTCGCCGTCGTCGGACTCGGATCGGTCCCGACGACGTCCCGTATGGCCGCTATTGTCGCGTCCTTGTTGTGTGACAGACTGACAGGCAGGCAGACAGACAGACATGCAGGGCCTGGTGTGTGTGATGTGATGATGTGATGACTGGGGGTGTCTATTTTCGTCACAGAGCCGTCTGGCTGCTTTGGTCTCTCATACACACCACAGCCTAGTGGCAGTGGAAGGGTGGGCGCTTAATGCCTTATTTACTGACAAGCCCCCTGCTCCAATCCCCAGACAGACATGCAGCATGCAGGGCCCGTTAATGGTGACTGCCTGTAGTGAGACAGACCTGCAGGGACGTGCACACATAGACATCGAAGGTGGCTTAATTCAGCACCTGCCCCTTTACAAATAAACTGCATGCCCAGTCCGATCTCACAGACAATAGTACATTATGTACGGGATGGCAACCTACAAAATTCCGCACATAATACACAACACTACTAGAAAATCCGTATTAAATTGAATGCATGCTGATGTACAGTGACTTAAACCGCTAGATCACATTTAAAGGAGAACTCCAGCCCTTTTCAACATTTTAATATGTCATTAATATAGGCTACCTTAGAGATGTTGTGTGTACGATAAAAAAGAAAGTTCCCAATTCTGTCTTTCCTAAAAATGGAGGTCTGAAAAAAATCATTAACATGGTGAAATACATGTGATGGCATCAAGATGCATTTCACCATGTTAATGATTTTTCTTTCAGACCCATTTTTCCTGAGAGGGTATAAATGTGAACCAAATTTACCCGCTAGGGTCCATTTGAATCCTCTGTGTGGAATTCCCCTTTAAATACTACAAGAAAGCCTGTTTACTTCCTTTTAAAACAGTGTAGCATTTGCAAAGAACACAAGCAGTCAACAGCTGTTTGATTAAAAGCAAAGAACTCAATCTTTTGGCCTAAAGATTGTGTAAAACAAGTAAATCAATGGAGACTAATAGCATGATTAGCACCAATCTGGGAACCCAATGGCAAAACAGAAAAACACTGCCTTCCTAGTTCTCCTAAAGCCCAAACGATACCAACGGGTCACCATGGGACTCCTTGCAATGTTCACCCATTGGTGTGGTTTAGCCCCTTGAATTGAACCAGTTGAATCATTTGGTTTGACAAATGCGTTACAGGACATATTTAGGGCTCCATTTTTGTCAAAACCACTTATCCCAAATCCTTTTCCCCCAGATGCAGTGAATTTACAAGTTTAACACAAGCCTAAGATACCAAAACACTGAAAACTAAATTTAGAAAAAGACAGACAATTATAGTGAAAACAAGTTCCAGAAACAAACCCAAAACTTGGTAAGCTGTATTCGGCTGTAAACCCTTCCATCATGGACCCCCTAGCAGCTCTCCCTGGGTGTAACCTTATGGATGTCTCAAGACCAACTGAACTGACCAAATGCAGTCTCCATCTTATACTAGGCAAGACCATACCAAGGAACAGCCTTTTAACTTCACATATAGCCAACTACAGTCCATGACTGAACTTAACACAATTACCTGGTTTTACTAAACCCGTCCCAATAGATCAGTGGTTTTCAACCTTTTTGACTCCAGGGACCACCGTTTATTCAGAATTTGAGCCACGGACCACCATTTTACCCCCATAGACACCAAAACCAAAGATTTCTTCTGTTTTTATCCACAATTCCAGGCTGGATTTCGGAAATATAAGAGGTAAACAGATCTCTAGTTGTGTAGATTGGGGCTAATTCAGATGATGAATATTTTAACTCTTGAGAGTGTAAACATGAAACCAAATGCACCCGCAAGGGTCCATTTGGTTTCATTTTTATGTTCTCAAGAGTTACATCTGGTTAACCAGCTTAGCTGGGGACCACCTGGAACCCTCTCAGGGACCACTGGTGGTCCCCGGACCACCTGTTGAAAACCCTGCAATAGATAGACACATTACGTACAACAACTTCAAGATAGAACATATGACACAGACCGCCCTCCAGCTCTACAGCACTTGGTACCTTCCCCACTAATACCGGTTTTGGACAGCCAAGTGCTAAATAATCAGAATGAAACACTATTAACTAGAAATTAGTACTACAAATTAGTGTGGTTGCACTTTTGGGCAACCACACTAATTATGCCATTTGAACACCGGACCATTACTCCTCATTGTAGTTATGTTGAGGGCTGTATATTTTCAAATATATATTCACAATCACTGCATAAACATACACAGGGTACAAGTGCTCTAAACAAGCCAACAAGTCTGGAGATTCTGGGAAGGAGAGCTAGATTTTAGGAGAGGGCTCTGGGATGACTGACGCTGGGAACCGTAGGGAACATGATTGGGTAACTGCTTTTTTCATTATAGTGAAATAAGAAAATGCCTGGAATTAATTGATGCTGGCATGCACCTGCAGGGTACACTCAGACACAAATGTAATCTGTACCAGGTACAGACAAAATGTAGTAATCTGTACCAGGTACAGACAACTATTGGGATCACCAGGGAGGAAGAAAAAAAAAAAAAAAAAAGAAAAAAGTTTCATGCACGTCCTTAGTATCCTCAACACCCATGCTTCCATTCACGGAACGCCTGGACTAATTTGTTAGCCACGGTGGCTAGAAGTGGGAGTCAGCCAAATGATGCGACTATAGCACAGCAGTGGAGGGACGGTAGGGGGAGGATCCGGGAGTGACGACACATTGAGACTAATTCAGCTCATCTGCTGTCCAAATTCGGCCACCCTGCCCCCCGGCCAAAGTCATTTCAGGTTAGTCCCTTACTGACAGTCCACAGGTGGTTGCAGACATAACTAATGAACAGACTTGGTAACGTAACTGTATTGAGTACTAACAGTTAAGAAAGCAGGAGTCAGCATCCATGGAAAGGAAAGATGAGCAGGGAAAACAGACGCAACATAAAGACAAACACATTGAGCAAGGCACCGCAGGGAATTGAACCCCGTTCCGGTAAACCAGAAGTCCCACACAGGTGCCAAAATTTTGTTTGCATTTTCATAAACACAATGACATGTCAACATGGTTAAAACCCAAAATGAGCCAGCACCACCACCGCTGGCGTCCGTGCATCCACCCTTAAGCCCCGCCGCCGGGGCTAAGCAGTGGTGTCCCGCAGCCCTCAGACCGCCCGCCCCTTGGGACCACAATGGACTTTAAAAATATTCCACCTCAAGCAGGGCCAACTCCTGTGCGCCACCACCAGTGCCTGTGCACCCACCCTTAAGCCCCGCCGCCAGGGATAAGCAGTGGCATCCCGTGAACCCTTTGGAACGGCTCATGGGCTTAATATTCTGACATATGCGGGGCCAGCTCCACCACTGGCACCCGCACCACCACCCTTAAGCCCCGCCGCCGGGGCTAAGCAGTGGTGTCCGGCGGCCCTCGGACCGCCCGTTCTTGGGACTACTCATGGGTTTTGAAAATATTCTGCCACGTGCAGGGCCAGCTCCACCACCCTTAAGCCCCGCCGCCGGGGCTAAGCAGTGGTGTCCCGCAGCCCTCAGACTGCCCGTTGTTGGGACTACTCATTGAGTTTGAATACGGTATATTTCTCTGTGCACGGGGCCTGCTCCACCACTGGCGCCCGTGCACCCACCCTTAAGCCCTGCCACCAGGGGTAAACAGTGGCGTCCCGCAGCCTGCCCGTTCTTGGGACCACTCATGGACTTTGAAAATATTGCGCTGTAGGCAGTGCCAGCTCCACCGCTGGTGCCCACGCACCCACCCTTAAGCCCCGCCGCCGGGGCTAAGCAGTGGTGTCCCATGGCCCTCGGACCGCCCGTTCTTGGGACTACTCATGGACTTTATATTCCACTGTGTGCAGGGTCAGCTCCACCGCACAACCACTGGTGCCCGCGCACCCACCCTTAAGCCCCGCCGCCGGGGCTAAGTAGTGGCGTCCCACGGCCCTCAGACCGCCCGTTCTTGGGACCATTCATGGGTTTTGAAAATACTCTGCCATGTGCGGGGCCAGCTCCACCACGACACCACCCTTAAGCCCCGCCGCCGGGGATAAGCAGTGGTGTCCCGCGGCCATTGGACCACTCATTGAGTTTGAAAACATTTCTGTATTTCACAGGGCCTGCCCCCTGCACCCACCCTTAAGCCCCGCCGCCGGGGATAAGCAGTGGCGTCCCGCCTGTTCTTGGGACTACTCATGGACTGGTGGGAATCTGACTTCGAGGTGTTCAGTCAAAACACAATATAGGCAAAACATTAAATATGCAACACAATGACATGAGAAAAATACATGAATGAAAATACAATTTTAAGGCAAAACAATATGCAATACTATGACAAGAAAGCAAAATATAACGAAAATAAAAATTAAAGGCAACACAATGACATAAGCTAAATACATGAAAAAAATAAGGCAAAACATTAAATATGCAATACAATGACATAAGAAAGCAAAATACATGAATGAAAATATAATTTAAAAAGGCAAAACATTAAGAATGCAATACATAACATTAATGCAATACAGAACATCAGTTAAAAGCAAGTGCATCCAGGTAGGTCTTGAGCTGTGCTTTGTTCCACACCGTCAGCCGATGGAAGCAAAGAGCTGCTTCAGCGTTTAGTTGCCATTTTTTGGGTACCGTAAGCAGGCAGATTGACAAATAAACCCTTGGTACCATGGAGGTGCATAGTCAACATCGTTTGTGCGATTTCATGGAGGTTTGTCACTTTCTTGTGCCATTTTATTTGAGTCTAGCACACCCAGTGTGCTATACTGGCTTTTCAACCCTTCTCATATCAAGGCCCATTATTTTTCCGCTGGTGGTTCCACCAGTTAGGATGTAGAAGTGAGTGATACACCATGCTTTATTCATGAAGATGAAGTTAATTCATCGTCGGCCATGCTTTCACTATAGCAGGGATGTCAAACTCAAGTTCATAGCGGCCCGCAGGCCAAAGTTGGAAAATAGAAGTCGACGGTCAAACAGCCACCAGACTTTGTTTCAACACATGGACCCTGGTTTACCAGGGAGTCACATGGAGTCATTGTCCCTTAAATGTCAACATAAATGCAGAGATGAAACTGCTTGGATCAAGAATGCATTATTAAAGCTCAGTAAAAATAATGAGTTTCAGTCATTTGTATATACCAGAGTACCAGTTATAACAATAATCAAATAAGAGGTCTTGTTCTAGAAGTAATTATACATCAATCTACTAGACGGCCACTTCTAGTAGTAATTATAAGGTATACATCAACATAGGTCCAGTTCTAATAGTAATTAAATATCAAAATACCAGAGGACCAGTTTGATTGGAAATAAATTAAAATACAAGAGGCCCAGATCTACTAGTAATTAAATATCATCCCGCAGGATGAAGATAATTCAGTCATAGGCCATAACTTATTTTTGTTTTATTGTTTTGAGGAAATTGTGATTTGGTGACATTTGAGCAGCACTTTTAGTGCCAGTTATTTGAAGTGTATTGAGACATTTTAATTGTGACTTTGTTGTGCCATTTTATTTGTGTTTAGCACACAGTGTGCTATACCAGTTGTTTTTCAACCCTTTTCATATCAAGGCCCATTATTTTTCCACTGGTGGTTCCACCAGTTAGGAGGTAGGAGTGATACACCATGTTTCATTCATCTTCAGTCATGCTTCAGTCATGCTTCTCTCTACAGCAGGGATGTCAAACTCAAGTTCATAGCGGCCCGCGGGTCAAAACTGGAAAATAAAAGTCAATGGTCAAACGGCCACCAGACTTTGTTTCAACACATGGACACAGGTTTACCAGGACGTCACATGGAGGTAAACTTTACTTCAAAAGTCATTGTCCCTTAAATATCAAGATAAATGCAGAGATGAAAGTGCTTGCATCAAGAATGGATTATTAAAGCTCAATAAAATGAGAAAGTATAATAATGAGTTGCATTCATTTGTTTATACCAGAGTACCAGTTATAATAGTAATCAAATATACAAGAGGACCAGTTCTAGTAGTAATTATACATCTACTAGAAATTATACATCATTCTACTGGACGGCCAGTTCTAGTAGTAATTATAATTTATACAACATAAGAGGTCCACTTATAGTAATTAAATATCAAAATACCAGAGGACCAGTTCTAATAGTAATCAAATATCATCCCGCAGGATGAAGATAATTCAGTCACAGGGCTGATTAGGCCTTGAGTTTGACATATCCTCTATAGCAACACTCATAACATCCACATCTTAGACTTAGAGCCAACACTCATTCTCTGGGTAGTCAGGATGGGGTGGTGGTTTTGAGGTCATTTTGTTGGACTTGATTGTGAATTTTGTGTTTTATTATTTTGAGGCAATTGTGTTTTGGTGACATTTTAGTGGCAGTTTTAAGTGTATTGAGACTTTATTCACCAGATGGAACCACACAGGAGACCATCAGGATGATCCTCAGGTTGGACATCTACACCACTGGCTCCATCCTAGAAATTAAAACAAGATAGATATAAACTTGATATGTACACATATTGCTTGTCACACAGCCTATATAGAACTCTTACTTATACAATAGGCCCATTTGTAGATTTAGATTGTAGATTTTTATAATTGGGCAGAATCTAGATTTGTAATCTGGTCCTTCGACTCCCACATAGGAATAATTTATCTGCGATTTGCTTGTATTAAACAACGTTAAACTGACCAACATTGCAACTGTATGGAAATGTTGCAAAGCATTTGTTTGATAAAAATCTAGAGTATATGTCATGAGCTACTTGCTGGACTTGGGAGACACTCGTTTGTATCAACAGGTCGGGGCTGGTGCCTCCTGCATTATGTGCAAATTCTAAAATGGTACACAGGGCCGTTTAGTGACCAATGATGAGCGCCTCTAAACTCCAGTAGGCCTACTTAGAAAAAGAACCACCTGTAGAGAATTTATTGGTAGAAAGTAGTTCATAATATGCCTATGGAGGACTTTTATTAAACAAATGCTTTGCAATGTTTGAGTTTAATTCAACCTTCCCATACAGGAGTTGTTTAATACAAGCAAATCGCAGATGATAATTCTTGCTCTGGGGGAGATGGACTGAATTGCAACTCTAGATTCAGACCAATCATAAGCATCCTAGAGCTACATTGTGGCTAGCCACAATGCAAAGCATTTCATAAAAATCCACCATAGACATGCTACTTTCGGTCAGTAAATAAGTGCTGGACTTGGGAGGCATGCATTTGTATTAAAGGGGAACTCCACCCATTTAACATTTTAATGTCATATACCTTAGAGATGTTGTGGGGGGATAATAAAAAGTTCCCAATTTTGTATTTCCTAAAAATGGAGGTCCAATAAAACATGGCGAAGTTGTATTTCACCATGTTGATTTCTCAGACCCCTTTTTCCTGAGAGGGTACAAATGTGAACCAAATGGATCCTAGCAGGTCCATTTGGTTCACATTTGTATCCTCTCTGGAAAATATGGGTAGAATTCCCCGTTAATGCATTATATGCAAATTTCTAAACAGGTGCTACACAGGGCCACTGATTAATGATTAGCGCTTACAAACTCCAGTACTTAGATTCTCCGCCGGTGATTTTTTTATTGACAGAAAGTAGCTCATAACAGCTCTATGGTGCATTTTTTAGAAAACAAAGCCTTTGCAGATAGAGGACAATTCAACCTTTAGATACAGCTGCAATGTTTTTGAATTTAATTTTGTTTAATACAAGCAAATCACAGTTGAAAGTTATGGGGGGGGATGGACCAAATTGCAACTCCGGATTTCATCCCAATTATAAAACAATAGAGATGCGGCATATCAGACAGAACCTCAGAGTAACAGAACCAATGTTGACAACAAGCCTTTAACTCACCGGTAAGTGTAGTAAAGTTAATCCACAGTTGGAGCAGAGCTGCTGCTGTAGTGCTCTCAAACAAATCAGCCATCTTGGAATGATGGAGGGGAAAGAGGAAGTGGATGTGTGAGAGCTGTCAGTCTTATACTAGAGGGGCCCAGTGCCATCTAGAGACAGAGTTCTGACAACTCCGTTCACTTCATGGGGCAAATCCAATGGCGGCCGCTCGTGCTCCTAGGGGGGCAATAGTGACACTCTCAGACAGGGAGTCGATGAATGAATACATTCTAATGTTGCCAGAAAAAGAGCATGAACAAACATTTTTTATTATTCTATTAATCACTATACTTTTGTAAAAAATAATCAGTGCATACAATTGAGAGAAGACATGACAGGTTATTTTCGGATGCTTTGTTTTCATTTATTGGCGCCTTGAAAGAGGAGAATGGTAGTCTATGTATTCAATTCAATTCAAAGAAGCTTTATTTGCATGAAAAATAGGGCCTCATTCACAAAGTGACACTTCCGTGAACGCGGTATTCCCACGAGTGTTACTCTGTTCTATTGGGAAGTAGGCAGAAATGCACTGGACTCAGGAAACAGAAAAGCCCAGCTTTACTTATTCGACAATTGGACGTCAATGTAGGAGTAGCGGGATGTCGGAATAGAGCGCTGTAACCGCTGGGCGCTTTACTTATTCAATAAGTAAAGCTGGTTTTATTTTAGGTCTTAATAATCAATAAGCACATCATACACATTACAGAGACTGTAGTTGATACTGTAAAATAATTTGGATAGATTGTCATTATACATTATGTAAAATAGCTCTCTTCTTTGCGCCACTCTCGTTTAAAACATTGTGTTTCAGACTCCAGCCTCCACTATGGTTTGTCACTTCTATGTTCTCTGCGACCACTGAGCACGTGACTAAAGCACGTGCCTACCCCTTCAATGGTGTAACTCTACCTCTAGATGGCTCTGGAGGGGGTGAAGGATCTGAATGGGCTGCCATTCGCGGGTTGCCAGGTTGGCTGGGTTACAACATTAAACTAAAGGCCCAGCGTCCTTGATGGATTTCCTGGGGGTCCCATGCAGCTTAAATGAAAAAGTTTGTAACCAAAGGGACCCTTATGGGTCTGGAACTCTGATAATGTGTCCATTTGATTCGATTTTAATGATAAAGTTAAACGCCATTAAATGGGGGGACATGGCCTATGATTAAGTTCAACCCTGGGGACCCTAAAGCCGTAAATATCTCTTATGGGGTACGGTTAGAGTCAATTTTGGGATAACTGACATGAAATGGTTTGGGAACCACTGATTACGGCTAGCCAAAACACCTGACACAAACTTACCTGTTTGCCATGGAGGGAAGTCTTGATAAGATTTTTTCCCCACTGCTCTCGTAAACACTGACGACTCAGGGGCAGATGTAACATTTCCTAATTGGGGGGACAAGAGAAAATGGTAGTTACAGTTACAGGACTTTTATTAGTCAAGTAAAGCAACAATAATAACATCAGTTGTTGAAGTTGCAACGGACACGCAGCATGCATAAAGCTAAAGGTCTGACTCAGAGAGTTTTCAATGATGAAATGCTGTTGGTTTAGTGGTGATGTAACGGGGTCCAGATGGAGGGACTGCAGGCTCCAACTGGTGTTACACATTTGTTTTTATTTTTGTTGCAATTTCTGCAAAATAGAACGTTTTATCATCAGAAACACACACTGCACAATGGCTGAAGCAGCATGGGTTAGAACGGTATAAAAGTCTTTTTTTAGTTGTCAATAACAATCAATCAATTATCCAATTACCAAAACAATAATCAATCAATACAATCCGTCAATTAACTCAATAAACTCAATAATCAGGCCATAGTAATATTCACAATTCACATTAATAGTCTCTTTCAAATAATAACCCAACATTAATAGAACCATATATATAACAATCTAATGTCACGTGCCCAACATACAGTATATCACAGATCAGATCCTTCATATTACTCCACCAACGTCATACAGTTAGCACAACCCTCTCTCAATGCCCTGTTGTGGCTAAGACTACTGCTATGCTACTGCTGCAGGTAGTACCATTAGCTAGGCCTTATAATGGTTGTTCACCCAACTCAGTCTTTTTCATGTTATATTTGTCCCTTAACCCCAGTACACACAGTTGAAACACAACCCAGATATACACGATCTTATAATATCATCTCACAGTATATAGGCTATGTTCCCAGTATAACCAGCTCACCTGCAAAGTAGAACGATATTTGTATCAGAAACACACACTGCACATTGACTCAGCAGCATGGGTTAGAACCATAGGTTAGAACAGTATGAAACTCACGTGGCACCACGTGATATCTCAGCCTAACTGGAGAGTTGACCAACTCACACACCGTTCCCCAGGTGATACTCTGCCATCTCCTGGCGCAAACTGGTACTGTTTTTACATTTTAGTGATATTGAACCCAAAATAACAGAATAACGTTTCCACCATAAATGAACATAGAAAACCTTGACACCCACACCTATACCTGTAAAACTTGAACTTTTAAATTGTCAGCAACTATATCGTTGCGCCACAGTGACACAGCTGTAGTTAGTAGCAGTAGTAGTGTTTCAAATCATTGTAAATATAGGCACTTTAATTTGAAATATCTTGGGTGGTTTTGCATGCCATCATGTTTGGTGGGGCAGTCTGGGCATTTAGGGGGGCATTGCCTACCCCATGCCCATGCCTAGATCTGCCCCTGTGACGACTCCACTCCACGTTCATTACAACTAAATGATCTTGAGTTGTTTATTTCACTTTGTTTACCTGTCTGCAATGCGGATTTAATGGGGGAGCAGGGGGTGCATCGCCCCCCCAAGTGGCCAGGGGTGTAATGTGGCCAGGGGTTTTTATGTGGGATTTCTTTTTTTATGTAGGCCTAATGAAATAAAATCCATGTTTGAAATAAATCTGAATTGAATTTTGTTGTTTTACAATACAATAATTTTAGAGTATAGCCTATTATATAGGCTAGTGTATTTTTTTTTTCGTCATGACCTACTTGCGAGTGCGACGGAAGTGAATGAGTTGGTCAGGTCATGGGTCAGCAGGACACAACCCAAACGCGCGAGGAATGGGTAACTGCAGGCATGGAGTAAAAAAGATGG
This sequence comes from Benthosema pterotum, assembly GCA_039105355.1. Classification (NCBI taxonomy): domain Eukaryota; kingdom Metazoa; phylum Chordata; class Actinopteri; order Myctophiformes; family Myctophidae; genus Benthosema; species Benthosema pterotum. The sequence goes on along the minus strand of CM076984.1, from coordinate 30,908,571 downwards.
CGTCTGCTGATGGGGGCGTGTCGCGATCTACGGGCGTGTGGGCGTGTGGCGATCAGTTTGTGGGCGTGTGGCGATCGTGACGTTACAAGCTGTGATTGGTCCTTATCCCGGAACTGTGGTTTATTTACTTCGCTCGTTCAAAATAGTCATCTTCTTAACAGCTAAACTAAGAGCAATGTAAACATTTATCAGTGAAATAACGTCGCTTGCACGTTGTATCCACGATGAAGGTTAGTAGCAGTTATTTCATATGTTTTGTATGTTTTCTCATGTCAAAGGAGAAGCTGTTACCGGCGACGGTAGAGCTGAACTGATGTGATGATTTTAAGCTAATGTGTTTAGCATAGATGTCGGACTGATTTGATATTACACTTCTGGCATACATGCCAGTCATACGTGTTGGCATTGGTGGTAGCTTGGTGGTATTTTATCATTATTTTACAATTACATGATTAAATTCCATCTTACAAACACAGACAACAGTTGGTTGAAATACGGTACACACGTTTATGAGGCCATAAATCACAGGGGCTGACAGAGTACACAGTACTGTCGCTACTCACTTCCTACAGTACAGTAGCTTTGAATGAATAAAACACATTATGACTTAAAAGTAGCCCTACAGACTAATGCATGGTAGGGAAACCTTTTCATGGCAAGGATCCCAACATTTTGAAAATGTAACTTTGACATGCACCATAGAAACCAAACATACTTTTACATTGCACAGATTAATTTGTCAAGCCACCCCTATGGCTTTTGCAACCTGGTGATGTTGTGCTCTTGTAGATTAGCTGTATTTGCCAGAGTGCACGCTGTGGACTCATAATAAAAATGCGCAACCAGGTAGTAGACTCCACCTGCCCTACCATTTTATTTGTATTTATCTGCAGATGTTCGTGTCAACCCATGAATCACATAGCTATTCTGATAAATGGTGACTTATACTGTATGTGAAGTGCTCCTTTTGTAGGGTGGGTGATCACTGGCCAATACCTTGTAGTGGAGGCTGTTTGACTGTTCACAAAGATGTGAACATGAATAATACTTATCTTGACTTGTGGATGAAGTTCATATTTTGTATGGTTTCATATTTGCATCCTTTATTTTGTTTTTATGATTAAATAAATAAAGCTTGATCCTTACAGTGCTTAGGACAGGTAATTTCATCCAGTAGGGAAGTGTGTGTGTGTGTGTGTGTGTGTGTGTGTGTGTGTGTGTGTGTGTGTGTGTGTGTGTGTGTGTGTGTGTGTGTGTGTGTGTGTGTGTGTGCGCGTTTAGCAATCTTATAAATTATTTCATTATTATTGACAGGTGAAATGTATCCAGAAACTGGCCAAGGAATGTGGTTTGGAGACAGATGGCTCCAAACGTGACCTTGTCTTAAGACTGAGGTATGAAATGCAGTCACGATCAGCATACAATAAATTCAATAATACAATAATACCTGATCCCAGAAAATCTGGCATCAGGTAACTTGGAATGGTCCTTGACTCCTTGCAAAAGTGTCAGACTTGACAGTATGAGAAAGTATTGTAATGCACACACACATTTTATTTCCTATCCTCCCGGGAATGGGCAGTCCATTCCCCTGTTCAGTTGTTTACAGTATTATTAAAAATTGGAAATTATTTTTTCTAACTTAATAATACCAGTTTGTATTGTATCTTATATCGTTTTAATCTTTGATTGGTCACCCCTACAACAAGGTATGGGCCGGTGTCGTATGGACATTCCTGGAAAGATTAAACGTGTGCGTTGCACCCTTAAAAGGTGTGCCAAAATGTAATGTCATTCTGTTGGCATTCACTGTTGCTTTGAATTTTAACTATAGTGTGTGTATAGTGTGACAGTCACAGGTGTGCGCCACTCTGTCATGGGTGTTTGCCAGACACATACGCATGTATCCTGTCACTTTTCTAACTTTGTTTATCCTGTATGACCTCATATATACAGAACCCCAAAGCAAGGTTGAATTTGCCTTTTTGGCAATTCAGTGCCCCACCATGAGCCCTGATTTCGGAGAAACAGCTCACTTCACTTGGCTGGATGGTAATTAAAATTCTATATTTGAATAAATCACCCTTATACAAATTGTATATAGCTTTCTACGGCATAAGTGTTTTACTTTTGTTTTTGGAACAGGTGAACTCAACTGGGACAAGTACCGAAGATTCGCCATCATCCGATGTTGGGAGTGTGGAGAGGACTGCAAAGATTGATTTTACAGGGAACGGCAAATGCGGGGAATACCAACGTTATTACACAGACTGAATACCAGGTCGCTGTGCTGTCTGTCAGTATTGAGGTGAGGGGGGGCTCCTGTCATCGTATATATATATATATATATATATATATATATATATATATATATATATATATATATATATATATCTTTATGGGCCACGAAAAAATACAATGTACTCAAAAGTGTCCATTCCTTTTTTTTATTTCTTCTTTTTTCATCCAGTGCCAATTATCTACTGTGATCCTGGGCTCTACACACCCTCCACCAACCTGGGGAGGCAGCGAACTGGCCTCATGCTTCCGTCAATGAATGAGGAGTCCAAGATTCCTTCTATTCACCCAACATGTTATTCCAACCAGTTCCTTTCCCCTCCAAAAGGTGCCCCAGCTGACCAGGGGAGGCAGTTTAGAACATGTTTTTGAGAGGGTACCTACCCTAGGGGTGGGTCCATTCATTGTCGGTGGCATTTAATGTTTGTGTTACACACACCAGCAGCTGGACATAGGAGGGGCAATATACCCTGAACAATACTGTAATAAAGCTCTGAATATGTATTCTTGTCTTTTCTCCAGTTATTACAGAATTGTCTTATTCAGATTTGTGTCCATCAAAACGATGTACTAGTTAGTAGTTAAATGCATGACTTGTATAGCACTAGAATTATTTGAATGGAGTCAGTTGGTAATGCGTGTATGTTTTATGGGTGCTAATTTCCACATGAGATGGCTGGTTCCTCATACATTGGACACTTGGGGACGTGTGATGTTTTTGTCTCTATATCTACATGTATGTAGGATGTTATTTTATAATCCTTTCTACCGGTATGCATTTATTAAAGAAAGGTTGAGTGTAATTCCACACAAGGTAAGATTTTGTATTAATAGCTTTGTACAAAAGTGTTTTGTACACCTCCAGGAAGGTGCATTGGAGCAGGCAAACGGGGTGAATAATGAGAAAAAAAGGTTATCTCAAAGGACCTTTCATCAAGGTATTTGTTTACAGCAACATTAATGGTTGTATAAAAGAACTTGGAGTTGAAGACCAATCTGTTACCATGCAATGGTAACATACAGGTAGTAAAGGTGGACATTTTTGTGTTAATTGTAAATGACTCAAATACATATTTAGCAGTCTACTTTGTAAGGATGATATTAACCCATTTAGGCCTGACCTAAGTAAGTATGGGTATATATATATATATATATATATATATATATATATATATATATATATATATATATATATATATATAATATATATATATATCCCCCCCCCCCCCCCCCCCCCCCCCCCAAGTTTCCATATATAATAGTGTATACACAGGGAAAAGTCTGGCGGCCAAAGGTTAATATTGGTTGAATAAAGATAATTATAGACACAAGTGATCAGTGCTACTCATCAGTCATCAGGTGGTTTCATTGTCTGTAGGGAAAATATTGTCTATTGACAATATAGGGCAATCAAAATATATACTGTATGCTTATACACACTGTGTATAAGATGCAGTAGATACTTTGATAACTTTATTACACCGTTATCATAAATGTGCCAGTGCCCAGTGCCACAGATAAAACCACTGTCATGACACTATTCATCGGATTAGAGTGTTATAGAGTGAACAATGGATGACCTCTGAAGCATAAGGGGGTCAAAATGTTTGGGGTAGCCTATCATGTAGTCTGTGGTTTGGTTTGACAACCAGAGATTATCAAATGTGACAGCAGTTGCAAAAGAGGAGCCTAGTGCACATACTTTTTAGGAGAGACTACTCTGATTATGCACAGCCACAATGAATCAAGTCATAGGGTTGGTGGGTTATAGGGTTGGGTAAAATATTACAGTATGGACGGACGGACATGACCAACATGTACCAACAGACCACCTGAACTGCCACAATGGTGGTGGTGGTGGTGCACATAGAATCAAGTTTGTTTATTGGTTCATGAAGATGTATAAACTTATTTTGACCGCTTCCAAAAAGGCCTGTCTGTCATGAACCCTTACCCATAAACTATACATTATGGATAATTAGTAAATGTTCAGTTTGCAACTGAGCTAACAGGCATAAGATAGAGATAACATTCTGATCATAAGTCTTCACATTAATCATCATTCATGGGTTAATTACATGCCCAGTAGAATAAGGGTTGCACTGTGAGCATTAGATCTATATATGCTCCCATTGTATTATTCCAGAGATTAGTTATTGCAATATCAATATGTTTTCATTCATAATGATAAATCCACAATAATGAGCATAACAGTTTAAGTCCATATTTTAATCTGACCCCTCTCCGAAAAGGCCTAGATGTCCTGACCCCTTATCCATCATTCATACATTATGGATCATTAGTGTGGACTTCATCTCAACTGCTCAATTGTCCAATGAAAATAGTCATAATAAATGATATACAAGTAGCCTACATAATTCAGGGCTTAACACTAACACTTGCCCGCTTGCCCGGGGCAAGTAAAAAAAATGGTTGGGAAAGTGAAGACTGCTACCTGGTTGCCCGATCGGGCAAGTGTGGGACTTAGTTCACTATAACACAACTCAAGATATATTTGTCTTGAAGGTGGTCATTGTGCTCTGCCACTGCATCTTTCTCCTCTTTCTAGCTCTTTCCTAGGTCCATTTGGTTCCAAACTATCATTTTGCTGGGTTCACACAGACCCCTGAGTCCGTGACCACTATGGGAACCTGCACTGTGGGAACTTGCACTGATTTACAAGTTGAATATTTACTGTAGCTGATTGTGACTTAAACAAAACATAGTCTTTGACTGCGAAAGAAAATGTTTAAATCACCCAAGTAGAAAGTAAACTTAAATGCACCTGACCATGACCTGAGGGCAAGTAGAACCTGATTTGCACTTGCCCGATGGGCAAGTGCCTCGTAGACCTTAGTGTCAACCCCTGTAATATAGTACAAAACTGATAAAGCAGATTCATTCACACTGTGAGTATTATGCTTGCATTCCCATTGTATTCCTGACATTAAAAATAGCCTGCTGTTGGGTGCAGGAAAATGTCATTAAATTGCTTAACCGAAACGATTATCTGCTCAAACAATCAACGATTGCATCATTTAATAAATTAAAGCAAATCGATAATATACAAATATTATGAGATCAAAATATGTACCTGCTTTACACCTTATTCTTATAGTAACCTCACTGAGGAAGATATTTAACTGCTATTACAATTCGTTCTCATAGTAAGCTCACTGATAAAACCGCAATTGACTAATTAAAATAGTCATAATAAATTACATGAATATAATAAATCATGTAATGTCAGTAGGCTCATAATAAATGCGCAATTGCATTAAAAATGTTGAAAACATGGTGAAAATCTACCTTCCTAGCTTGTTTACAGGGCAAAAGAATTACCTTCGCGGCGGTCGCCACACGCCCACAAACTGATCGCCACACGCCCATAAAACGATCGCCACACGCCCACACGCCCGTAGATCGCGACACGCCCCCATCAGCAGACGCCATCTTTTTTACTCCGTGCCTGCAGTTACCCATACTTGAAACGCGCGCCACACCAACCCACCGGGCTACCTGTGTAGTGACTGGCAAAGTGGCAACTTAAAAGTAAATATGGATATCGGCAAATGTACTTGTTCTACAACAACAGAACAGCAACTACAGTGGCCTCCATACAAGCGCCACGACAGCACCGAGCAGCGCCGTCGGCACCGCGGCCGCGGCTGCTGCTGGCGCCCCAGAAGAGCCCCCGGCGCCGGGGCTTCTACAGAGCAGCTGCCGCTCTCGTGGGAGCAGCCACAGCGACAGGACAGCCACCTTGTCCGGGCCCATCATCATCATCATCATCATCATCAGTGGATATGTGGATTATAATCATGATCTTGGCGAAAACAAGAAGCGCTCGTCTTCCACTTATTGCTACAGTAAGCACGTGGATGGAATATTCTGTCTCAAAGGACGCGGTCTTTCTTTTTCTTTTTTTTTCTTTGTTTGCCGACACTTCCAGAATGACAGCAGATACGTGGACTGGTTGCTTAACACAGGAGTGAGTGAGTGACTGAAAAACTGGGCTCCAAACTGGATAAATATGCGATCGGATGCACATAAGACCCTGATCTGTTGAGTGACAATCGCCGTATTGTGAGTATTCAGTGACAATTACTTTTTAATTGGTTAAGTGAAGTTTAAAGTGGTCTAGTGCAGCCTGTGGTTTTCAACCTGTGGTGTGGAGACCATAGTGGTCCTTGAAGGGGTTCCAGGTGATCCCCCAGCTAAGTTGGTTAACAAGATGAAAAGTTACCAGATGTAGGCTAACTCTTGGAAGCGTAGAAATGAAACCAAATGGACCCTTAAGGGTCCATTTGGTTTCATTTTACACTCAAGAGTTAAAAAAAATCATCATGTGAATTATCCCAAGTCTACACATCTGGAGAATGTAGAAGATTAATAATGGTCATTTTGATCTGTATGTTGGACTGTTTGGTTTCCCAAATCCAGCCTGGAATTGTGGGGCAGTAGGCCTACTTGTCACCTGGTCGTGGTCTTTCTATATTACCTCTTTATCTGTCACTTTGCCCATGATTAAGACGCACAGGCTGCGCAGCTGTGGTTGGACTTAGTGTTGATGTTGACAAAAACATGAACCGTAGTTCTAGAAATTATATGCAGCTGGCTTGTGTCCGTGCGTGTGCGCGCGCAGTGCGTGTACCATCCGACATTTCGCACCCCCTGCGTTCAAAGTCAAACTACGCGTATGCCTGTCTGACTGTAACAGACACCATTGTGTGTGTCCTTACCTTAGTGGTAGCACTCTGAGCCCCCCACCACACAGATAAAATGGACTTTTTGGCCAGAACGCAATAGTTTTTCACCGGAAAAACAACCAGGATTTGCGCCCTCTACCGATATTGCCAATAGAAAAGTAGCCCTGATACATGACGGTCGGTAGAGATGTATACCGACCGTCATGTATCAGGGATAGAAAAGTTACCCTAGGAAATGATTTTCCTTCAGTGAAAAACTGAAGCTGGGGTAACAACAATAAAATCACAGAGTTCCGGGACTCATTTAGGCGACACATAGGCCTACTTGTCCTCTATAATTACCCAACAGCTTGGAGAATTAGGTACGGGCTTAGGTAGCCTACAATTGAAGTAGCCTACAACTACAACAAATCTGAAAAAGTGATTGGACACAAGTTTAGCCCTGAGAAAATCTAATTTGTCATAGGCTTATACCCCATTTGATCTCAACAAAGCCTGCCTGAATAGTTGATCTCCGAGCTTGTAGAGATGCTTCTTCAAAAGTGCCCTCTTTGGGATTTCAGCCCCTGCCCCTCTAGCACTCTCTGCACGTCCTCGAGACACGCACCGCACGCACACACTGCAGCAGGCGGGACTTGTTCGCCTCTGTCTCTTTACTGTATAGCCTATCCTATGGTGTGATAATAATGTGTCCACTTATGGAGCTCAATAACATGCAGGCATGCCTGAACACAAGCTAAATGAAACAGAGCAGCATTCTACCAGTGATGGCAGAGGCCATTTTGTCGCTGACACCACAGAGCTCAGCTCAGCTTCAGTGGCAGAAGATGCAAACTCTTGGAACCAAATGGACCTGTTTAGAGTAGGCTATTTATAGCCTATTGTTTATTTAGGATTGGCAATGTTGATGGCATGTTCTGTGTTATCCCAAAGTGTGATTAAATATGGAATGAAACAATATAGAATTAAAAAATACAATATATAATTTAGGCATTTCGCAGACACTCTTAATCCAGAGCAATTTACATTAGCTAAAACGTTGCAAAACATCATAGTTTTGCTATAGCCTACTTAATTTATTGGGCTAAATTGTTTTTCAAATAGTTATACGGCCTATATAAAATTCTATTCTACAACAGGTTGTTTTGAGGAAGTATGTTTCTGGTTGAAACATGTCACATGCAGCTCGCATAATGGTCGCATGCACTGAGTACACCTGCAGGGGGTGGGGTGGGGGCTGGGTCTTGACGTCTTTTTGACTGGTCGTCAACAGAGTCTAGTAGTCAGCTGCCACAGCAGCCCGCTAGAAGCAAAAAAAAAGTACGACTTGCAGGAATATCTCATTTTAAACACAAGGAAATGACCAACCTGCAGTCTCTCCTCAGTCTCCTGCAACTGCAAGGTAAAATGAGAGAGAGAGAGAGAGAGAGAGAGAGAGAGAGAGAGAGAGAGAGAGAGAGAGAAATCTAGTGCTTTTTGGCTGGTGAGTTGGGGCGAAATTGATTGACAGGCGCCAGAGATAAAAACCCTCATTTTTCACCATTTTTCCTCCTATGATAGTGATTTCAACCAGTGGTCCCCAGACTAAATGATGTAACTCTTTGAGAGCGTAAAAATTAAAATAATCATCATGTGTGTTACACATGATACACATCTACACAACTAGAGAATATACAATTTTAATGGTCATTTTGATCTGTATGTTTATATATTCCCTTCCAGGTGTGGCAGAGCATCTAGCCGCATTCTAGTGCATTTTGGAAGTGCCACTAGTGCATTTTGGATCTTGTCAGTTGGCAACACTGCCCCAAACACACTCTCTCACACACACACACACACACGCACACGCACACGCACACACACACACACACACACACACACACACACACACACACACACACACACACACACACACATTGCAGTGTTCAGTCTATTCCACTGGGTGGCACCAATGCATTTTTATATCGTTTACCTGCCAAAAGGATCCATGGATAATAAGACAAATATGCATTAAAGCACTATACTTGCCTTCTATAATTAAAACATGCAGATAAAAAAACCTTCAATACTTATTTCTTTCATAACTAGAGAATCTTTCACTCAATAGGAGGTGCTCCAGTTGCAGGATGATGATGTCATATGTCAACATTTTCATACATATTCCATAGAGCTATAGATCACATGTGACATCATCATCCAGCGCAAGGAGCAGTTCCTATTGAGTGAAATATTCTCTATTTAGGAAAGAAATAAGATGCCATTGGTGTTTTTATTTGTTCATTTTAGTTATATAGGGAAAGTATAATGTTTTAAGCGATGTTTATCTTATTAGTCAGGGATCCTTTCAACAAAATAATATATTCCATCTTAATAATAGTAGCCTACATTGCGATTTCCTACACACTACTGGACTGGGCTACTATATAATTTATATTACAAGATTTGGGAGAACGATTTTAATTATCAAAGGTCCAAACTCCATTGTGTGACATAGAGTATTGGGTTTCTCTCAGAGAAACAGAAATAGGCTACTGTAGCTTCCAGGGTGGAAAAGGCTGAAGTGGTTAATATGTGTTTTGCAGTAATAACTACGCCGTTGTTTTGAGCAACTAACCTCATTGGTTGAAACATGAATAACTGCCCATCACATGCAAGGGTGTGGTTTATTTGATGCACGTCTGCGGTACCATAGTAACTCACCTGAACCACACCCTCTCGTGTGATATTGCTTAATCAAAAGCTTAAACTAACATGTATTGCTGTAGAGTTACTTTACACTGGTGTAATCTATAATATCTATAACCTGGCCAAATGTTTCATTACCATAGTTGTTTGTTTATTGTTTGATTTTCTCAAAGGTGATGAGGTTGTCACAAATGGGATGAGTGGCTCTGGTTGTTATTTTTATCCCAATGAGTGTTTTTGCGCAATGGATTCATAATCACAAAATAATAATAATAATAATAATAATAATAATAATAATAATAATAATAATAAGGGTAATAATAATAATAATAGTTCCACACATCAGATAAAGGCTGCATTTATAGCACTTTCACCAAAGGGCATTACATTCACACACCAATGGTGGTGGAAACCATGCAAGGCCCAACCAGCACAGGGGGAGCAATTAGCCCTCCCCGTCAGAAGAGGAAAGCTTGACCTTATGGAATCAATTTTGTGTCGAAAAACAATGCACACATATCGAGGTTCACACACGTGTTTTGAATATTTACAAATCTTTTACGATCATTGACAAAAGTCTTTTCGCGATTTGCAAAAGATTTTTCGCGATTTGCAAGAGATTTTTGTATTTTTTACAAAAAAATATTAGATTTGTGTGTGTGTTAATCCTTGAAAAACATTTGTAAATCCTCAATTCTGCTTGTGAATTCCAAAAAAACACATGTCATTCCCTTTTCTTTTTGAATAATTTTGACACAAACATCATGCTCGTTTATGATAATTTTCACAAATGTATTGTAATTATTCTGCGATTTACTAGTTTGTATCCAAGATTTACAAAAGTGTCTTCAATATTTACTAATGTTTCTCTGTGATTCACAAACTAAATTCCATGAATGACAAATATCTCTTCGCGATTCGCAAATGTTTTTTGTATCTTTACAAAAAAATATAAGATTTGTGTGTGTGTTAATCCTTGAAAAACATTTGTAAATCCTCAATTCTGCTTGTGAATTCTAAAAAAACACGTGTCATTGCCTTTTCTTGTTGAATAATTTTGACACAGATGTCATGCTTTTTATGGTGATTTTCACAAATTTAATGTTGTATCCACAAAAGGAATCTTGTAACTTGTAAGTTGGATTTTTACAAATATATGAGTTTTTGTAGGTATATCATTTTCGCTGAGTAAAAAAAAACGTATAATTACAGGCACTTTCATCATCAAATTATGTGTAAAGCATCAACTCTGTGTGTTGCCACCAGGTGGCCACCATGCATGTGTGAGAAAATCCCAGTCATTTGTGAAACCCATTTTAGACACAAACACACCAAGCACACTGGGATTTTTGTGTCAAAAAGATTGATTGGCTGCCTCGTTTCTAGGCTACCTCTAGGCCAATGGGAGACTTGACTTGCCATAAAACCCATAGTCTGAAAGACGCTAGGGCCATTATTGAGAATGGGGACAGAAGTAGGGACAAGTGGACTCCGAGTCAGGCAACAGTCCAGTTGTAATGATCTCAAATCCTTTTATTAGAGATAGTTTTGTAGTAAACTGCATAAAGACAACACTTTAGAAGCCGAAAATAGCTCTTATTTGCGCCGCCCTTGTTGAAATCAACGCATTTCCAACTCCAGTTTGCCCCTATTCTGGCAGAACAAGGCACAATGTGCCTCGGTTGTCAGCCAGACAGTGTTGCCAACTTGGCGCATTTGTCACTATATTTCGTTTTCTTTCCAGACCCCTCTATCGCCAAAATTAGTGAAAAGCTCCGTGCGGAAAATCTAGTGCTTTTTGGCTGCTGAGTTGGGGTGAAATTGATTGACAGGCGCCATAAATAAAACCCTCATTTTCACCATTTCCTCCTATGACAGTGGTTTTCATCCAGTGGTCCCCAGGCTAAGATGGACAGTTGCTTAACCACATGTAAATCTTTGAGAGCGTGAAACCAAATGGACCCTTGCAGGTCCATTTGGTTCCATTTGCAGTCAAGCGGGCAGCAGCAGGCAGAGCGCAATACGAAGCTGTTGTGTTGCCTTGTTTTACAGAGAGAGAGAGAGAGAGAGAGAGAGAGAGAGAGAGAGAGAGAGAGAGAGAGAGAGAGAGGATCCAATTTGGTTGAAATTCACGTCTATAATTGAACCCGCAGGGTCCATTTGATTTGGTTTCATTTTTACGGTTACTGGTCTGGGGACCACCTGGAAGCCTCTCAAGGACTTCTGCTGGTCCGCGGACCACCGGTTGAATACCACGGTTCTAAGGGGGTTAGGTGGTGGTGTATTCCTATGCTGGAATTACCGATTGAGATTGCATTTATAATTTCTAACTTGCTAACTCTACTCCGCCATGTAAACCCTCTAGCTCTGCTTAGAACAGTGGTTTTCAACCGGTGGTCCACGGACCACCAGAAGTCCTTGAGAGGGTCGTCTGTGCAATAATGTCTCTCTCTCTCTCTCTCTCTCTCTCTCTCTCTCTCTCTCTCTCTCTCTCTCTCTCTCTCTCTCTCTCTCTCTCTCTCTGTAAAACAAGGCAACACAACAGCTTCGTATTGCGTTCTGCCTGCTGCTGCCCGCTTGACTGCAAATGGAACCAAATGGACCTGCAAGGGTCCATTTGGTTTCACGCTCTCAAAGATTTACATGTGGTTAAGCAACTGTCCATCTTAGCCTGGGGACCACTGGATGAAAACCACTGTCATAGGAGGAAATGGTGAAAATGAGGGTTTTATTTATGGCGCCTGTCAATCAATTTCACCCCAACTCAGCAGCCAAAAAAGCACTAGATTTTCTGCAAGGAGCTTTTCACTAATTTTGGCGATAGAGGGGTCTGGAAAGAAAACGAAATATAGTGACAAATGCGCCAAGTTGGCAACACTGTCTGGCTGACAACCGAGGCACATTGTGCCTTGTTCTGCCAGAATAGGGGCAAACTGGAGTTGGAAATGCGTTGATTTCAACAAGGGCGGCGCAAATAAGAGCTATTTTCGGCTTCTAAAGTGTTGTCTTTATGCAGTTTACTACAAAACTATCTCTAATAAAAGGATTTGAGATCATTACAACTGGACTGTTGCCTGACTCGGGGTCCACTTGTCCCTACTTCTGTCCCCATTCTCAATAATGGCCCTAGCGTCTTTCAGACTATGGGTTTTATGGCAAGTCAAGTCTCCCATTGGCCTAGAGGTAGCCTAGAAACGAGGCAGCCAATCAATCTTTTTGACACAAAAATCCCAGTGTGCTTGGTGTGTTTGTGTCTAAAATGGGTTTCACAAATGACTGGGATTTTCTCACACATGCATGGTGGCCACCTGGTGGCAACACACAGAGTTGATGCTTTACACATAATTTGATGATGAAAGTGCCTGTAATTATACGTTTTTTTTTACTCAGCGAAAATGATATACCTACAAAAACTCATATATTTGTAAAAATCCAACTTACAAGTTACAAGATTCCTTTTGTGGATACAACATTAAATTTGTGAAAATCACCATAAAAAGCATGACATCTGTGTCAAAATTATTCAACAAGAAAAGGCAATGACACGTGTTTTTTTTAGAATTCACAAGCAGAATTGAGGATTTACAAATGTTTTTCAAGGATTAACACACACACAAATCTTATATTTTTTTGTAAAGATACAAAAAACATTTGCGAATCGCGAAGAGATATTTGTCATTCATGGAATTTAGTTTGTGAATCACAGAGAAACATTAGTAAATATTGAAGACACTTTTGTAAATCTTGGATACAAACTAGTAAATCGCAGAATAATTACAATACATTTGTGAAAATTATCATAAACGAGCATGATGTTTGTGTCAAAATTATTCAAAAAGAAAAGGGAATGACACGTGTTTTTTTGGAATTCACAAGCAGAATTGAGGATTTACAAATGTTTTTCAAGGATTAACACACACACAAATCTAATATTTTTTTGTAAAAATACAAAAATCTCTTGCAAATCGTGAAAAATCTTTTGCAAATCGCGAAAAGACTTTTGTCAATGATCGTAAAAGATTTGTAAATATTCAAAACACGTGTGTGAACCTCGATATGTGTGCATTGTTTTTCGACACAAAATTGATTCCATATGACCTGGATAGCAACAGTTGCTACAGTATTTGGATTGGCAATGGACAGTGAACAAAGTGGGGTTTTGAGAAGGGCTCATTTGGGGTTTAGGACACTTCAACAGACAGAAGGAGCCGGGATTCAAACCGCCAACCCACAGATCATTGGACGACCATGGTTCCATGGTTGGTAATGGCAGGCTGACTTTCAGCAGCTTTCATGAAGTTTTCCCAAGGGAGTTGGGCTGGAACTATTGCAGAGGTGATAGCAGACACCCTTATCAACACATACACGTGTGAAGAAGGATATTCTTAGGCATTCATTTTACAGATTGGTCCAAAACAGGCAGGCAGGCAAAAATGATATGGGGCGGTTTCTTTGCCCGTGTAACACCCATACCATTTTTATCTGAATTCACCCCAAACCCCCACATTGAATAGATAACTATATGCATTTTGGAATGGTTATTTAACACAAAAACTAGGCAGTAAGCAATAAGCATCAATAATAACGTCAGTTGTTGTTTCATCAGTTGCAACATCATGCATAAAGCTGAAGGTCTGATTCAGAGAGTTTTCTGTTCTGAATGACAAAGCAGTGTTGATGTAGTGGTGCGACAATTGTAGTTAGCGTTTACTTTGAAACACTAATTGTAGTTAGTGTTTCGAAGTAAACTTTAATTTGTTTGCATGGAGTTGTGTTTGGTGGGACAGTCAGGGCATTTTGGGGGGTCGCCTATCTGTCCCTGTGCCAAAATACAGTTAAGTTCCCTTAACTATGTGCTCTCTAAACTCATCAAACAGTTTAGGTTGTGCATTCAGCTTTTATTTCCTACAACCTAGCCAGGCTTTCATTTTCGTTCGCCTTGCGCGAAAACGGAAAGCCTGGACTAACGCACGTTGGAAAGTGGCCTTCAAGTGGGAGTGAACCTTCCGGGGTGGGCGTCGCTCTAAATGATGTGACGTAGAACAGCAGTGGACGGGCGCGGGAGGGGCCGGGGATGACGACACGTTAGTGAGATCAAATCAGAGCGTAGCTCATTTGCCGTGTGGATGCCACGGCAGCCCGCCCCCCCAAGGCCAAAATCATTGAGGGCTAGACCAGGCTACCTACAACCTAACGTTCTTTACATCTACTGTACTGTATGTCTCCATCATGTCTGCTTCTCAGACATGATCATTGAGAAATGACTCATCTGTAAAGGTAGGGCTATATCACGTGTTTACTCCTGTTTGTGTGTGTGTGTGTGTGTGTGTGTGTGTGTGTGTGTGTGTGTGTGTGTGTGTGTGTGTGTGTGCGATGGTTAGACCAGATGTGCCCCTCAGGTCTACCAGTACACAACCCCACATAGAGGTCAGATCCGCACTCTGTGTGTGTGTGTGTGTGTGTGTGTGCGTGCGCGCGCGTGCGCGCGTGCGTGAGACAACTACACCCAAGAGACTCAATGGGCCTGATTTATAGGTGTCCCCTTGCAGACACCTCCTCCTTCCCGCCAATCTCTCTCTCTCTCTCTCTCTCTCTCTCTAATGTCCACTGACTTTCAGAGTCTGCTTTGGTGATGCTACATCTTAAAGGACAAGTTTGTTTGTTTTTTCAACCAAGGTTCATGTTTTAGATTTTTAGAGAAAGTAAAAGATGACTGACTTGTTTTACATTCCTTGCTTTCTTTAGATATTAGCTATGGAAGGGGGAATTGTAACATGGTCGTAAATACATATTTGTTTACAAAATTCTAAAGTGATTTCTTTTTTATTATTTACTACAGTCCTAATAAACCCCAGGAAATTACATCTGGCCACAAATGATCTACTGAATGTGACAACCTGCCATATTGAGCCTCTAGGTCAGGATGCCAAAATATGGAGTGTGTAAAGTGCAGTGTGGTGTGATCCTCCTTCACATTCAGTAGATCCTGTGAACTTCTGTGGCCTGTTATAATTTCCTGATGTAGTAGATAATAAAATGGATATCACTTTAAATTTCTCCTGACCATGTAATCATGTGATGACCGCCATAGCCGGTTCAGAATCGTAAAAAAAAAAAAAAAAAACATTACAGTAATTTTCTCAGTGCCAAAGACATTTTCATAGGAAACCAGACATCATTAGCAGTCAGATAGAATGGAATCCACCTCATTTGTATGACTGATAGATGTACACAGGTGGATTTCCAGAGTAAATGGTTCACCCAAGTTCACCACCGCACTTTGCATCCTCTTATGGGCGTGTCAGGGGGAAATGAGGAACTTTATTTCAAGTTTGTGGCCTGAAGTTGTACATTTCCATATGAGATAAGCATGCATGGGTGTGGGTGGTTGGGTATGTGTGGGCCCTAAGGGCCAAATTTATTCTCTCAAGAAAGAAACTGTCTCTACTTGATTTTTCTTTCCTCCTTTTTTTCTACATACTGATGATTGCACCTGACCTGATATCTTAATACAACAAAATAGTAAAAATTCCAGTTCCTTAGATCCTGTGCTCTGTAGTCTGTAGTAAGTCAAAAATACACTAAAGGACAACTTTGTTTTTTTTTTAACCAAGGTTCATGTTTTAGGTTGTTATTAGAGAAAGATGGGTGTTAAATGTTTTACATTCCTTGTTTTCTTTAGTTTTGGGGACTTTATTCAGGGTAGTAGGCTTTCGAACATGGTCCTAAATACATAGTTGTTTACAAAATCTAATGCGGTTTATTTTTTATTATCTACTACAGTCCTAATAAACCCCAGGAAATTACATCTGGCCATAAATGATCTACTGAATGTGACAAACTGCCATATTGAGCCTCTGGGTCAGGGATTCCCAAATATGAGTGTGTAAATTATAACTTCCATGGCCAGTTATAATTTCCTGGGGTTTATTACTGTAGATAATTTGAAAACAATAGCTTGAAAATTTTGTAAACAAATATGTATTTAGGACCATGTTGGAATGCCCCCTCCCATAGCTAAAATCCCTAGAAACTAAAGAAAACAAGAATGTTGAACAATTAACACCCATCTTTTACATTCTCTAATAACAACCTACTTGGTTGAAAAAAAGTTGTGCTTTAATGTAAGTCTCTCTAGCTGAATGCCTATATGAATGGACACATATGAATGAATTACTGTATTTTAGTGGATTTTCAAGACATCAGCTCCCATCTATCTGTCTGTCTGTCTGTCCATCCATCTATCATCATGTCACCTCAGCTCACCATGAAGTGGTGAAGTCATAGCAAAGCTCTACCCCTAAAAACACATGTACCAGCAGAACCAAAAAAGAGAAGGAAGGATTGAGGTTAAATCCCCTGTGAAGAACTGGTCTCTGTCCAGGAGAAGGGCGTAGCGTAGCCCAGGGGCGAATGTAACATTTCCCAATTGGGGGGCAGAAGAAAATGCTATGGGGGCGGCTTCATCGCCCGTGTCACAAATTTGGTTAAAGGACTTTTATTAGGCAACTAAAGCATCAATAACAACATCAGTTGTTGTTGAAGTTGCAACAGAAACGCAACATGCATAAAGCTAAAGGTCTGACTCAGAGTTTTCTGTTTTCAATGATGAAATGCTGTTGGTTTAGTGCTGACACAGCTGTAGTTTATTAGTAGCAGTAGTAGTGTTTCAAATCATTTTAAATATAAGCACTTTAATTTGAAATATCTTGGGTTGTCTTGCATGCCATCGTGTTTGGTGGGGCAGACTGGGCATTTAGGAGGGGCATTGCCACCCCTAAATGCCTTGCCCATGTGTAGATCTGCCCCGGCGTAGTCTACCGCCACACCTGGTACTGAGTCGTTCCACCACAGTCCTGCAGAGCTCTGCAACCACTGCATACGCAGTGTTTCCAACTGCCAAAATGCACCAGTAGTATAGTGGCACTTTCAAAATGCACTAGTATACGCTAGATATAAACATATGGATCAAAATGACCATTAATCTTCTACATTCTCTAGTTGTGTAGACATAGGCTAATTCACATGATAAATATTTTAACTCTTGAGAGTTAAACTTGAGAGTCTCAAAGAGTTACATCTGGTTAACCAACTGTCCATCATTCAGCCTGGGGACCACTGGTTGAAAACCACTGTCATAGGAGGAAAAATGGTGAAAAATGAGGGCTTTATCTCTGGCACCTGTCAATCAATTTCGCTTCAACTCACCAGGCAAAAATAACTACATTTTCACTAATTTTGGTGCTATAGGGGGGTCTGGAAAAAGCTAAATATAGTGACAAATGCGCCAAGTTTGCAACATTGTGCATATGTTGCACTATTTACAGTACTTTCAATTAAACGGACACTTGGGGTGAGATTTTTGTTACATGCTAAACCCCTTATGCCATATCCCTTATTTCATTTTCACTATTTTGAAAAACTTTTTTGGACTATTTCAACATGTCAATCTATTAACACGTTGTGAGCTAGTAGACTGGCCATTTGAACTACTGAGAAATGTTTTTTTTTTAATAGTTTAAAAAGGCAAAGAAGTTAAGGGATAAGGGGTATAGCGGTAACGAAAATGGAGCCCCAGGTGTTTGATTTTCAGGGACCACCGCCACCACCGAAAAACTACAATATGATGTCATACCACCGCAACCACCACTCTTTCCAGCCCTCCACTCAGATGATAGTGCCACCTTTCATACTAGCCATTTAATACTATGGATCTTATATTTTTTTTGAATGTCATATATAATTCTTATAAATCACGAAATGATATATGTTCGCAAAAGGTTTGCACAGAATGCACACTAAGGATCACCCAAGGAAAGTGTTCTAAATCTTCTAAACGTCATCAACACGTATACAGTATGTTTTGCCCAAATCTAGTAATGTCTCTGTAAGTATCAATGCTTTAATGTACTAGAAATACACCGTTATAGACTGAAAGTTATAGTGTCAAAATCTACTTAAAAGTACAAATACTTAAAAGTATTGGCATCAAAATGTACGTAAAGGGCAACTTCACCTATCAAAACTTTTCAACCTAACCAAATATATTAGGTTCTCATTATCAATCATGTTGAAATGAGTAAAAGTACTCATTATGCGAATTGTCTCATTTCAAAAGGTCTTGCAGATCTCAGCATGCCAGATCTACAAGCTCACAATGCAAGTTATGCAACACATCATGGCACATTGTGAGCTTGTAGAGCAGCTATTAAAGTACTGGACTTTGGAAATCGTCAAGTAAAGCACAAATACGTGAAAATGTACATACTGTATTTAGTTTACACCACTGTCTCATGCCAGCTGAGCTGTTGCTGTGCCAGTGACAAAACATGCTGTGAAAATGCATGTGTTAAATGTCCAAATCAGATCAGATGTGTGAGCTGCAAAATTCTTTCAAGAGTTTCCAAGTGGGCTGTGAATGCTTTCATTAGAGTTGACTGGTATATACTCATAATGCTTCCTAATGCCGTCCGACGCCTTTAGATCCTTTGGTGCTGATCTCCTAGAGAAATTTCCAGACAACCTAACACACAAAAATGTGCAGAAGCAGCCTTTATTTAGTTACCTTGCCCCTGTGCAGCTGGGATCTGCAGTTCTCTGAACCTGTGCACATAAAGACGGCCTACTTGGAACAATGCAAGTTGAAAATGTGAGATATTACATTTGTGTCCCTTTAATGCCAATATATGGAGTTTAAGGTTGGACGGTTTGAAAACACTGGTGTAATATGATCAAAATACCACGGTTTCCGGTTTCCATCTAATTAAAATTTACATGGACCTGCATTGACATTATTCAATTTTGTCAATCAGAGACAGCTGTTGCACTCTGTCGCCTTAAGAGGCACCTTTCCCTAATGTAATGTTTTGTCAGTCATATTTGGAATTTCCCTAACTTGTCCCTCTTCGCTTACCGTAGTGTTGTGATGTCACAGCAGACCAGCCATTGTATGTGCTGCAGACTAATCTATAGTATACTCTACTACTGTATCATCCCAGCAGCCGCTCAAATTATTAGTGTGATCACAGTGTGGCCGGTGTAGAGGATGAAACCCCGGTGATATAATTATACCGTATCAAACGGTATAAACGGTATATCGCCCAACCCTAATGGAGTTCTTTGTCAGGCATACGCAATTATGGAATCTGGCAGCTTGTGGTCATGTGGTATTCTGGGTCAGGCATGCTCAAATATGAAGGGTGTGACACAGACAGACATTTTTGCCTGGCTTTCATAGTTCCCACTGCAGTAGAACTGCTATTCTCATCTGTTCTGGTATCCACAAAGGGTCCTATAGCTGTCTAAAAGACTAACTCGCTCCAGAAGTGTCTTATCCATAAGCCGGAAGGAGGATCTCTGCCCTGTATATCCTGGTTATATTCCCACGCTATCACTTTACACGCTCAATTTCACGCTCAGCTATTGTGATCAAACCTATAACGTGAAAACATGTGAACGCCATGTTTTTTCCATCCATTTTGGAGAGGATGTGTGTGCACGTGGGCATGTGGTCCCCCATGTGTGTGTTATAGCGTATATATCGGCAGACTTCACATACAGTAGGTACAGTTCATGAATACATGTTATATCATGGCACAATTAAGTGAAAAGCAATCTAGTCAACCAAGTGCACAATCTTTATGAATTCCCTCCCAGCTATTATCACTGCAAAGAAATAAAGTGAAAGTCAGTTTAGCCACTGGAAGAAAGATGTGGAATCAAAAACAAGTTACTGCTGCAGTAGAATGCCAAAACAATGTGCATGTGCATTTTACAGTGGCTTGGCCTGTATGAAGTGATATTATATCCACAGATGGGTTTTCGGTGAAGTGGAGTAAAGTCATGACACAGATGCTAGATTTGATTTCCAGAAACCTTCCAGACTGTCAGGAAAACCTCTAACTATTGATATAAGAGTCAATATATGCATGGATTATAGCCGATTGTAGCCATTCACTGTGGTTCTAGGCCACAGCAAAGACTGCTTAAACAGAAATATATTGTATTTATATAAAAGAATGAAAGCAAGACAGGCAATTCCAACATACTGTAACATTAATTCCAACATACTTTGGCAAGGAAATGAACTACCAACTCAACTGATGAATAATTAATTACAGTAAGGGTGTGCCAGCTAAATGAAACAAAATGGGCCTGGCCAATTTAGCTCTCTGAGTCTCTAATATGCCGTGAAATTCTTCTGTTATGTGGGTCCCTGCCAGTGCCACATCCTTTCAAATTCTGGTCGATGGGATAATTATCATGTTGATTTGGGAGTCCTTAATGAAAATGTTTGGGAGCCAAAGACAAAGTCGTATGATCAGTCACTCACATCACCACAGTGAAATTGGTTCGTTGACTTGACCCCCAACTTATCCCTTTGATGCTGAGTGCCCAGCTGGGGGTCCCATTTTTAGAGTTTTGGTATGACCCGGCCGGGAATCGAAGAGAGGTCTCCCAGTTTCAGGGTGGACACTCTAACCACAATGCCACTAGCTGGTCAGGGCAGGACTGTCTTTTATAATCTGTGGGGAGACAGTGAGTGGCCAGGTGTC
Organism: Benthosema pterotum; assembly: GCA_039105355.1. Taxonomy (NCBI): domain Eukaryota; kingdom Metazoa; phylum Chordata; class Actinopteri; order Myctophiformes; family Myctophidae; genus Benthosema; species Benthosema pterotum. The sequence continues at coordinate 30,887,324 of CM076984.1, read as the reverse complement.
TTACTGTACCGTTGAATCCAACATTCAAACGGCATTGCAACAGATCTTGTCTGTCTTGTCTTTAGCTGACGAAATAGAGAAGTAAATAAAAAAAATAATTTAAACAAAAATGAAATGATAGCCGCTTTCCAGGTTCTTTTTTTAATGGTCTGAGGTAGCACATGACTGGGGTGAGGTAGTGGACAACACACATGAGACATAGGACAAAGGAAAGACGAATGGAGTGCACAACGTTTCATGGGCTAATGGGCTATCCGTTGAAGGAAACTTGGCTTTGAGTTCCAGCAGATGAAGAAGAGAAGAGAAGAGTGCGTGACAAGAGCTGAAGAGAGAGATATACAGTAGATAGAAACTGGAGATCCAAACCAAACCTCACAGCCTCTGCTCTTATCACTTACAACTCATCTCAGCTGTACAGGCTTTGTGCCACACTGATAAAGCAGCAATATGTGCTATCAGAACTGCAGGTTTACTCCCAATCCTCTGCCGCAATTTGACAACTCAACTCTTCAGACTCCATCTTACCCCATAGCGCTTGCCGTAGTACATGCCCTAGCCTCGACCTCTTACAGGTGTATATAAAGTCTAAACCTATACATCTTGGGACGGCTGTGGATCAAGAGGTAGAGCCATCGTCCTTTGATCCGTGGGTTGGCGGTTTGAATCCCGGTTCCTCCTGTCTACATGTTTGACACTGAACTCCAAATTTACTCACAATGAGTTGTTCGGTGTAATCTTACCACCATTGGTGTGTGTGAATGTTGGAAGTAAGCATGCCCTTCTTGACTGTTCACCACTTCACCTCCCAATGTATGAATGAGTGAACCATTGTAAAGCGCTTTGAGTACTTGGAAAAGTGCTATAAAAATACAATCCATTATCAAATAGTATTTTTATGTAGACTTATATAGCATTTCATGCAGATCTATAGAATTTCTGCTGACCTGCTATGCTGTACCTCCATGACAACAGATTAAGTGGCACCAGATGGATGGATGAAATTATATGACATGTTGTTCAGACTTTCTTCCTGCAGAAGACACCATATTCTCACTGAAAGCAAATGCTTTTCCTGAATTGGAATGCTGTGCAGATTTTGAGATGACATCCAGACTTACAGTTAGATTTGTTTTATTTGTTTTATAAGCAGGGGGGACAGACTCAAAGAACTACTCCAAAAAGCATTTTGGATAGTTATGCTTAAACATTCCCCTGCCTAGATGATGACAATGGGCATGAATCACTTAGTTTATGTTCATGCTTGAAATGTTGGGGTCACAGCACAGGATATAGATCCCCATATACTGTATCTTGTGTGGAGATGGATGTGTATTGTAGTTTTGTTCCCGGTGGTCACTTCATGAGCTACAGTATGCCTGTTCACTGTTTGCATTTTTCAATTGAGTCTTTGGCCAATGTTGTGGGTTTTGTGTATAGCCCTGTACCATATACCATGATATCTATAGACAGCTGCAAGCGCAGGCTGCTGTGCAGTGTGTACAGTATGTATGCACACATACGCACACACATGCACACACACACACACACACACACACACACACACACACACACACACACACACACACACACATGCCCGCACGCACGTCGCACACACACAAGTACATGTACTATGTGCGAAACTCAGAGAGGATGGCACAGGAATGCCAGAGATAGACTACATGCCAGTGATTATTTTTGGCCCATGCCAGTGGCACCAGCCATCATCATCATCCTCTGAGATGAGGTGTTGACAGAGGCAGGAGGAGGAATAAGAGCTGAGAATGAAGGAGGACAGAAATGATAAGGTGCTGAATGAGGTAAATCTGACAGCCGTACAGCAGTGGATTAGAGGGATGGAGGGGAAAAGAATGAAATCGGTGTAAATCTACAGGACAGTAATAATACAGATATGTCTTCAGGAATGTTCCCACATTCTCTTTTTGTCACTTAATTCAGTGCTCTTCAACCTGTGGGTCAGTGCCCCAAGGGGGTCCCCCCAAATGATTTTGCAATCTTGCAGGGGGTCCCCAAATTGAGAGGGAACCACTGCTAGGACAGACCTGGGTAGCCAATATGTTTCCTAACAACTGACATCAGCTGCACTTCGGGTCAATAAGAAACAAATCACCAGTTCTAAGGGTGTTATCCCGCTTATTCCATGGCTACATTCGTCTGTGCAAGGAGGTCTGTTGTTGAGCAGAGTGGTCCGTTGTTGTGACATTTGTCACCGCTCACGTGACTACAGCGCTGGCTTCTGATTGGAGCAAAGCACTTATGGGTGACACTTATCTGTAACACTGTTTAATGTCACAGTTTTTAGATTATAAGCACAAGAATATGCTTAATCGCTGGTAACATTTTTTAAACACATCAACATGTTTTCTTTTTCTCTATAATTTAGGCTAAACTAGCTGTTCTTGCAAGGTGTTTGAAGAGGCTCATGTTTATTTGATATCCATAAATAAACATTTTGCGTTTTTATTAAACACTGTATAGTGTTTAGGTTTTAAATGCGATTAAACACTGGTGTTTACAGTGTACAACCCTGGTATTGGGGCCAAATATGGGACCTTTGGCTGACACGGATTGCTTTTTATATTTGTAAGCGTGTTTATTCACGTACACGCAGTCGTTAGCATGTCGTGAACTGCGCATGATTGACAGCCTGTTACGTTCTTTACCTACTCAACCCTCAAAAATGTTGGCTGGTGCCAAAAGAAGAAAGATGCCAAACGTAGAGGTTTCAACAACGTTATGATACAGAGTATGTATTTCCTCGAGGTATTAATAACATACACTCTTACCAGCCTGCCAAAACGAAAACAATGACTTTTTGTGTAGAATTAAAAAGAATTTGTACCATTCAGTATTCCATGCAACATTCAGTAATCCTGGTCTCTAGACTGCCTCCCCTGGCCAGCCGGGGCGCCTGATGGAGGGGACAGGAACTGGTTGGAATAACGTGTTCCTTCCACGCGCTACATCCAACCAGGGAATACTCAACCCTGTCAGGTGTAAAGTATCAGCTTGGACTCCTCATGCATGAGGGAAGCATAAGTACAAGTCCATTGCTCTTGCCAAGTTGGGTGGAGGGTGTGTAGAGCTGAAGGATCACATTAGATCATTGACACAGAGGTGAAAAATGGGTTGCCAAAAGTAGAAATTATTATGCAGAATGTCCCATTTCAAAAATTTACTTTTTTTGTTGTCATTGTAAGTGTAAATTAACTAACTAACTAATAATATATGAAATTGTTTTATAATGGGCAAAATGTACAGTAAATACTATATAGTGGTTTATGTATGTTTTGTGGCACTAATCACATTCACAACTCACATTTTCAGATAAATGTAGTGGAATAAAAGTGCAACATTGGAGCTCTCTGGTGAAGCTGTTGCCCCTGTGACCCGACCTTGGACAAGAGTATGAAGATGGAATGTGGATTTGGATGCGAGAAGTCTATCTACTGTAAGTAAACGTATTGGGAATACTGTAAAACTAGGCAGAGCTAAATGGCGGCTACTGGTTGCATTAAGCTTTCATTCATAATAAGTTGATGTCATTCACTTGGTGTGTGAATATTAATGCAGGACGTGAGCTGACATGCAGCGCAGGCCCAGGTATAGCCTCAGGTATGACAGCACGCCGCTGGCACAGCCTCAACTGATCTGTATGCACAGGCATACAGATCACTGTGTGTGTGTGTGTGTGTGTGTGTGTGTGTGTGTGTGTGTGTGTGTGTGTGTGTGTGTGGGTGTGGGTGTGGGTGCGCGTGGGTGCGTGTCATAGGCTACTCTGTTGTACAACAGTCTTGTTTCTCGAGAGAGAGAGAGAGAGAGACAGAGAGAGAGAGAGAGATGGCTTTCAATATAGGATTAGGAATACCCTTGTTGTAAGTGAAAGTTTTTCCAAATTGAGGAGGTTTGTAAATTGAGGAGAGAGAGAGGGGGGATGGGGAAAGAACAACAAAGAGAGAGACGGAGAGAGAGAGAGAGAGAGAGAGAGAGAGAGAGAGAGAGAGAGAGAGAGAGAGAGAGAGAGAGGAATGGAGGGGGTGAGAGAGGGAGAGTAGGTGTAGGAAGTGATGAAGAACAGTAACCAGAATTCCTCCTCCTTGAATCGGTCCTCTCTCTCACACAAGCACATGCACGCGCGCCCAAACGTGCACGCGCAAGCATGCGTGCACACACAGGAAGAGAGAGAGTGAGAGGTGGGGAATCAGAGTATAAATCTGTACAAGGGAGAGAGAGGGAGAGAGAGGGGGGGTGATCTGAAATCCAGATGCCTTGAAGACCAACAGTGGGTCAAACTAACACACGCACGCACCCACGCATGTACACACACACACACACACACACACACACACACACACACACACACACACACACACACACACACACACACACACACACGCACGCACAGTGCTCTCCATCTCTGCTCTCTCTTCACAGCGACCAGAGGAGTGCAGAGCTGCACCAAGTCTGCAAAAAATACAATGACAGGACTGACAAAACTGGAATACTTTGACATTAAATAGCTCAGTTTCTTGTAAAACTCTCACTTTTTCACCTTCCCAGTTGAAGCTCTCGTGGCAGGACTTGCCATTGGAGGTTTTCTCTGTATTTATAGAGGGTACATCTCCACCTTTCTGCAGACGTTTTCAGGTGAGTTTCTTCTCACTGACTTTTAAATGCTACCAGATGTTGGATTCACAGTGCATGTGAGGTTAAAGTTTTATTGACCACTCTGGTGGTGGTCAGTTCATTTAAAAAGCATGAGAAAGTTGCAACTATACTGAATTTCTAAGTGTTCTGAGAAATTGCTTAGTATTTCATCCATGATATGGAAGGCAAGTTGGTATTTCTTGTCCGTAGGTGTTCAAAGGACAACATTGTTTTTGTTTTTTTGTTGTTGTTTTGTTTTGTTTTTCAACCAAGGTTCATGTTTTAGGTTGTTATTAGAGAAAGTAAAAGATGGGTTAATTGTTTTACATTCCTAGCTTTATGGGAGGGGGGGCATTCTAACATGATCCTAAATACATATTTGCTTACAAAGTTTTAAAGCTATTTATTTATTTATTTTTAAATTATCTACATTCCTATTAAACCCCAGGAAATTACACCTGGATACAAATGATCTACTGAATGTGACAAACTGCCATATTGAGCCTCTGGGTCAGGTATGCCCAAGATATGACCCAAATATGGAGTGTGTAAAGTGCAGTGTGGTGTGCTGCTTCCTTCATATTGAGTAGATCAGTGAACTTCTGTGGCCAGTTATGCGTTGTAATTTTCTGGGGTTTATTAGGACTGTAGTAGAAAAATAAATAAATCGCTTTAAAAATGTGTAAACAAATATGTATTTATGATCATGTTCAAATGCCACCACCCATAGCTAAAATCCCTAAAACTAAAGAAAGCAAAGAATGTAAAACAATTAACACCCATCTTTTACTTTCTCTAATAACAACCTAAAACATGAACCTTGGTTGAAAAAGGTTATTCTTTAAAGGTAAATCCCACCCATTTTCAACATTAGACTATGTCATTAATATACCTTAGAGATGTTGTGACATGATGAAAAAGTGTTTCCTAGAAAAAAAAAAATCATTAACATGGTGAAACACAGCCTGATGACATCATCAACTTGTGTTTCACCATGTTAATGATTTTAGTTTTAGCACATATTTTTCTGAGAGTATTCAAATGGAACCAAGGTCCATTTGGTTCACATTTGTACGCTCTCAGGAAAATGTTGTAAATGGGTGGAATTCCCCTTTGATTGGAAGATGAATCAATAATAATTATCGCACCACTTGTTGAGTCTGTCTCTGTAGAGGCTAAGACAAATCGTCGCCTTTACAGTTGTTGTCTTTATACTGATAAACTGCTGTCAAAGTGACACTTTTCTGTCCGCCCTCATTTAGGGGCTGATTTCACACTCACTGTCTTGTAGTGAAGAATGTGCACGTTTGTGTTGTGTGTCCACCTTATTGATTGATGTGAGCTAAAGCGGAAAATAAGAGCCAGCCAGCCACACACACACACACACACACACACACACACACACACACACACACACACACACACACACACACACACACACACACACACACACACACACACACACACTGTAGTTCTCGAGACATTGTCTCGTCTCGAGACCAGTCTCAAGTCAAATGTATCGGTCTTGTTTTTGCCTTGCCCTCAATTGTCTTGGTCTTAAGTTGTCTCATTCTCACCGCTCTTCATTTGTCTTCATTTGTCACTTCATTTGTCTCATGGTCTTGTCTTGGACTCACCCTCAATTTGTCTTGGTCTTGTCACGATATCGGAGCAAATGGCCTTTTTCGCCACCGGGACCACTCGAGACAATGTTAAGTAAATGTTAAGTAAATTCTACCAAGGAGCCATTCATAAAGATAGCTTTCTTATACAGAGTGCAGTGCTGGATGACGCGCATATCGCTAGCAGTCTGCAAACCAGCAGTTTTGTACAATAACTAAAGTCTTTGTAATGTGTACTACTATTACTAGAACAATCAAAAATTTGCTTTTTAGCCTCGAGCTTCTCTAGGTCTTAGCCTCGGCCTTGGTCTCGACCCCTCTAAGTCTTGGTCTTGTTCTTGACTCCTTTAAGTGCTAGTTTCGTCTAGATCTCATCTTGACCAAGTCCGTGATCGTCTCGGTCTCGTTTAGGTCTCGACCCCCCTTGGTCTTGGTCTTATCTTGGTCTTAACACACACACACACACACACACACACACACACACACACACACACACACACACACACACACACACACACACACAGGCGAGGTGATGGATATTTTTGGCTGCAATATTCACTCAGACAACTAAAGCAAAAGGTCTGCTTTACAGTGTGTGGTTCTTTGGTTTTCGTTCATCCTTTTTCTTTTCTGATAGATTTAGAGCTTTTGGCACTGCTTGTGATGCTCCTCTCTCTCCAACAATGTCAATTCAGCACTGCAGATAAAACCAGATTTCCACTGTACAAGTATGCTTTGGAATGAGAAGTAGTCATTCTTTTATTTCCTCCACTTTGGAGCGAACTCTCATGGGACAGCTGAACTTGCTTCATTGCATGGTGATCTAGCATGACACAGTGGCAGGGAGGTCCCCTTCTGGAAGGCTATTAAAAATCAATTTCTTTGGTATGAAAACAAGCTAAACATAATGAAGCTGCAGGCATGAAGAAACAACCTTAAATACAGACAGTCTTGTTCCTTTGTGAAAGACAAGTTTCACAGAATAAATATCTAAATGTATTAAATGAGGGATAACCAAGTCTTAGTTATTATGCCTCATCTAATATAACACAAGAAATGCAAACTCTGTTAAAGGAGAAATCCATAACAAAACACACTTTCCAGTTACAATTACACATTTTCCTTCATAGACCCCAATGTTCTCCAATGCATCGAATAAATCACAAATTACAATTAAAACAGCCAACACAAATAAAAGTACATAAAGCAACACCTAGCCACACCTCCCAGGTAGCTTGATGGCAGTCAATTAATGAAGCTGCTGTGCAGAGTATGTTTGTAATGTTCAGTTCCACATTGTGGAGTCTTCTAGTGTCTATAGGGCATGGCTTGCCCCGTGACATGCCCCATGTTCTACATTTCAGCC
>CM076984.1:30549671-30874671 GCA_039105355.1 Benthosema pterotum | reverse complement strand
CAAGAACCTTCACGGTGCTGAAAGACACTTTGATTAAATACAGTGAGAAAGTCGTCCCTTTGCAAATGGTTTTCTGTACACACAGGGCAGGCTGCACCTGCAACTTCTCTGTGTGAGCTTGATATACGGTATATCAGTGGTTTTCAACCAGTGGTTCGTGGACCACCAGTGGTCATTGAGAGGGTTCCAGGTGGTCCCCAGGCTAAATGATGAAATGGTGGTTAGTCAGATGTAACTCCTTGAGAGCGTAAGAATGAAACCAAATGGATCCAGAAGGGTTTAAATATTCATTATCTGAATGTCAACACAATTAAAGATTGTAGACATTTTTAATCAATGTTTGCCTGAAATCCAGCCTAGAATAGTGGACAAAAACAAAATAAATAAAACATGAACCATGGTTAAAAAAAACTAAAGTTGCCCTTTAAGGTTTTAAAACATGATTAAAGATGCAGGGAGTGCCCTGATTTTAGCCAGCCCCTAAAACATGATAATCAGGTACCGTGATTGTAGTATAGGAGAATTATTTGTTTTAAAACAGTGTTGCCTCTGTGTGTGTGTTAACACCCCGGGCAACATTGCCATTGATTAACATCAATAAAAAAAACAATTCATAAATAATATGCTTAACGCCAATGCAGTAGCTCTATGGTAATTGGCCTATTATAGTGCTCTTTTGATGGATCAAATCATAATGCTACTCGTGTTAGTGTCTTCATCATGGTGGCCATAAACATCCATTCCATCTGTCTTGTTCAATTGCCTGTATCTCCTATTCCTTCTCCCAGATGGCATTTTTGGTCAAAACAAGGTTTATTCCACAGCAGTCTGTGATGCCTTCCTTTACCCTCTGTTGACTCCAGATGATAAACAGTAAAAGGGGCGACAGTGGCTCAGAGGTAGAGGAGATCGCTGTGTTTATAACCAAGGTTCATGTTTCAGGTTGTTATTAGAGAAAGTAAAATATTGATGTTAATTGTTTTACATTCCTTGCTTTCTTTAGTTTTGGGGATTTTAGCTATGGAAGGGGGCATTCGAACATGGTCCTAAATACATATTTGTTTACAATTTTTTATTATTTATCACAGCCCTAATAAACTCTAGGAAATTATAACTGGCCACGGAAGTTCACAGGATCTACTGAATGTGGGGAGCACACCACACTGCACTTTACACATTTGGGTATAACTGATCCAGAGGCTCAATATGGCAGTTTGTCACATTCAGTAGATCATGGCCAGGACTGTAGTAGATAATAAGAAAATTGCTTTAAAATTGTGTAAACAAATATGTATTTAGGACCATGTTTGAATGCCCCCTCCCATAAAATCCCTAAAACTAAAGAAAGCAAGGAATGTAAAACAATTAACACCAATCTTTTACTTTCTCTAATAACAACAACCTAAAACATGGACCTTGGTTGAATAAAAAAAAGTTCTCTTTGAAGCTGCACCCATAGCTGTTGTTTTATGATAAAGGGGGGGGGGGGCTGTTTTTCAGGTTTTCAGATTCCCCATGTGTTCCTGTTCTTTTTCCTCATGCAGGTGTGATGATGGCGTGACCAGGGAGGGCTGGTCCAGGCTCTATCCATCCATCCATCCAGTCATGGCGTTGTGGTGGTGTGGCGTCCTCCTCAGCAGGCTGCAGGGGGCGCTGTGGCTTCCCCTGATCTGGCACCTGGTAGGTCTGTGAGATCGATAATATTTCTATAGTGGCTGCCATGAAGGCTCCATACATACCGTAGAGTGCTGTGTGTGATGCTGCTGATCATAATATGTCCATCCCAAGATGCCAAGTTCATTCAACATAACTTCAGTTTAAGGCCTCGTATAGACATAAACATCAAGACAGCAAAGACTCTGGCCATCTAGCTCTCTCCAAAGTCAAGTGAGGGGCAGTCAGGCGGGGCAGTGTTGACTTTTGAGAGAGCAGAAAGCAAAGAGTCTGGCTGTATTGCTATTGTTTAAGGGCCCATACAGACAATGCATACAGCAATTCTCAATCGCTGTGGTGTAGCAGGTATGGTGTAAGTCTCATTGGCTGCATGGCAGCAAATCAGTTCTGGGGCCTTGGGGAGGCCAAAAGCCTATACCACCAGCCCTGGGCCTGAGCTTACCAAATAATTACCCAGAATAATTAAAACCTGCAAGTCAAAACGTCCAGAAATCACCTGACCCCCCAATTAAAAATGTTACTGTACTCCCCGGCTTTGTTCATCATGAGTTGAAGCTCTTGATGACTGGTTTTAATTATTATGGATAATTATTTGGTAGGCCCAGGCCCAGGCCTGGTGGTATAGGCTTTTGGGCCTACCTCAAGGCCCCAGACCTGATTGCCATGCAGCCAATGAGAGGACTTAAACCATACCTGGCTACACCACAGCGATTGCGAATTGCACCCATTTACAGTACATCAAGGCAGCAGCACATCTGGCTGTCTATCTGTCTCCAAAGTCAACTCTGCCCTGGCCCCTCAACTTCCAACGGGAGTCACATGATTGGAAGCAGCAGACATGATCCTTGCGGGGGACGGGAGGCAGAAAGCAAGGATCACGTCTGCTGCCGTCCTGTGATTAGCTAAAATTGTTTTGGTCTGGCTTTAGCCAGGCTAGAAGAGCAAACCATTGTACTGTACCTAGCTGCCCTGTGTTGTGTCCTCCTTTGCCCTGGGCAGTTCAAAGTGTGTTCTTATCTGTCCAGCTGTGTCCAGGGGGTCTCCAGATCCATGCTGCCCCCTCCTGCCCTCGCAGCTGCACCTGTCCGGGGGTCAGAGAGGTACACTGCACCTTCAGGCATCTGACCGCCATACCAAAGACCCTGCCCAAGGACACGGAGAGAGTCAACCTGGGGTAAGAAACACTGCTGATGTTGACAGAGAATTTTGATAATGGCTTTGGCCATTATCGATTTATAGAAATCCCATTAAATGGGGGTTCACACTCCGTAGAGTAGACTACCCAGACCAGTGCCAATTCCTAATGTGATCCTGGGCTCTACACACCCTCCACCAACCGGGGGAGGCAACGGACTGGCCTCATGCTTCCTTCAATGCATGAGGAGTCCAAGCTGCCTTCTTTTCACCTGACGGGGAGGGAGTTTCCCTGATTGGACATAGCACGTGGAAGGAACACATTATTCCAACCAGTTCCTGTCCCCTCCATCAGGCGCCCCGGCTGGCCAGGAGGAGGCAGTTTAGAGCCCAGGATTACAGCATGTTTTTGTGAGGGTATCTAGGGGATACGGGGAGAACATGCAACCTCCACTATGGGCACTGATGACGCGAAGGAGGGGACACCAGGGGCGGATGTAAAATGTCCCATTTGGGGGGGGGGGGGGGGGGGGGGGGGGGCAAGAGAACATGTTGGAGGGGCAAGAGAAAATGGTATGGGGGCGGCTTCCACGGAATTTCAATGAAATGAAATGCTGTTGGTATAGTGGTGACACAGCTGTAGTTACACTCAACAAAAATATAAACGCAACACTTTTGTTTTTGCTCCCATTTTTCAGGGGATGGACTTAAAGCCCTAAAATTATTTCCAGATATACAATATAACCATTTCTCTCAAACACTGTTCACAAATCTGCCTAAATGTGTGATATTGAGCACTTCTGCTTTGTTAAGATAATCCATCCCACCTCACAGGTGTGCCACATTAAGATACAGGTGTGACATCATGATTAGTGCACGGGTGTACCTCAGACTCTCCACAATAAAAAGACACCCTGAAATGTGCAATTTTCTTTTGCCTTATTGGGTGTATGGGCCTCCGAACCAGTCAGTATCTGGTGTGACCACCATTTGCCTCATGCAGTGCAACACATCTTCTTCGCATAGAGTTTATCAGATTGTCAATTGTGGCCTGTGGAATGTTGGTCCACTCCTCTTCAATGGCTATGTGAAGTTGCTGGATATTAGTGGGAACTGGTATGCGCTGTCGAAATGGTAATAATGTGGTAATATTGTGTTATTACCATTTTTACAGTGTGTAACAGTTCCCACTAATATCCAGCAACTTCACATAGCCATTGAAGAGGAGTGGACCAACATTCCACAGGCCACAATTGACAATCTGATAAACTCTATGCGAAGAAGATGTGTTGCACTGCATGAGGCAAATGGTGGTCACACCAGATACTGACTGGTTCGGAGGCCCATACACCCAATAAGGCAAAAGAAAATTGCACATTTCAGGGTGTCTTTTTGTTGTGGAGAGTCTGGGGTACACCTGTGCACTAATCATGATGTCACACCTGCATCTTAATGTGGCACACCTGTGAGGTGGGATGGATTATCTTAACAAAGCAGAAGTGCTCAATATCACACATTTAGGCAAATTTGTGAACAGTGTTTGAGAGAAATGGTTATATTGTATATCTGGAATGAATTTTAGGGCTTTAAGTCCATCCCCTGAAAAATGGGAGCAAAAACAAAAGTGTTGCGTTTATATTTTTGTTGAGTGTAGTTAGTAGCAGTAGTAGTGTTTCAAATCATTTTAAATATAAGCACTTTGATTTGAAATATCTTGGGTTGTTTTGCATGCCATCGTGTTTGGTGGGGCAGACTGGGTATTTAGGGGGGCATCACCCCCCCATGCACATGCCTAGATCTGCCCCTGGGAGACACGCCGCAGGCTAATTAATGTCAATTTTGAGGTCCATTTTGGGAACCAACCCACTGACTTCTACTACTGCAGCCAAGGCACAGCGGCAGCAATCATTTCCATGTGGATCTTACCATCTTGGAACGGAAGCTTTGGCTGACATTCCAGCAGCATTATGGTCGTTCAGGAGAAAAGACACAGCTGCTGTTTAAACTACTGTATTGTAATGGATTGCTGCTGTAGGACGCAGATTTCAGCCAGTAATTGTACCACAAACAAACACAACCAGCAACTACCTGCCAAGAAGCATTTAGTGCTGAATGATTGTTCACATCAGGGTTTTACTATTTGCATTATGGTGGGAAAATGCTCTCATTTCATTCTGTTGTACAATTATCATTTAACATAGTGTAGAAAAAAAAAACATTTCAACCCAGTTTGGTGTCCTTATTTTGACCATGTTTTATGTTATTGTAGGAAAGAAACTGTGACGTTAGTGAATCTACAAGCTCACAGGTGGGGCGATGCTATCTGTAGCTCTTTTATTTTAGTTGAGTGTTGTAAAATGAAGTACTGTGTATAGCCATGCAGAGCTTAAGTTGTTAAAACAACATTTTATAACATTGCGTAATGTTGTAAAGTAATAATAATAAGAGCAAATGGCCACAAAAGCCATCTTACATAATCGTCACAGTCAAGTGGAAACCTGGTATGTCCAAAACTGTCTAGTTTTACAGGAACCATTCTAGTATAAGCTTATTTGTACGAGTTTTCATCATTTATATTTAAAATGTTTATATGTTTTTATGTTTAAAACACTGTAACAACAGCCAATCTTGGTTGTAGACCTAGTAGTCCAGGTGCATGCCTCAGGCTCTTGCCTGACAGTGTGTTGCATGTTCGAGTCCCGTTCATGACGACCTTTGCTGCATGTTATAACTATCAATAAAGGCACAAAAAACAAAACAAATCTTAAAAATAAATATATACAAAAAGTCATAAGCAGTGTGACAGGTTGTTGTGAGATGCACACAGATCATTTGGGCTTTGCTTTATGGCTTGTAGATCTGCTGTTTTCACTCTATGTGAAAAAAAAGTTGAAATTAGTGAGATAGGAGGTTTCTGCCAGACAATGACAATATGTGCTGACAAAGGCGGTACAGTGTATTTTTCATAGGACACAAACCACCTCCATATGGACTATACTGTATATATGGAACAGCTTCCACCCAGAGCATTAGAGCCGATCTCTTAAACACACCAGTCTAGAGACAATTGGCAGGAATTGAATCCAAGCCCAGAAACGTTAACTTTATCCGCTTGAACCCCAGAATCCCTATTCGTGGGAGGGAGGGGGTTGTGAGCTTGTAAATCAGCTATTTTTGGCTGAGGGCATTTGTTGATGACTGGAAAGTGAAGGCCATCAGTTTGGCCCTTTGCCCCTTGTGCAACGAAAGGTCACAGTGGCCTCCATGACCTGTCCAGCGTCCACACACACTGTCACCAGGAGGTTAGACAACTTTTGTTAATCTTTGTGTAATTTACAGTAACAGTCAATGACTGGTATTCTCGAACGCTATGGTGTAGCCAGGTATAGTGTAACTCTTCTTACTGGCTGCATAGCAGCAAATCAGGACTGGGGCCTTGTGGTAGGCCAAAAGCTTGTACCACCAGATCTGAGCTTGGGCTCACCAAGTAATTACTCCACCCAATGTTTTTAACTGTTTTATACAGTTTCTTGCCATGCATACACAACATGATCTTGAGCCGGGTATCTTGGTGATCAGCTGGTGTTCATCTGCAATATGACATGGGAAGTTGTCTGGGAAACTGAACCTGACAGGTAAAGACTCTTCCTTCAGCCCTGAGGGCGTTTGTTGCAGATGATTGCCAAGTTTGGTGCGTGTATCACAGAAGGAGAGGTTCTTTATAGGCCCGACAGAGTAAACTTTTCTTTCCTCATGCAGAAATTTAAAGAAATTTATTTTTTATTAGCCTATCTACTACAGTCATAATAAACCTCAGGAAATTACATCTGGCCACAAATGATCTACTGACTGTAACACACCGCCATAATGAGCCTTGGGATCAGGCATTCCCAAATATGAGTGTGTAAAGTAGATCCTGTGAACTAACTTCCATGGCCAGTTATAATTTCCTGGGGTTTATTAGGACTGTAGTATATGATAAAAAAAAAGAAATCACTTTAAAATGTTGTAAACACATATTAGACACTCACATTAGATAAGGTGTGTTGGTCGACATCACCATACACCGCCGTACACTGCCATCCAGACATACTGATTTATGGTACTACACACAGCGTGACCGAAAATCTCCAAAATCTCCCAGGTGTGTTCAATTGGGTTTAGGGATGATGATAATCCTGACATCCTGTAGAGGAAGGTCATGTGTTTCACCATGTTAGGTTTTGAGGAATTCATTTTACCCTGAATTCCTGTTGTTAGAAGACTTGGCTCCCATACTGGAGACATCCATCATGTTATAAAGTGCAGCTCTCTGCCTATATCTTTACCTCAGCTATTTTCCATTGTGTCTCCGTTGTGAGGTAATAAATCTGGATGTACAGTACATCCTCGTGGGATGTACATACGGTATACTGTACAACAGATGTATTCATGTAAAGTTTGGTATTTTTATATTCTTCTGCAAATTGAAGGACTTTACAGACGGGGAGTCTGAAACGCATACATTATCGCAGCAGTTCCACCGTGCCACTCAGTGCCGACAGACAAGAATCGCTTAGTGAGAAAAAAAGCTCTCAGGATTAAGGTCTAAACCAGGGCTGCCCAAAAGGTAGATCGTGATCTACCAGTAGATCACACAGGCTGTGCAAGTAGATCACATGGCAGTCCCCTAAAATATACAGCATAGGCGATAGGCGAGTTAAAATGAGAGTTAAAATGAGAGTTAAAATGAAACCAAATGGACCCTTACGGGTCCATTTGGTTTCATTTTACCGCTCTCAAGAGTTAATCTACATTTAAACATCTGAATTACATAATTTTAAAGAGTCCACACAGTTAGAAAATGGAGAATAATTGTTATTTTGACCAACGTTTTGCCAGTTATCTTTTCCAAGTGTGGACAAATACGTGAAAGTTCTTAGTTTTGGGTGCAAGAAACTAAACTCAACAACACAAACTGTCAACTCAATGTGCTCAACAAGCACACACGCAACAGAGAGCACTGGATACCCTGTAATAACACTTGGCGTCACACACTTGCTTTATCGCACAGTGTTTTCTCAGCACAAAACGTTGGCCCTGTTGAAAATGAACTAGAAGGTTCATGTGTGGGTCATGATGTAACTCTTGATAATTGATGATTTAAAATATGCCCCTCATGGACTTATATCTCTCAAGTCACAATTTTATTACGTAAAACAAACACAAAGTTGTTTTGGACAATATAGTGCATCACTATATTAATATTATTATTATTTTTCATAAAAACTCAAGGTTCAACAGGCTGAATATTGATGTTTTGCTGTGTATATATACAGATGTCCTGAGATTGGGGGGTGGGGCCCATGCTGAAATCCTAGCATGAAGCAGTACAGAGACGTTTAGTTTTTCACGTGTGTGTGTGTGTGTGTGTGTGTGTGTGTGTGTGTGTGTGTGTGTGTGTGTGTGTGTGTGTGTGTGTGTGTGTGTGTGTGTGTGTGTGTGTGTCTGTGTTTGTGTCTGTGTGTCTGTGTGCGTGCGTGCGTGTGTCTGTGTGTGATGTATGCATAGTGGAATTGAAGTCACTGACCCTGTCCCCTCAGTCCTCCAGTAACGCACAGTACCCACCCACTCTCTCTCTCTCTCTCTCTCTCTCTCTCTCTCCATCCTCAGGTATAACAGCCTGACGGAGGTGGAGGGGTCAGAGTTCAGGCCTCTGCGACAACTGGAGATGCTCATGTTACATGGGAATGACATCAGCACAGTCCACCCAGGGGCCTTCTACCCCCTCAGGTCACTGCAGGTAATACTGGAGTTTCACCCAGACAGAGTTCTGACAACATCTGTTCATGTGTAAATCTGTTCATGTTTACTTCATGCGTGGGTCCTGTCTAATGGTGGACTGTCTGGACCCGAAATAGGCACAAAAGCAGGATTCAGACAACAGCCCAACTTTAATTATCTTAAATCGGTAATAGTACATCATAAACATTAAAGAGACTTTAGTTGTTACTTTACAATACTTTGAAACAGTTGTCATGCCTTAAAATAGCTCATTTTTGCACAAGACTTTGTTGAAAACAAGGTATTTCCAACTCCAGTTTGTCCCTATTCAAGCTGCATGAGTGAACATTGTTAGAGCGCTGACCCCTCAATGTCACATCTCTGACACTCGATGGCTCTGCACGTCTCCATGGTCACGCATATACCTGTACTGGAACACAAAGCGCAGTATATATGCTCCTGTATTTTAACATCAGTTATTATGGTGGTAATGGAGAGCCAGATATTTTCTGAGTTGGTGCTTCCGTATGAAAAGGTAACTTGGGAACCACTGGTTTCTACTGTACCTCCAGCCTGTGTTGACACACCTGTGCAGCCAGAGCCTGAGGGCTGACTCCATTGTATACTGTAATGTAACAGCTACTGATGTTGAGTTGCAACAGCCTGCCCTGGAGACACTTACATAATCTGACAGCGTCGGTTGATATGCATAGATATCATATTGTTGGAATGGAATCATAAAACATTGCACGCTCTGCCCGATAAAAGCCCTGATCATTTCTCACCGTCTTTGAGAGTCTAGATTAAGAAAGGATATGGTATGCAAGTGATGTCCATTCATCCCTAACAGAAAAAATCTAATGTTGTGTTGAATGCATTGCAGTTGTGGGGAAAGCTTAAAGGGATATTTTACTTAAAAAAAACGTTTTGGCATTTTTATAGTCTACTCAGTCTCATGTGAACACAACAGATAGTTTATGAGTCACTCCTAACCCATTATAACTTAGAAAACTCCAATTTAACGCTAGATTTATGAAGAACATCCAACCTTTTTTGTTGTGGCTGATATTGTCCTCCTAATATGTGAAAGGCTGTGGAATTTACAGTTTTACAGTTTGCATTTATTTTTACAATATTGTTTAGCCACAACCAGTGTGGGCAAACTGTCGTGACTATTTTGGCCAACGGTCGAGACAGATTTTTAACTACCATGACACCTGCAACGGTCGCAAATTGATGTTGCTCCTGGTAATAATACAATCAAATAAAACCGAATTTTCCTAGCTACAGTGTAGTTATTATATTCCCCGTACAGCACTTTGTAAACCTTGAGTTGTATAATTACAGTGGATTGATTGATTTATGGACAGATTTCCTTTATTTCCCCCCTATACATCCACCCCACAGATCCTGAAGCTCAGCTACAACAAGCTGACGGCGGTGAACGCTGGTCTGTTTGAGGGCCTGTCGTCTCTGGTCCGCCTCCACCTGGACCACAACCTGATCAGCTTCGTGGACCCCTACAGCTTCTCAGGCCTGACCTCCCTGAAGCTGCTGCAGCTGGAGGGGAACCTTCTGAAGGAGGTCCACCCTCACACCTTCATCACACTGTCCCTGCTGGGAGCCTTCTGGACCTCCGGACTGAGGTGAGGGAGCTATACCCACATTTTCCAGATGCAATCAATGCATTGAAAAGGCGAAAAATGGCCATTGATTCAGATATCCGAAGCTAGACTGGTCTATACTGACCGAACACAGCCTGGTCTAGCCCTCAATGATTTTGGCCTTGGGGGGCGGGGGTGTCGTGGGATCCACACGGCGGAAGTGCTGCGCTCTGATTTGATCTCACTAACGTGTCGTCATCTCCGGCCCCTCCCCCTCCCGTCCACTGCTGTTCTACGTCACATCATTTAGAGCGACGCCCACCCCGGAAGGTTCACTCCCCCCTCAAGGCCACTTTCCAACGTGCGTTAGTCCAGGCTTTCCGTTTTCGCGCAACGCGAATGAAAATGAAAGCCTGGGTGTCGAGGCTAGGTCTATACTGACTGAACACAGCCTGCAACTCTGTGGGCCTATGCAATCTCATTTTAAAAAGAATTAAAGGGATTTCACCTTTCAATATATTTCACATTCCCCTTGAAAGTGTGTAACAAAAACATTTGTTTAGAAATCAATGTCATACACACTGCATCTCTGCTAGCTAGAGTGCATATTTAAATATTTTAAATTCCACCCATTTTCAAGATTATTTTCTGAGAGTGTACGTATGGATGGTTCCATTCGTACGCTCTCAGAAAAAAGTCCTAAAAGAAATTTTCTTTTAGACCTCCATTTTGGGAAACACCGAATAAGGGGAACTTTTTTCATCATGCCCACACAACATCTCTAAGGTTCAGTTTGGAATTCCCCTTTAAAACAATTCTAAACGATTTTAAACAATATGAATAGTAAAAACTTCATACACATCAATACAGCCTGATAACGTCAGTCAGTCTTTCTGACACAACAAATTTTATATATACTGTGTATATATATATATATACTAGGACCTTACCCGTTGTGAATATATGAACACCAAATGATCTACAGTGTGGTTAATGTGATTTAGCCTAATATCAATACCAATAATGTAAGTATTTTGATGAAGTACTGCTGTAGTTGTGGATACTTGATCATGGGAAAAGGGGAAGCAGTCATAGCAAAGCAAGGTACACTTTAATGCAACATATTTTTGTAGCATTAAAGTAGGTGTTTGTGTGAACATCATGAAACCACTGGTTTAGAAAGTGGAGGGTGGTGAGTCTTAGTAACACACACACACACACACACACACACACACACACACACACACACACACACACACACACACACACACACACACACACACACACACACACACACACACACACACACACACACTCAGTGTCTCACGCTGTGTGCTTGTTTCCAGGGACCACCAAACGGAACAGTCCATAAGGTGTCCTGGTGCTTCCTGTGTACAGTAGCCTTGAATCAGCATCTTAAGAATACTACCTTATTTTTTTCTTTGTGATTCAAGTGAAACGGAATGCCATTCCGTTTCACTTCATTATTCAGACTAAGGCCAGGCTACAGTAGCCTACTTTTATATCAATGATTTCCCACCGCGGTCCGCGCGTAGCGAGGGCAGAAAACTCTGTGAGCCTAGTGAGTAGCAGGCTGTAGCTTATAGGAGCGGCGGTGGGACATTGTTTTTGTTTCCTTGTTACACGTGCGGGTAAAAAGTGACAGCGAAAGCAAACTACTATCTTCCAGTTCGAACACATGTTCAGTTCAACAGTTCCCAAGAAGACTATAGCCTGATTCACTATATAAAGTGGGTGTCTGTCGCTCCTTTCACATAGCGTAAAATCCAGTGGTCGGAACTGTGGCTCCGTCCTGCTGCTCCAACGCGTCGAGTAAAGTGGATCAGAAGTATATTCTGTGTCGATAAAACGGGTGAATTAATGTTCCAGCAGCCTGAGCCAACATAATATGGACAGTAGGCTGTGTTAGATCGAAACTATAAATACATACAGAGATGCAACGATACGTCCCAAAGTTTAGCGGCTGTTGCAGCTTGGGATAACATTGAGGAAATGAGGGTGGCCCGTGTGCACTGCGCATGCCACAGTATAGCCAGCGAAATTGTATGGGTCACCATTTGTTCCGGTGCTGGTGTAGCAGTGGAAATATGGCAGTGGGGTAACACGATAACGGTGGCCGTGAATTGTGTAACGTTAGGGGGCCCCGTTGGACTTTCCCATATAAACTTAATGGGGAAATTTTCGTGCACAAATAAATTCCTTATAAATGTGTTAATTTGGCCAAAGGGCTTCGTTAATCTCTTCCTAATGTTATGTTCAATGAGCATGTGAAAACTCAGAATGATTGCTGTAGTCAGTGACGACTTATGCCTGTTTCAGACAGACAGACAGACAGACAGACAGACAGACAACTCCTTAATTATTATAGTGATATATATATATATATATATATATATATATATATATATATATATATATATATATATATATATATATATATATATATATATATATATATATATATATATATATATATCAATATCAATACTATAACTAAGCAAATGTCTGTCTGTCTGTCTGTCTGTCTGAAACGAGCATAACTCATCACTGGCTGCACCAATGGCTTTGATTTTTCACACAGTCATTGGCCATAACATTAGGAAGAGACTGAGGAAGCCCTTTTTTCAAATTAACAAATTGTTGATTAATAAAGAATTTATTGGTGCATTAGATTTCCCCATTCGGTTAACATTGGAAATTCCCTTTTCGGCCACAGGGGGAAATGCAAATAGCAAAACAAACAAACAAACAAACGCACACACACACACACACACACACACACACACACACACACACACACACACACACACACACACACACACACACACACACACACACACACACACACACACACACACACACTTTCTGACTGGCCATTGCAGTTTCTGTGCAAAAGTGTGCATTAAAGCAATCCTTAATCAAAATACTTGCATCTTTGGTGATATCACATTACCCACACAGTACATCGTTTGGTGTTCATATATTCACAACGGGTAAGGTCCTAGTATATATAATTTGTTCATGCCAGAAAGACTGACTGACGTTATCGGGCTGTATATATATATATATATATATATATATATATATATATATATATATATATATATATATATATATATATATATATATATATATATATATATACAGTATATAAATCAGTATATAAATCATGGCATAGCAAGAATTGCGCTATATTGGCATATTAGCGATTTTTTTGCCCACCCCGGGTCTCTAAGGGCCCTGATACACCTAGCAATGTTTTGAGCAACATCAACAAGCAACGTCAACTATCAACGTTGACTTTTCACCTTTCTATAGAAAATGATCAACTCCTGGTTGTTCAGAAAAGTCAGTTCTTTAGCGCCCTCTACTGGTCAACATTTCAGAATCCTCCAATCACAGCCCTCCTTGGCGTCACCTGATCCTTTCTCCTAGACTCCCACAGATAAACTTTTCTGAAACCATGGCTGCTGCTGCTTCACGGCGGTGGACAAAAACAGGGATTTTGTAACTTTTATTTCGCTAAATGAACATTTTGAGTTGGGTGGCAGTTGGGTGAAAATGATTCAATGCAAACTAAGGCTTCTTTTTTCTGAGAGTGTACAAATGGAACGGTTTACATTTGTACACTCTCAGGAAAAAATGAAAATGGGTGGAATTCCCCTTTTAATGGGAGGTGTTGCCTGTTGCCATGTGTCTCATTATGTTGCCCGTTGATGTTGACATTGCTAGTTGATATTGATCAAAAAAATTGCTAGTGTAGCAGGGCCTTAACACTGACTAATCTTCAATAACAGCGTGCGTTTCCTCCACCTCCAGACACCTCCACCTGTCAGACAACCTGCTGGAGCGTCTCCCTGCTGCGGTGCTCCAGACAGCCCCCAGGCTGGAGCTGCTCCACCTCCATGGGAACCCCTGGTCCTGTGACTGTCAGCTCCACTGGCTGCTGGAGTGGAACTCCAGGCACCACGGTATTGGTGGAAGCCTAATTTATGCTCCGTCGTTGTAGCTGTGGCGGTTTTGCGCCGTGGCCAATATAGCAGACCTACATGAATTAGACTTG
Organism: Benthosema pterotum; assembly: GCA_039105355.1. Taxonomy (NCBI): domain Eukaryota; kingdom Metazoa; phylum Chordata; class Actinopteri; order Myctophiformes; family Myctophidae; genus Benthosema; species Benthosema pterotum. The sequence continues at coordinate 30,860,412 of CM076984.1, read as the reverse complement.
AAGGGGAGGTCCACCCATTTTCAACATTCTAATATACCCTAGAGGTGCTGGGTGGACATGATTCACCCATTCTGTGTTCCCAAGAAATGGAGGTCTGAAGAAAACCACTGACATTGTGAAACATCTTGATGACATCATCAAGATGTATTTACTATTTATTTTCACGTTAATGGATTTCTTTAGACGCTTCTTTTTTCTGAGAGCGTGCAAATGGAACCAAATGAACCCTAACGGGTTCATTTGGTTGCATTTGCACGCTCTCAGAAAAAAGTTTTGAAAATGGGTGGAATTCCCCTTTAACATTAAGGAAGTGAAGGCCCTATCTCTCTTTCTATCTCTCATCCATCTCCCTAGACAGACCCAACCTGGAGAAGAACTACTCGAGGCAGTCTGAGGGGGTTCTGAGGGGGTTCATTAGTTTCCCTGTATTAAACCTGCCCAAAGATCAACATTTATGGTTTCAATCCCTCGTTCATTTCCCCAAATGTCACAGAATGTAATTTGCTCCAGAAAGCAACTACAAAGAGAACGGGTTTCGGGGCATTCCTTTTAAAATAGGACTATAGGCCTAGGTTTCCATGGTGTTTTGATACAACAATGCATGGAAGATATTTAAGAAACAACCTTTGATTCATCTGATTGGTCTGGTTGTGGTAACGCAACAGGAAACACAAAATGATGATCATATAGGCTTTAGACATCAGACATTAGGATCTTGTTCTGTTTTGTTTATTTCTACTAAGTTATGTTTTATTGTTGGGTGTCTGTCTACTGCACAGCCTTTTCTTTTAATGAACGCCTCAGCCTCTTGTTTTTCTTTGCCCTTTGTTTTTGCTGAGTCTGCAATGGCCATGATCTGCAGTTACATGCAAACATGCACTCAAAGTGAAGCCATTTATCTGCCTGTGCTTATGTTATGTTTTAACATATCAGCCATAATCACTTCCACATGTTAGATGTTTGTACCAGTAGAACAGTTGATAATACGTCATGGTGTTTATGACTTGTTTCCACTGAAGATGAAAGCCAAAGCACACATGTATCGATCACTTGAACTACGTCTGAACTCACATATATAGAGAGGTCCCCAACTTACCATCTTAAACACTCCTAGAAAAATGATTTGACAATGCTGGCATTTTTACAATGATGACCTCTTATAGACCTGCGCAGTGATGTCACCGCCCCTGTTCCAGAAATGGATTCTCCATTCATTTTTCTCATAGACTTTTCGAAAATAATTTATATGAAGACGATTACGCCGCGGACAAAGCCAACTCAAGCCGTGACGAATCATGATGACACGCACAAACTTTTGGGACAATCAAATCATTTCTAAGATGAAAAACGAAACAAAAAGTCTTGTATCATGCCGTTTTCTTCTTCCTAATTATATATTATATGACGATATTGTGTTTGTTGTCATGATTTGTCACGACTCGAGTTGGCTTTGGCCGCGGCACAATCGTGTTTTTATTAAACATTTTCGTAAAGTCTATGAGGAAAACTGCGCAGGTCTATTTTGAAGAGCCAAATTCCCAGGCCAGGAAGTCATCATCATCATATCATAGGTTGCTTGACTATGTTTACTGAGCCCTTGTTTATTTTATAGAGACCCTGTAGTAAGATGGTAGCCTGCATGGTCACTGCTCTGAGCTGTGGAATAATATGCTTTTTTGACCATAAAATGCCATCTGGAACAAGGAATAAAGACATACAGGTGGTTGAAGGGAACAGATTGAATGGCTGTTTATGGGCACCATGCTCATAAACATTATGACAACAACAGCTAGCAAGACAATGTTAACAATGCCAACGGTGTGTAGCATTATGACTTGATCAATCAAAAGCAAATGGGTAATATTACTTAGGAGAGTAATATATATACTGTAATTATGAACCCATAGAAAAACTTTACAATTACTTGAATAAAGTAATAGGTTAGTAGTTTACATATTCCTTTCCCAAGTCCCCCTATAGATTGGAATTAAAACGCATAGAACCTCCCGCTCTGAGCCATAGTGGAGAGCTGCACTGTCACTGTTGACAATTCTCTCCTATTGCCCTACTTGCCCCAGAACATAATATTGTTACAGTACTTTTGCTGGAAGGTAATAATTTTACAGTAATATGTGATTCGTTACTGCCCAACAAACTGATTAAAAGCACTATAGGCCTACTGTACGTAAGGAGTGATTGCCGTTGTTCAAATTCAGGCAATGGCGATGAGCCTAACATTTTTTTGATATCATTTCATTGGCAGCTATGGATTTTTTTTGTGTTCAGGATTTCTCAGTATTTGTTGATATTGACTCATATTTCCCTTCCTCTTATCCCCCCTCTCTCTATACCCTCCCCATGTCTTCCAACCATTCCTCTCCATCTCTCCTCCTCTCTCTCTGTCCCTCTCAGGGGTGATAAAGTGTAAGAAGGAGCGTGGCAGTGAGACCTGCCCACAGTGCTCCTCCCCCCGGGTCCTGAACGGCACCGCCTTCCTGGAGCTGCCCCCCGAGAAGCTGCCCTGCGAGCGCCCGTCGCTGCGCTCGCCCCTCAAGCAGTGGGACAGCCCCGTGTGGGCGGAGTCCGAGGCAGGGGGGGCGGAGCCCGACCTGCCGTACACCCGTGACCTGGAGAGGCCTCTGGGCCGCCTGACTTTTGTCCTTTCCGACAGCCACGGGAACGGCGCCCACGTGGCGTGTGACGTGCGGCGGCCCGGGGAGAGCGAGGCGCCCGTCACCTGGACGGAGAGCCCGTCCCGGGGGGAGGTGACGGTCAACGCCTCCCTGGCCACCGTCCTGGAGTGCGAGATCGACCGGGAGGCGCTGCAGAACCTGTGGCGGCTGGTGGCGTACTACTACGAGTACCCCGCCATCTTGGAGCGGAGCGCGCGGCGGGGGAACGCCTCCGCGGCCGGGGCCACGTATCAGTACTCGCAGGCCGTCAACGAGAACTCGCCGTACTTCACGGAGCTGAAGGGTCACCTGATCGCCGAGCCCGCCTGGCTGCTCCAGCCCAGGGTCACCCTGCAGCTCAACCGCCGTCAGACCACCACCAAGAAACTGGTCATGGACTTCACCACGAAGATCTCCAAGCAGATGACCAGAGGACGGCCGGAGGAGGATGAGGAGGCCGACGCGTCCTCCTGGGCTCTGATTCGCAGAGGTGCGCCGGCGACGCGGGTGAAGACTGCCCTGGAGGGGTCGAAGGTCAGTCTGGAGTGCGAGGTCATCAGCGGAGGACGGGCGGAGGTGAAGGTGGAGTGGATGCTGCCCGACCTCTCCGTCCTGGAAGACGACAGCGCCAACGACAAGATGGAGACATCGGAACGCGGGGAGCTGGTCATCCTGAACGCCACGGCGTCTGACTCGGGCCTGTACCACTGCCTGGTCCGGACCAGGGCCGGGGTGGACCTGGTCCCCGTCCGGCTCACCGTCAAAGAGCGTGCTCTCATTCCCACGGCTCTGAACGGCCAGAAAATGGTGGCAGATAAAGGCGGCTCCATCAGCCTCCCCTGTGAGGTCGCCTCATCGCAGCCCAGTCTGACCGTCTGGTACCTGCCCAGGAACCAGGTCCTCCTGCCCACCCAGCAGAGCCGCAGGGCCCAGGTCCTGGAGAACGGGACCCTGGTGGTGACGAAGCTGAGCCCGGAGGACGGCGGGGAGTACAGCTGCGTGGCGTCCAACCTGTACGGCGTGGACATGCTGGCGCACGTGGTGGAGGTGACCGGCGGGGAGGAGAAGGAAGCCCAGGAGGTGGAGAAGGAGAAGAACGGTCGGACCGCAGTCCTGCTGCTCGGCGAGGAGGAAGGCGAGGGATCGGGAAGGGAAGATTATCAGGAGATCAAACAACCTTTGGCGAGCCAGGCTCCTCCTCCTAGGAGGGCAGGGAATCCTCAGAAGACCCCTGTCGCCGCCGGGGGTGCAGGGAGGAGATTGAAAGATTCAAAGAGAAAGCCTAACATGTCCGTCAAAGAGGTGGACCCGCAGCGCTGGGCGCAGATCTTGGCCAAAGCCAACGCTAGGGTGACCACGGCTCTGCCGCCGACTACGGAGGCTAGCGGTTTAGCGACTGCCGTGATGGAAGAAACCACCACAACCCGCACCCCCAAACCTACCACGATGACCGCCGTTACCACTCATTTACCTCCTACTACTGCCCGACTTAAAATGACCACCAGACCACTGAGAGCAAGAGGTCAATCCGAGGAGCGCTCCAGAGAAAATGAGAAGGATCTGGTTGGCGTGAACAAACCCTCGGGAGGAGAAGGTTCCACCAGGCCTGCTTCTGGTTGGCCAAACAGGAGAGGACCACCGTACAGACGCAGGAGACCACCGATAAGAAGACCCTCCCACCCGTCATTGTCAAACAAGCCCCGGACCACTCTCCCTCAGCCCTCCACCACGAGAACAACGCCTACTACTACTACTACTACTACAACAACCACTACTACTACCACCACTACTACTCCCCCTACCACTACTACAGCTGCTCCAACCACAACAGAACATGAAGAAGTCTCACCTGAATACGACCAGGAGGAAGAGATTGAATACGATGACGAAGAGTACGACGAGGATGTCGAAGGAGACGGCCTTGGAGAAAATGAAACCACCGATTTGAAGACCGAGCCTCAAATTCACACCAAAATCCACCCAAGACCGGAGGCTGGCGGCGTGTGGCATGACCCTGAAGAAGAGGAGGAAGACTCTGATGAATCCAACAAGGGGAGAGGCAGCGGTAGTAGAAAACCTGAAGATAGTGATACACTGGACAGAGAAAGGGTTGGTGAAAAGCCTGACAGGGGCCAGGGGGTTCTAAAAGCCACGGACGAGAGACAACATCCATCTAGAACGGACAAAGAAGGAAGAGAGAGGGAGGCAGGGAAAACCACAAAGGAACGGGTAACAGACAACCACGTCAACCAGCAGCAGACGACCCGAAACAGACCTCCACTACCACCTCCGCCGCCTCTACCAGAACCTCCACGGGGAAAAGACAAAACCACCTCAAAAACATCCATTTTCAACGCCGTTCCTTCGCAAGAGAACGTCCCGGAGAGGCCACCGCCGCACACAGACAGAGACAAGACCAGGCAGGAGGACGGGAAGGATAAAGAGCATGAAAGGTCTAAAGCAAGGCCTCAGACTCCCACTCTCCACGGAGGGAGGGATCACATTCACCCCTGGCTCCACCAGGACAACCAGCAGAGAGGAGGAGGGCTGGTCCCCTCCTCCAGGCCGGAGATCTCATCAACGCCAGAGAGCAATGGAAGGAACAAGAAAGGGAAGGAGGAGGAGGAGCCTTTCAACGTCGCCCCGACGCCATACAGGCCTCATTCCACTCGCCAGCGTTACCCCTTCTGGCCAGGTCAGAGGTCTTTCCCTCATCCTGAACAAGGTAATCAGAAATGTCATTGGAAAAGGAAAAAAAGGAAAAAAGTAGAATGTATAGCACTTAAAGGGCAACTTTGTTGTTTTTTTTGTTTTGTTTTTTCAACAATGATTCATGTTGATGTTATCAGAGGAAGTAAAAGATGGGTGTTAATTGTTTTACATTCCTTGCTTTCTTTAGTTTTAGGGATTTTAGCTATGGGAGGCGGCATCCAACATGGGTCTGACTCCTAATAAACTCCAGGAAATTACATCTGGCCAGAAATGATCTACTGAATGTGACAAACTGCCAAACTGCCTCTGGGTGTGCAAATATGGAGTGTGTGTAAAGTGCAGTGAGGTGTGCTGCCTCATTCACATTCAGTAGATCTGTGAACTTCCGTGGCCACTTCCGTGGCCACTAATTTCCAAGGGTTTATTAGGACTGTAGTAGATAATAAAACAAGAAATTGCTTTAAAATTTTATGAACAAATACGTATTTGGGACGTATTTCCCTCCCATAGCTAAAATCTGTAAAACTAAAGAAAGCAAGGAATTTTACAATTCACACCCATCTTTCACTTATTCTAATAACAACCTAATACATGACACACCTTAGTTGAAAAAAAATATTTTTTAAAAATATTGCAGTGTTGGTTTTGACAGCAAGTTTATTTTTCTGGGGTGCTTGGATTTGGCATTGTGCCTGGAGGACCACTGGAAGGTTGCCTAGCAACCTGGACGCAGTATGTGCTTGATGTGGATGATTTTGATATACCTGTAAATCTATAAATCTGCTGCGTCATGGTGCCTTCTACAACTAAAACATGCAGATAAAAACACCTTCAATACTTTATTTCTTTCATAAACAGAGAATCTTTCACTCAATAGGAGGTCGCAGGATGATGATGTCACATGAGCATGTTTATCCATATATTCTATAGAGCTAGATCACACGTGACATCATCATCCTGCGCCAGGAGCAGTTCCTGTAGAGTGAAATATTCTCTATTTCTGAAAGAAATAAGATGCCATTGGTGTTTTTATTTGTTTATTTTAGTTATATAGGGAAAGTATAATGTTTTAAGCGATGTTTATCTTATTAGTCAGGGATCCTTTTAAAAGATAATTTGACTCTACAGAACCTGGGTGGGTTCCTGTTCCCACCCACCAGACGTGGCTCAAACCGCACCTCTGGGGTCAAGGGTCACGCGCCACTAACAGACCAGAGATCACAGCGGAGACGGTGAGGCCCACCGCGGGGTCCCTAGGCGGCAAGAGTTCAACCAGGGACCACCTGCTTCTAACCAAGCTACGGAACAGATATAGACAGGTGATGCTTTTTACTTTAATGTGTAAACTGTAGCAAGCAAGGACACATGCAACCAAGGTTCATGTTTTAGGTTGTTATTAGAGAAAGTAAATGATAGATAAAACAATCACTTTCTGCTATGGTGGCCCAGAGGGCTCCACCATAGCAGAAGAGAGACTGGTCCAGGGGCGGATGTAACATTTCCAAATTGGGGGGGGGGGGGGGGGGGGGGGGGCAGGAGAAAGACGCACCCATACCATTTTCGGTTACAGGACTTTTATTAAGTAATTAAGCATCAATAATAACATCAGTTGTTGAAGTTGCAACAGACACGAAGCGCGCATAAAACTAAAGGTCTGACTCAGACCTTCTGTTTTCAATGATGAAATGCTGTTGGTTTAGTGGTGCCACAACTGTAGGTAGTTAGTAGCTGTAGTAGTGTTTCAAATCATTTTAAATATAAGCACTTTGCTACCAGGAATTGATTTTGCTGTCTCTCCATTTTTCAGGCACAGCTGGAACGCATCGCTCAGCTAGGAAGGAGGGTGACTTTCCCTCTGACTCCCAGGCCCAAGATGAACTACCCCTACTCTCCATCTTCAACCCCCCACCTTCCCCCATCGCCCAAACCACCAGCACCCACCATGCCATACCCCTACACCCTGAAACCTCCCAAACCTGCTCTACCCACCACATCAACATCATCTTTCTACGGCATTTTCCCGACATCTGTTCCCAAGACCTACGGCTACACCACACCTGCTGTAATGCACAGAGGACGATGGTCCAGTGGAGGTTAGTACTAAAGATCTCAACGGGCCTGAAAATTAAGGCCCGGCCCTAACCGGCCCTAACAGTTCAGGCCCTAGGCCCTACCCGGCCCTACTAGATGGAATAGATTTTAGGCCCTACCCGGCCCTAAACTGTCGGGTTTGGGCAACATTTGAGAATTTCGCCACAGATTAAAATTGAAATGGCAATCAGCACCATCTTCATAATAGGTAAATACAGAAAATAACTGTTATTCTTACTATATTAAAATAATTCAATATATTTATTTATTTATTTTTATTTATTTTTATTTTTTTATTTTTTTTATTAATTATTTTTTCATGGGGCCCGAGGCCCTACCCGGCCCTATTGATTAGGATAGATTTTCGGCCCTACCTGGCCCTAAATGTCGGGTCGGGCCTGTTCGGGTTCGGTCCTGGTCGGGTTCGGGCAGAGTTTGAGAACTCTAGTTAGTACCATGGTGAACACAGTCAATGATGCACTCTGGTGTTTTCGCATTCACAAGTAGTAAGTGTTGCTATTTAGAAAGTACAAATACTACAACATTGTACTGTACTTATGTACTTAGTTACTTCCCAGCGCTGTGTGTATGTAACGTTTTGTACAGGACGCTCCTCGGGCTCCCTGCGACCAACCGCTGCGCCGCCGTTCCCAGGGCTTTTGGGAGCGGGAGGCGGAGCCAAGCCCCGTATCACCACGGTAACCAGGGCTAGCGTGTTGGTGCTGGCGGAGAGCGATGTGTTCATGTCCTGCCAGGCTTCAGGAAACCCCACCCCCAACCTGGCATGGACCAAGGTCTCTACAGGTGAGAGAAAAAAGTCTGCACACAGCTTCTGCTCCACAGTGTTTTATTGTGCTAAAACACCGATATGTTCAACGATGTTTCGGCCATTTGCTGGCCTTCATCATCACCTGATGAAGGCCAGCAGATGGCCGAAACGTCGTTGAACATATTTTTATAGCACTTGTTTTTAGTTCAGCACCAGCACTTAATGGATGCGTGCAACAACTCTGCTTAACCTCTACAGGTGAGAGAAACATGTCCAACGGAATTAATCAATTGCTTGTTATTGCGAACACATTGAGGTGTGTACTATGTGAGTCAGAGAGTGAGTCACCCACTCCATATTTCGGTGTGCACAAATATCGGTGTTGGTTAGTGTTGAACTGTCCTTGAGCAAGACTCTGATGTGAAACATCCCCTGGCTTTCCTCCACCATAATGCATGAATGTGTGTGTGAATGGGTAATGCACATTGCCTTGGATAAAGGCAAACTTTGAATAGGCATATCTCATGAACCGGTTGACCACCAGCAATCAAACTTCAATATGCATGTCTCCTCCTGCTGAACAGCGGTCAAAAGTTCTGACTTTTGACCGCTGACCTTTGGACCTCCCATCATTTCAAGTCCATCTCTTTAGTATTAAGAAGCTAAACTCCTAATAGCTCCAGCTCCACTACTCCCAAAACAGAACAAAGTCAAATCAGGACAACATGATTCTTATGTGGTCATATTTAATATCATAATTTCAAAATAGATCTCTGTATAATAATACATTTAATCAAGCCTAAATCATAGTATTATTTATACACAGAATACAATACCAGTTGCAATAGAATGTCATGAATGGCCACCACAAAATACATTCTGTATGTTATCAATACTAATCAACAACCCTTATACCAAAATTGGAAGTTGATTGGAATTGTGCACTACAAAATACAAACTTCTTTGTTAATCATTGAATCTGGACAGATAGATGTCTGTCTTCAACTTCAAAAACAGGATAAGATATTAAATAAATTATTGTAAATTCAATTCAGACAGCCTGTCATTACACTGTCTACCCCAAGTCTACACAACTAGAAGATGGACAAAAGCAAAATAAATCTTTAGTTTTGGGGTCTGTGGGGCTAAAATGTTCTCAAATGGTGGTCCGTGGCTCAAATGCTGAATAAATGGTGGTCCCTGGAGTCAAAAAGGTTGAAAACCCCTGCCCTAAAGTATAGCCTACCCACAACTACACATTAAAGCAATTACATACTTACATGATAATCTATTAATTCACTTTAATTCACCTACACTGTTATGATCTGCTAATTCACTTTACAGTTTTACACTGTACATTATTTGTTGCTCATATATTTACACTGTACATTATTTGTTGTTTATATATTCACAACGGGCAAAGATATTAAATAAATTATTGTAAATTCAATTCAGACAGCCTGTCATTAATCAATAGGTTCTTATCAACATCCAGTAATCCAGTAATAACCAGTGGATCAATGTACTGTATCTTCATTTTCACATGGTTCTATTACATAGTATTACATCTAGCATGTTAGTTGTTGGAACTGTGGTCATAACAGAGTGACATGGATCTTCCTCGGTAGCACCTTCAGCGGCATACCATCGTCATCCTCATAATTGCTAAAGACAGGAAACAGTCTCTGGTTGAACGTGTGTGTGAAGGTGTGTATGTGCGTGTCGGTGTCGGCATCAGAGAAGGACAGCTCTCCTCGGTTCCAGACCAGCTGGACTCGGATCCTCTGTGGTCTCTGCCTCACCGACAGGACTGTCGTGCAGGTCGCGGCCCCCAGGCCTGGCACGTGGACGGCTCTGAACTCACCTTCACAGAGCTCTATCTGCCAGTATGTGCCGTGGTTTTCTACGTCTCTCGGCTGAGACTCTGCTAACACGCCCAGGGTCCAGGTCTTGTTGTGTTGTACCTCCACCTCCCAGCTGTGAGTACCTGAGTTGAAGCCCTCAGAGCCCAGGACGTAGTCGTAGTCCAGGAACCTCTCTGTGTTGGCAGGAAGCTGCTGCTCACTTCTGCGTCTGACGCTGGTCAGATTATCAGACAGGACATATTCTGGATGCGCTGTGTTTGGGTCCAGGATCACGGGAGTATAGGGGGCCACATCCTTCATCCTGTCCCAGACTCTGAAGGCCAGGTTTCCCAGGTGTTTGGCCACGTCTATCAGAGTTCCCAGGACCGGTCGTGGGTCCTGGAGTGTGAGCTGTACTCCCTCCACCGTGGCCCGGTAGTTCTGCAGGAACGAGACGTGGTCGCTGACACTCAGCTGATCCTCTGTGGCTTTGATGGCGTCGGAGAGGGTCGCCATGTCTCTTTTCAGCTCCTCGGTCCTCTCCTCCACCTCCAGAGTCTTATAGGCCTCTTCCACCCACAGAATGGAAATCCTGGTGTCCTCTTCCTCTTGTAGAAACCGATGAAGGTACTTAAATTGCTCCCTGATCTGTGTCTCTGTGTAGCGGGCCTGGACCTTCAGGTGTTTTTCTGTTTGGTCATAATTTATTTTAACTTTGTCAAAGTACTCCAGTTTCTTCTTTAAAGGCTCCAGTAATTGCTGGACTTTCTGCTTGCACCGTGCCGAAGCTTCGCCCACGGGTGAGAACCTGTGCCCGGCGTGTCTTTCCGAATCCCGACAAACGAGACAGGCCAGCCGCTCGTCGTCCAGGCAGAAGAGCCTGAACCTCTCGCCGTGCTCGGTGCAGAAACAGACCTCAGAGGGCACGGACCACAAGGAGGTGCTCTGGTGACGTTTCTCCTCCACAAAGTTCTCGCAAAGGTTCTTTAAGGCCAAGTTTGTGGGAGGATTGCCGCCGGGGGACGTGGTTTTACAGACGGGACATCCATACGCCGGTCTGCCCATCCACCACTCCTGCAGGCAGCCTCTGCAGAAGCTGTGGCTGCAGGGCAGCAGGACAGGGTGTTTGAAGATGTCTCTGCACACCGGACACGTGAGCTCCAATTCCAGACGTGAAGCCATGTTGGTCATCACTGCTTCTGATGTGGAATGTTCCCTGGAAGACAATTCAATAATAATAACTTGATAGCAGTAGTAGTGCTACTTCTTCTACACGGTGGTCCACTTGCCCTGTAGCCTAAACTGCCTGTGGTGTCTAAGGCAGTTTGTGTTGACCAATATGAAGTCCACTAGTACTTTACACAGCTTTACACAGAAGTTATTTATTAGAGAAGTTTATAAGGAGTGAGAACCATACCAGCCAAGCACGAACTGTCCTTCTTGCTTATTCCTTTAAAATGTACTTTTATACAGTATATGTTCACCTTTATTTAAAGTACTGACCAGTAAGTAGCCCAGCAGTGAGAGTGATTGTAGTGTCACAATTAAGTTCTACAATTACCACTAGCTTTAATAGAGCAATGCTACAGTATGTCTTAGTTGTGGTGATGTCATTGTTTAGCAAATTCTTAAGTTAACTGCATCTGATTGGCAATGTGTACTGCATTTGTATAATTAGGAAATTACTCACTCAAGATATATTCACAAGAATGTATCTCACATTTTGTAGTGACAAAAAATTTCTTTGTTTAGGTTGAAACCATGCAATCAATTTGCAGTGATACAAAAATGTTGAATTCATGAAATACAGTACAGATACAAACAGTAAAAATGCTAACATTGACCGAACATTTAGCAGTAATTATTCATCTAGCAGAATGTATTTCCTGACCTGTACAGCTAACTTCATGCTGACACAGAACAATACACGAAAGTTTGTGCTTTCAAATATTCACACTTACCGTTTCGAGAATAACTTGAAGCCCTTGTTAACTTAAATCATGTGTTAATAATGAATAGTGATGACATTCAGTTCACTTTCTATCTAGAAAAGAAAATCTTAATGCAGCTTAAAAAACACCTTTCTTCCAGGCAGCATGTGAGATGATTGATCTACAATCTTGCTTGCAAATATATTTATGCACAATACAGAAAGGGGAGGAGTTAGAGCTGTGAGTGAAAGCAAACTGTGAGTGAAAGCAAACTGATTGAATCAGATGCAGTCCGTTGACAAGGCAGGCATGCATGATCAAAAGCCAATTGTCCTGTTCTAATTAATCATTCAATATAGAATACAGGCATTTTCAGGTCATTCAGTCTGTCTGTGTGATGGCTGACATTGTCATTTTTAGCCGAATGGGTGTTTTTTGAGCAAAACTAATGCTTGGAATGGATTCAGCATCTCAAGAACACCCTGGTTATATCACATGCTACATAAAACATGCTGACATTTTGACTCACTTGTTTGCCACACTCACTTCATACTTGGGTATACCTGACAAACAGTCAGTGTGTTGTTGTTATTGCAAATTTACAAGCTGGGGGTGTGAGTGGCTGTGTGCGCGTGCATTATGTGTGTAGGGCGCTCACTGCTCCTGCATGTGTGCTCTCCTGCATGTGTCTTCTGTGTGTCATGCTGGACAGACAGGAGGACATTAGACAAGCTCTGTCAGGGGATTCCACACATAAACCTTTACAACACGAGACTAATCACAGCCACTCTTTGTTCTCTCGCACATAGACGGTGTGTGTGTGTGTGTGTGTGTGTATGTGTGTGGCTGAAAGCGATACATATGATGATTTAATATGACTATACCCTTTGAGTATCATCTTTCGCTGTTCTACCATTAGTTAGACAGTCTATCTCTTCCACAGTATACATATACCATTGGCGATTTTAGGAGGGCGCCAGGAGGGCACATGTCCAATTCTTTTCATTTTCTAATTGTGTAGATTCTTGAAAATTATGTTATTCAGATGTTTACATTTCACTCATTCTTGAGATAAGGGACAAAAACCTTTTCTAAAATGGATTTTATTTTTTATTTTAAGAAACGTTCAAATTAAATGAATGTATTTGTAGACACAGGCCTCAACTACAAATCATGAGAAGGAACAAGTCATTCGCACGACATTTCTTTCTAAAATTGGACATTTGTGCACTTCATCACTGATTTTTGTCACACTCAGTTATGTTATAATGGCTTTCAGTAAAACAAATTAAGTCAAATTAAGTAGTATCAATTTGGGGATATAATTAAACTCTTGGGACCGTAAAATGATTTTGTTTTTGTGCAAGCACCATGTTTCCAAAAAGAGGAAAGAAGGGAGTGTGTGTGTTTGTGTGTGTGTGTGTGTGTGGTGTGTGTGTGTGTGTGTGTGTGTGTGTGTGTGTGTGCGTGTGCGTGTGCGTGTGCGTGTGCGTGTACATGTGTGGGTTATATTACAGTATTCTCTAAGGGTAGATTTTTCCGAAGTTAAGAATGAGATCAAGAAGTATCCATGACTGGTGTGGTGTGAAGAAGCTGGGTTCATGAAAAATGTATTTATTGATCTTTAAAATATTTTTTTTATATTTATATTTATATTCATATTTTTTAAGTTAATATACAGGCTTATAGACTCATGTGGTTTCCAGTAGTGCATGTACATGACTTCAGTAATACAGCAACATGGAATTATTAGTTATTAGTTAATTTGGTTGGTAATTGACTAATTTTAAGAGCCTCTGAAATAAACGATAACGTTGGATAATAAGTTGTTTTTTTAGGAAGCAACAGAACGTCACGTTATCTGTCTAGCAGTTCCAGGTGGCAGATTCATTACTCTCCAGGAGGAAAACTGGAGCCAAACGTTAGAGTGAAGTCAATGAGAACCATGTGGACCAGCCAGGAACACACCATTTGTGAATGACTGCGATCGTTGTGAAATAATAATCAATGAGGAAGAAAGCATGTCATTTTATCGGTACGCAAGGATAACAGAGTCCATTTCTCCTGCCAAGCCAGAAATGATATTTTGGCCACGAATACCTCAGTAGATTTATGTAGCGTGCACATCAGAAAACATTGATAACAAGGTGGGATTATCTTCTATTGCACATTATCTGACCCAGGTTGCAAAAAATGATTCAAAAATAGTGTTGTTCGCAAGCGGGTCCATCTGGGTGTCACTAACTTTTAAAGAAGACTAGCCTACCCCAAGTTGCTATCGATTGCTGATTGCTGAAATAGTTTTTATTAAATAGTTTACTTTTGGTACTCCTTTCTCCAGGCGCTACCATTCCTGCCAACACCAAGCACGGCCTCCGCTTTGAGGTCTTCCAGAACGGGACCTTCGTCATCCGTAACGTCCAGCTCCAGGACCGCGGTCAGTACCTCTGCACGGCCCAGAACCGTCTGGGCTCTGACCGCATGGTGGTGACGCTGGCCGTGCAGACGCAGGCCCCCAGGATCAGGCCGCCAGCGTCCACGGAGGTGGCAGTGTACCTGGGGAAGAGCGTGGGCCTGGACTGCCCGGCGTCGGGGAAGCCTCCGGCGCAGGTCTCCTGGATCCTCCCCGACAGGACTTTCGTGCGGGACGTGGGTACCGTCCAGGCCTCCTCCGAGGGGTTGTCTCTGCTCCCCAACGGGACGCTCCGCATCCAGGCCGCCAACTTCTCCAGCAAGGGCGACTACAAGTGCATCGCCAGCAACGCGGCGGGCGCCGACACCATCACCTACCATCTGCACGTGGCAGCGCTGCCTCCCAGCATCGCCGAGGGCGCCACGGACACCGTGGTCATTCAGCCAGGTAAGACAACACACGGAGCGAGCATTTCTGATGGTGATATAGTGTGTATATAGTTGTGTATATCATACGTCCGGATCAATCAATAATCAATCAATTAATAAGTGTTTGAAACCTCGCTGAAATAGAACGTATTCTTCCGCAGTCCCTATTAGAGCATGCCAGACAAGATATAATGTATTCTGTAGAGTCAGCGGTAATTGTGGTATTTGGGTGGAACCAGAGCCTTATAGTGGGAGAGTTGGAATATGCATGTACCCCAAAGCAGAGCGGAACAGCCCGGTCTTATGTTTCGTTACGTGACTATACAGAGCCTTTCTGAGTCCTAGCTGCAGTTGGAACATTACATTACATTGTTTTCAACGAGAATGAGAATGGCGCAATTAAGAACTATTTTAGGTACGTATACAAAACGACAACTGTTTAAAAGTATTGTTCAGTCACGACTACCGTCTCTGTAATGTTTATGTGCTACTGTTAATAAAGAACGACTAAAATAAAGTGATTAAAGTCAATAAATGCCTGAGTCTAATGCAATTCTGCATAGTCCTACTGCTACTCCTACTTCCCCGTTAAAGTCTCGCGAGGCGTATACCGTATCGCGAGACTGACAGTTCTTAACCGTTTGTGAATGGAAGCACTAGTATTCTGCTCTTTCAATACGTCAATATAATTATATGTCATTTGCAAATCATGTGACTAAAGTATCAGTAAACAAACTCTGGTTTGCATTCTTTAATTTGTTTGCATCAATAATTTCATTACCAGGTCACAGCCATTAATACATTATGTTTTCCTGCCTTCTTTGCTGGTCCCTATTTCATTTAATTGACCTCTGGTTTGAGAGCGGACTCACAGGGCTCCTCCATGCTCCTCCAGCAGTGCGAGCGCCCGGGTAAAAGAGGGAACAGGAATATCCCACTATAAGGCTCTGTGTGAAATCACCTAAGGAAATGACGTTGAGGTCCCTATTTGTTGTTACCGTTCTCAATAGAATACAGTAGGTCTATAGAATCATTGCCATTGGAGTCTTACTCTATTGCTCTGGATGAGCTATAATCCCTCATGAAAAACACTATTGAATCACTACTCATTCAATAGTGTTTTTACTATTGTGATTGAGTAGTGATTTTGTAGTGATTTGTGTAGTAAATGAGTAGAGAAATGGCCCGTTTCACTACTTAATCACTACTGATATTGCTACATAGTTCCTATTCAAATCACTACTGTACCTGGCTGCTACTTAATTACTTCAGCCTCACTATGGCTTTTTGGAAAGAACTATACAATCACTATACATTTATTGTTGAATTACTACACAATCCTTACACATTTACTGCTGTATCGTACACAATCCCTATAGAAAATATTTATGTAGTGTTTTCACTACTGAATACTTTCCCTATAAGGGTTTCTTTAGAAACAGAAAGTAATTTATTTGTGATGCAGTAGTAAAAACACTACACAAATATTTTCTATGAGTAGTGATTCAATAGTTTTTTTCATGAGGGAAAGGATTTATTCAGTGAACATCATGAACATTACAGAAACCTTAGTCGTTATTCTACAATAGTTTAAAACAGTGGACATGTTGCGCACATGCCTATTGCCTAAAATGGCTCATATCTGCGCCGTCCTCGTTGAAAACAATGCATTTCCAACTGCAGTTTGTCCCTATTCAAGCTGCATGAACAACGCTCGAACACTCAGTTTTCGGAGCTGGCTGTGCCTCTTGCAGGGAGGAGTGTGTACGTCCACTGCTCTGCTAAAGGCGAGCCGGAGCCTGTCCTGAGGTGGACGCTGCCAGCGGGCGTGGCAGTGAAACCCTCACAGTTCCTGGGACGCAGGCTGTTTGTCTTCCCCAACGGGACGCTGTACGTCAGGAGCGTTACACCGGCCGACGCTGGGAGGTACAAGAGGACGAGCCTGATTTTACTTTGGTGTTTTAAGCATTAATGCTGTACTTCAACTATTGACAAATAGCTGAAATATCTTTGATTTGATGCACACTTGTGTACATTGTTGCAAGTAAAATTCCTCAATTCAAAACGTGTCACAATTACCTTTACCTTACCTTTTCAACCAAGGTTCATGTTTTAGGTTCTTAATAGAGAAAGTAAAAGATGGCTATTAATTTGTTTACATTCCTTGCTTTCTTTAGTTTTTGGGATTTTAGCTTTGGGAGGGGGCATATACTGTACATGTTTTTTTTACATATTTGTTTACAAAAGTGATTTCTTTTTATTATCTACTATAATCCTAATAAACCCCAGGAAATTACATCGGGCCACAAATGATCTAAGAATGTGAGGCTCTGGGTCAGGCATGCACAAATATGTGTGTAAAGTGCAGCGCAATGTGCTGGACAACAAAAGTTGTCCTTTAACTCTCCCCCTATCTCCCCTGCCTCACAGATACGAGTGTTCTGCCACCAACCCTGTGGGCGTGGCCCGGAGGACGGTCCAGCTGGACGTGCGAGCTGACCCCTCGCCCCCAGCGGTGCTCCCACCCCCCGCCATCCCTCCTTCTTCTGGACGCTACGGAGGCGGCGTCAGCATGGGCAGAGGTGGTGGCGCTATGCCGCATCCCTCCCAGCACCACGCCGTCTCCGCCATGTACGGATCCACCGTCTACCTGCACTGTCCTGAGTCCACAGGCTCCACTAGAGGAACCGTCTGGCAGCTTCCCAACAAGGTCATCATGGAGCATCGCTACAGGTAGGACCTGTGTGTGTGTGTGTGTGTGTGTGTGTGTGCGTGTGCGCGTGCGTGCGTGCGTGCGTGCGTGCGTGCGTGCGCGCGTGCGCGCGCGCGTGTGTCAGACAGACAGGCGCCACATTCACACATTATGAAATGATTGTTCTGTGCTCTGCCTCCATGCAATTCCAAATGGGAGTCACATGGTTTGACCAACCATTTGTGTCTGATGGTGGTGATTGAATACTTAATTGGCAGAAATGCAAATGGTACAGGTTGAGTCAAACCCACAACCAATGAGATCGGAAAAGTCATAAAAGCAGTCTTACTGCAATAAGTTGGGCGCTATAGCAATCTTTCGAAAGTCAAACCTTTGAACAGGTGTAACTCATGCCTCGTTTGGCCAAAGGTTATGGGAGCAAATTAATCTGCCTGGATAGCTCAGTCGGTAGAGTGCCAGACTTAGAAACAAAAGGTTGTGGTTTCACATACAATACAATGTGAGTCTTCAAGAACCCTCTCTCTCAGCCCTCAGTGACCGGTCACAGTGTTTCCTAATGTCTCTCCGTCTCTCAGCCCTCAGAGACTGGTCACAGTGTTTCCTAATGTCTCTCTGTCTCTCTCTCTCAGCCCTCAGAGACCGCTCACAGTGTTTCCTAATGTCTATCTGTCTCTCTCTCTCAGCCCTCAGAGACCGGTCACAGTGTTTCCTAATGTCTCTCTGTCTCTCAGCCCTCAGAGACCGGTCACAGTGTTTCCTAATGTCTCTCTGTCTCTCAGCCCTCAGAGACTGGTCACAGTGTTTCCTAATGTCTCTCTGTCTCTCAGCCCTCAGAGACCGGTCACAGTGTTTCCTAATGTCCCTCTGTCTCTCTCTCTCTCAGCCCTTAAAGACCAGTCACAGTGTTTCCTAATGTCCTTCTGTCTCTCTGTCTCTCAGCCCTTAAAGACCAGTCACAGTGTTTCCTAATGTCTCTCTGTCTCTCAGCCCTCAGAGACCGGTCACAGTGTTTCCTAATGTCTCTCAGCCCTCAGAGACTGGTCACAGTGTTTCCTAATGTCTCTCAGCCCTCAGAGACTGGTCACAGTGTTTCCTAATGTCCCTCTGTCTCTCTCTCAGCCCTCAGAGACTGGTCACAGTGTTTCCTAATGTC
This sequence comes from Benthosema pterotum, assembly GCA_039105355.1. Taxonomy (NCBI): domain Eukaryota; kingdom Metazoa; phylum Chordata; class Actinopteri; order Myctophiformes; family Myctophidae; genus Benthosema; species Benthosema pterotum. The sequence goes on along the minus strand of CM076984.1, from coordinate 30,841,686 downwards.
CCTCTGTCTCTCAGCCCTCAGAGACCGGTCACAGTGTTTCCTAATGTCTCTCTGTCTCTCAGCCCTCAGAGACTGGTCACAGTGTTTCCTAATGTCTCTCAGCCCTCAGAGACTGGTCACAGTGTTTCCTAATGTCCCTCTGTCTCTCAGCCCTCAGAGACTGGTCACAGTGTTTCCTAATGTCTCTCTGTCTCTCAGCCCTCAGAGACCGGTCACAGTGTTTCCTAATGTCCCTCTGTCTCTCTCTCTCTCAGCCCTTAAAGACCAGTCACAGTGTTTCCTAATGTCTCTCTGTCTCTCAGCCCTCAGAGACCGGTCACAGTGTTTCCTAATGTCCCTCTGTCTCTCTCTCTCTCAGCCCTTAGAGACCAGTCACAGTGTTTCCTAATGTCTCTCTGTCTCTCAGCCCTTAGAGACCGGTCACAGTGTTTCCTAATGTCCTTCTGTCTCTCAGCCCTCAGAGACCGGTCACAGTGTTTCCTAATGTCTCTCTGTCTCTCAGCCCTCAGAGACCGGTCACAGTGTTTCCTAACGGTACTCTAAGGATCTCTCAGCTCACAGAGCTGGACGGTGGAAACTACCTCTGTGTGTTCCAGAAACCCAACGGAGAGGACATGGAGCTGTTCCAGGTACACTAGAGCAGTGAATTCATGGTTAGATTTTGACTTATGCTTTGTTACCTTTGAACCGTGCTTTGAAGCACAGTACATGTGAGCTAGGCTGTGAATTAGTTTCATGTACAGTGATCTGTTTGCTTCATTGATTTGCTGTTTGTTCTAATGTCAGGTGGAGGTTCTGATGAAACCTCCAAGGATTGAACACCTGAGGACCCCTCAGGCCACTGTCTCCTACGGACAGAACTTCCAGGTACTCCATATACAACTATTTCACAACTTCCCAATGCTGTCATAGAATGGGGACCCACATCTCTGTGTGCGTGTGTGTGTGTGTGTGTGTGTGTGTGTGTGTGTGTGTGTGTGTGTGTGTGTGTGTGTGTGTGTGTGTGTGTGTGTGTGTGTGTGTGTGTGTGTGTGTGGGTGCGTGTGTAGGTGGACTGTGTGGCCACGGGACTCCCTGACCCGGAGGTCTCCTGGAGCCTGCCGGACGGTACTCTGGTCAACAACGCGCTCCAGTCGGACGACAGCGGCGTGCGGACCCGCCGCTACGTCATCTTCGGCAACGGCACTCTGCTGCTCCAGCAGATGGGCAAGAAGGACGAGGGAGACTACACCTGCTACGCCCAGAACCAGCTGGGCAAGGACCAGAGGAAGGTGAGCGTCAAGGTGGCGCCGGGCGCGGCTCCTAGGCCTGGCCTCGGACCGCAGGCCACGGCCAGGCTGGGGGAGGCGGCCCGGCTGACCTGCCAGGCGTCGCCGTGGGGCGACTCCGGACCCCGCGTGGCCTGGGTATCGCCGGCCAACGAGGTGATCTCGGCCTCGTCGGACCGCTACCAGCTCTTGCGTGACGGCACCCTGGTGGTGAAGAGGGTGACACTGACCGATGAAGGGAACTACGCCTGCGTGGTGAAGAACCCGGCCGGTTTTGGCGGTGGCGACGACGTCGTCGGGAACGCCCGGCTGGAGGTGGAGCCTCAGGAGCCTCACATCGACGGCGTGCGAGGGGACCGCCCCGCCGCCAAGGTCCTGGCTGTCAACTACCAGACCACGGTGCTGGACTGCCGGGCCGAGGGCAAGCCGGAGCCCCGGGTCTCCTGGACCACGCCCTACGGCCTCTCGCTGCCAACGCCCTACCTGGGAGGACGTGTCCAGGTAAGGTACGGCCAGGCCTAATAACACCTGGCCAACACTCCACTCGCCCCAAGCTCTTCTCCCTCCTGGCTACAAAATTATGGAATGCACTTCCCAATGAAACACAGACTCACTACCTGTCTTTAACAGCAGTCTGAAAACACTCCTCTTCAGACTCCATCTCAGCCCATAGCACTTGTATTACATACCAACCCATAGTACTTGCAGTGCCCTCCTAGGTGTTTTAGTGCTTAGATTGTAAATGGTATAAGTATATTGTAAATTCTTAACTTGTAAACTGTAGTTTCAACGGGGTCATCTTCCCTCAGGTCTATGTTCACTCAAGGTTAGGGTTAGGATTAGGCATGATGTTACTGAGGTTAATTTGAGGGTTAGGGTTAGGATTAGGCATAGTGAGGGAACATAGAGCTGAGGGACCATACAGTCCCGCTTCAACTAATCTGTATGCATATGATGTATTGCAATGTTTTTTCTTAATGTAAGTCACTCTGGATTAAGAGCGTCTGTACGATTAGCAAAAATTAAACCCCCAGTTTATTATAATCAAAACACCACGTTTTTCAGTTTTACAGTCTAATTAATATTAACTAACATGAACACTCATGTCAGCTGAAACGATGACACCCCAGTACCAAACAGCGTAACCGAACTATGGCCCAACCCTTCTTCCAGGTGCACCGTAACGGCAGCCTGGAGCTGCGGGGTGTGAGGAAGGCGGACGGCGGGCGCTACACCTGCCTGGCAGAGAGCCCCCTGGGCCGGGCGTGGCAGCGGGTGGACCTGGAGGTGGCGTCGCTGGCAGAGAAGCCCAGCTTCGCCTCGCCCAACATCCAGATCGTCCCCATCCGGCTGGACCACCAGCTGACCCTGGAGTGCCCCGCCCGCGGCACGCCCCGCCCAGACTTCCTGTGGGTGCTGCCCGGGGGGAAGACCCTGGCCCCCGGGACCACCCTGCTGCAACGCTTCACCCACCACCCCCACAACGGGACCCTGGCCATCGCCCGGCCCACCGCCGGAGACAAGGGGGTGTACAGGTGCGTGGCCAAGAACGTGGCGGGGCAGGCGGAGAAGCAGTACGCCCTGGAGGCTGGGAGGAAGCCTCTGATCAGAGGAACACCAGGTAACATGTTTCACACTAACAGACACTAACACTAACTAGACACATCACACTAACAGACTAACAACACGTTTATCTGACAGTCCAGACTAAATCCCCTGGCCTATACCCACGCCGGCTAAGTGATTTCCAGTGAGCACTTCCAAACTCTAATGCTCCACGCTGCCCAATGTTTTACCACTTACTACTTCATTCCAGTGTAAATATTCAATGAAATATACAACATTTTAAATGCCCAGACTGCCCCACCAAACATGATGGCATGCAAAACAACCCAAGATATTTCAAATTAAAGTGCTTATACTTAAAACGATTTTAAACAATACTGCTATAACTGCAATTGTGTCACCACTAAACCAACAACATTTCATCATTGAAAACAGAAAACTCTCTGAGTCAGACCTTTAGCTTTATGCATGCTGCATGTCTGTTGAAACTTCAACAACAACTGATGTTATTATTGATGCTTTACTTGCCTAATAAAAGTCCTGTAACCGAAAATGGCATGGGTGCTATGGGTGCAGCTTCATCGCATGTGGCGCGAAGCGACACGGGCTATGATAATATTTAGGACAACGATAATATTTAGAACAACCTTCAAAATCAAAGCCTGCTGTATGCATTGGAAAAAATGTGTGCGACATTTATTTTTTTATTTATTATCCTATTGGAAAACTATTAGTGGAGAGTGTTGTCATCACATCATCGGTTATGCTTAGCTGTGATTGGACCATAGCACATTGGGGAGGGGCTTACTGCATGGTCTATTGCAGTGGTTTTCAACTGGTGGTCCGGGGACCACCAGTGGTCCCTGAGAGGATTCCAGGTGGTCCCCAGCTTAGTTGTTTAACCAGATGTAACTCTTGAGAACGTAAAAATGAAACCAAATGGACCCTGGTGGGTCCATTTGGTTTCATTTTTACGCTCTCAAGAGTTAAAATATTCATCATGTGAATTAGTCCAAATCTACACAACTATAGAAGATTAATGGTCATGGAGAGAAGCAAAAGAAATTTTTAGTTTTGGGGTCTGTGGGGCTAAAATGTCCTCAAATGGTGGTCCGTGGCCCAAATGCGGAATAAATGGTGGGCCCTGGGATGAAAAAGGTTGAAAACCACTTTGACCCCCCATGCAGGTGGCGTTAGGGTCGCGTACGGCCAGAGCCTGTCGCTGCCTTGCTCGGCGGACGGCTGGCCTCAGGCCAGCATCACCTGGACCCTGCCCAACGGCCTGGTCCTGGACAGACCCCAGACCCCCGCCGGCGGCGGCCGCGTCTCCTTCCTGTCCAACGGGACGCTGCGTCTGGAGGCGGTGGCGCCGTTCGACCGGGGCACGTACACCTGCCGGGCCTCCAACGCGCTGGGCGCGGCCACCCTGTCCTACCCGGTGTCTGTGGTGGTGTTCCCGCCGCGTATCACCGGCGCCCCAGCATCCGTCACCCAGGTGAGTAGAAGTGGGCACAGGGGCGGATCTAGGCATGGTCATGGGGGGTGCCCAGTCTGCCCCACCAAACATGATGGCACGCAAAACAACCCAAGATATTTCCAATTAAAGTGCTTATACTTAAATGATTTGAAACAGTACTACTGCTATAACTGCAATTGTGTCACCACTAAACCAACAGCATTTCATCATTGAAAACAGAAAACTCTCTGAGTCAGACTTTTAGCTTTATGCATGCTGTGTGTCTGTTGAAACTTCAACAACAACTGATGTTATTATTGATGCTTTACTTGCCTAATAAAAGTCCTGTAACCACAAATGGTATGGGTGCGACTTCAAGTCACCCCCTTACCATTTTCTCCTGGCCGCCCCATTTGGGAAATGTTACATCCGCCCCTGTGTGAGCAAAAAATATGCCCATATAGAGATGAGCAGACCCGCCCATTTCATGACGTCGCCTTGGTTCCAGAAATGGAATCCTCATTCATTTTCCTCATAGACTTTTCGAAAATGGTTCATAAAAACACGATTGCGCTGCGGACAAAGCCAACTCGGGTCGTGACAAATCATGACAACAAACAGAATATTATCATGCAATATCTAATTAGCAAGAAGTAGAAAACATCAGGATACAACACTTTTTGTTTTGTTTTTCATCTTAGAAATTATTTGTTTGTCCCAAAAGATTGCGTGTGTCATCATGATTTGTCACGACCCGAGTTGGCTTTGTCCACGGCGTAATTGTCTTTATATGAATAATTTACGAAAAGTCTATGAGAAAAATGAATGATAAAAAAGATAAAAAAGTCCCCCTCCATTCTGTGTTTCGTAAAATGGAGGTCTGAAAGAAAATCATTAGCATGATGACATCATCAAATTGTGTTTGTGTTGTGTTTGTTAGCGATTTTTCTTTTCAGACCTTTTTTTCTGATGGCGTACAAATGGAATCAAATCGACCCATTAGCGTCCAATTGGTTCCATTTGTACGCCCTCAGAAAAAAAGGTCAGAAAATGGGTGGAATTCCCCTTTAAAATGTTCTAGTATAATAAAAGCAGTCATTTTCGATATATGGAATCGAATCACAGCATAATCAAGAATCGTGATATAAATCGATTCAGAACCCTAAATATGGATATTGTATCGCATCGTGAGGTAAGTGAATCGTCCCGCCCCTACAGGTGAGCCGGGGCTCGGCGCCGGTCACCATCCGCTGCTCCGCCAGCGGCGTGCCCAAGCCGGACATCTCCTGGACGCTGCCCGGACGCACCACGCTGGTGCCACACAACCGCTTCACCGCCGCGCAGGGCGGCATCCACATGACGGAGGACGGCAGCCTGGTCATCCAGCGCCCCGCGCTCACACACTCCGGGATCTACAAGTGCAACGCTCGCAACGCCCTGGGGACGGACTTCAAGGCCACCTACCTGCAGGTCAACTGACCGTTGGGGCGGGTTCAGGTTCGGTTCGATTCCCGTCGAGTCTAATCTGGGAGACGTGCACGCGTAAAACGTCAAAGAGGGGGCGGGGCTTCAGCGCTATGGCTGCCCCTGCTGCCCGTCTGTAAAACAACTGCGCTCTGTCCAGACCGCAAATGCAGAATTTACTCGTACAGGGTTGGAACAAAGCATAAATGCCACGCCTTTTCTTTTCCCCAACATACCCACATTCTGCATTCAGGATAATTACTTTTATCCGAAGTCTCCTGAACTTTGAAGAGAAGAGACATTTGTTGTGGACACGTGGATGAATTGCGTGGGGGATGGCTGGCCGGTGTGGTGAATATATTTGAGGTCACACACCTCGAATATTCTCAGCTAGAGACCCAAAAAAGAAGGTTGGTGTGTGGTATTGGCAAGGTGTGGTCAATTCCAACAAGATTTCAAAATGTGTATATTACTTTTTCTATTAAAAGGGTATTTCACCATTTTTTGAGGAGGGGGGGGGGGGGGGGGGGGGTTAGAAGATTTAATGTCATTTAGAAGATTTAGAACTTTAGTCTGTATGTGTGTATTGTACAGTATGTTTTAGAAATTTGATATTTTAGCAGTGAGCCTGGAAAATTACTTCCTGGAACATTACTTACTGGACTACAATTCCCAAGTGCACTACACCTCCTTGTGGATAGGGAGAGACAACAGTCCGAGTGAGCAGTAGTGTCGATGACAAGACACTGGACTCACTGCTAAAATCTAAAATATCTAAAAGCACACCTTACACACAAGTGTGCCAGGAGAGTGTTCTAAATGTTCTAAATGTCTTTTTTGTTGTGTTGTTTTTTTTCTTTCTTTTTTTTTTTTTGCTTTTTTGGCAAAAAACGGTGAAATGTCCCTTTAATGCGAGGGAAAAAAAGGCTTCTATTGCCGGTTCTATTAGTTTGGATTCCCTATTGATAATGTCACCGGTAAGTGGGTTCTCTCTCTGGCATACACAAAGACAAAAATGGTTAATCTTATAAATAAGCATTATAATGAGGACCGGTTCTATACATTATGCAGATTATATTCCTTTATATGAACCATGTTCATGTTTTTCCACATTCGCCCGCTGGTTGCCGACAGTGTATTTTAACCATTACAGTGCACTTTACAACTCTCAACTCAATAATGGAAGAGCTATTCGTGTAATTTTGTGTGCGTTCTGTTTTCAGTGTAAAAGATGCTTGTGAAAACCTTTGAGATTGTGATACTTTTAACTTTTAACAACTTATCTTAAAGAATCTCTAGAAGAATTTCAAAAAACATAATCTACAATATGCTATACAACTAGTCTATAGCATTACTATTATTATTGGTGAGAAGACATTTTCATTAATGAGTCACAAACTCATGGACTATTATACAGTATATCATTATTGTGTTCTCACGTAAAATGCAATTACTGCAATTACGTAAAATAGAACTACTCTAAGTATTTGAGTAGAAGTCCGAGCATATTCAATTTATATTATATTAACTTTGTATTGTTGGATGGTGAAGAGTTGGATCAAACCATTGCAGGTGCAGGGGTGATGGAGCTGAACCACAGGACCCAGCATATTGTACTGCTAATACCAGCTTAAACATAGGGCTCTATACCATGCCTGGACATGATGTTTTCAGAGTGGTGCACAATTTGGCAAAATGAGCGAACATTCAGCTAAGAACCCACAAGCTCACAGTACTCTCGAGTGCCCCTTCTTAGGTGAAAGGATTTTGAGCGGAAACAGCAGGGGAATCTATTAACCTTCTATGGTAGTCCACGTTCAGTGTGCAGTGGTTCCCGAACCTCATGTCAAGGACCCCCAACCATGTTTTTTTTTACAGCACTGACAGTGATTCTCAACCGGTTTAACTTCAAGGACAGCCCATGTAATGGCTACATCTGGGACCTCATTTTCTATTTTGCTGTTAATGTTAAAGGTGATTCACCATGAATTTGACATGTGGTCTTTTCAGGTTCCACATTTACAGATTTGCCTCCGACCTTTAAGTCCCTCCCACAGGACTGAGGTGGGCGGGGTTTAAGTGGTGAGGGCGGTGCCCCTCAGGTGTGGACATTTTTAGTATTGCAGCTGAAAATGTTTGGTATTATAGTGTGATATAATGAATGATCTCAGTGGTTGTTTAGGCTTCAGTGGGTGAAAAGAGGTGTTATATGGCAGAAGCGGGTGGATCCCCTTTAATTTAACTCTGAGATTGTACATTTGTACTCTGATTTACAAATCCTATCATTACCTGGGGACCCCCTAGAAACCCCCTTGGGCCCTCTTTACATAGGAACCACTGCTCTAGTGTTGGAGTTGCAGTAAAGTTGTCGTACCTTTGCAGACTCTATTGTGCTAATTATTAATATGGGATTCATAACGGGTGGATATAGAACTATATTACCTTACTTGTGCGGTTGCATACTTTGCTAAATCATATATACTATATATATATATATATATATATATATATATATATATATATATATATATATATATATATATATATATATATATATATATGCCCCGTATGCCTGAGGCTGGCCTTGAGCAGCAAGCTGTCGAGAAAATAATATTTATGATGTCTTCTGTCGTTGTCATTTTTCTATTAAACACATTATCAAAAAAACACTTTTATAATAATGTTTGGTGACAACACCCTCAAGGAGATTTGGTGTCCACTATGCATTGCAACACACGTGTGTGTACGTTACCAGAGCTGTAAAATCTCACAGACCTGTTAAGAGTCCATTTTTTTGTCTCGACCAGAGTAAAATCAACACAGAGGATTTCGCTGCGCCATGCATTGTCCGACCATGTTGGAGTGTTCAGTGTGTGTGTGTGTGTGTGTGTGTGTGTGTGTGTGTGTGTGTGTGTGTGTGTGTGTGTGTGTGTGTGTGTGTGTGTGTGTGTGTGTGTGTGTGTGTGTGTCGCACGCCTTGTGAATAGTGTTCACAGTGAGGCCTCGGACCTCGCACAGAGCAGGCTTTTGACCCAGTGGAAGAAGGGATCTTTGTCAGACACAAACATCGGGACTGTTTGAATGCATAAACACACACACACACACGCACACACGCGCACACACACACAGGGGAAAAGCATGCTGGATTTTTCCTAGCGTCTGTGGGTGTGAGACTTGAGCTCCCGTTTTATGGTGCGGAAATGAGACGATCTACAAGGTCGCGACGCATGGCAGTGCGACGGCGTGCGACCTTTGTAGATCTGATGTTTCTGTTGCACCATGGTACGGTGGAGCACTGGAGCTACAGGGGAAGCAAGTCAGTGTGTGTGTCTGTGTCTGAGACGGAGGGATGTGCGTGTGAGTGGGTGCGTGTATGTGAGTGCATGCGTGTGCGTGTGTGTGTGTTAGGATTGTTCCACAGCTAATCAGCACACATTCCCTCAGCATATCTTCACAACAACAACAACACAACCAGGGTGAGTGAATGATTGTTTTTTATTTCCATGCATAGCCGATATAGCCGATATTAAAAAAAAAAGAAGAAGAAGAAGAAGAAGAAGGAAAAACAAACAAAAAAAACTTTTGTAGGATATTTAGCATGGTCCAGTATCTGGACATTACAAATTGAAGGACTTTTTAAGACCCTTTTAATACAATGCAAAAAATAATATTTCATTTTAATATAATGTAGAAATATACACTGTACATTTCAAGATAATTACAGTATCACAATGTGTCACCAATCTGACACACTGTGAGCTTGTAGATATGCTATTGCTAGTTTTTTATACACCTGAAATTTTAAAAAGTACAATGAGCACTTTTACTTCTGGTAGGCTACATTAGGATGCCAAAACCTTTACTTTATTAACTTCATTATGAATTAGGACTTACTTGTAGTTCTAGATATATCTACAATATTTATACTTTCATTTAGAGTAGTATAAAATGTTTTTTCCACTACTGAAGCTGAAATAAGTGAAAATAGCTGATCTGCACGCTCACAATGTGTCACCATGTTTGTAGGAAGGCCGGAAATGCATGAAATAAAACCCATATGTGCCCAACATAAGGACAGAAATGACCAGGCAAACTATTTTGTAAATATTTTACTATATTTTACAAATTAAATGAAATTAACTCTACTTGAAAAAGGATTGTTCTACTGTATTCATGTTGAAGGTGAAACATGCTCTGGCCTGCCATCTAGTGGCGTATAGTAGAAAACACTGGCCTAAATGTATCTCACATTCTGGCTCTTATTAGGTCAAGAATTTTTACTATCAATCGTTTTATTATAAGACAAGAATGTCTATTTATTTGGACTGGAATGTCCAAATATCCAAATAAATATGTCTATTTATTTGGACTGTAATGTAATGGAGTGTAATGTAATATATTATGAATTTCTGGCAATATTTCTATGGGCCTTAACCACTTCAATCATTAGTCATCAATCAAAGATTCATTATGCTTTTTGAGGTCAATTTTGTACTTTTACTGAAGTTAATGTTGAACTAACCAGACTATTTTTAACCAAGAAGTTCTATTGCAGTATTGAATTTGACAACTTTAGGCAAAAAGGGGTGGAGTTAGATTCAAATCTGTTTACAAACAGATTTTGTACACACTAGGTTGTCTATATTACCTTTAAGAATTTATACTTGCCCTGTCTTTTGCTATAAAACTTAAATAAAAAGATTTACAAAAGGAAAAGAGCTAACCGTATAACATGCCTATAGTTTGAAAACAGTTGAATGGTAGATTGGTAGATTTGAGATAAATGTGGACAAGAAGGTCCCTCCCCTGCACAAAATATTTTCAGATGGTGTTTCACGGGTGACCAAATATATTCGGGGGACATTGTTGGCATGGAAATGTTTGAGAGGCTCTGGGTAACATGTAGCCTTCCTCTCTGCTGTCCTATGGAGGAGGATGATGATGATGACCATCATGACCATCTCATGATACCCTAAAGTCCATCAGGTCAGGGGCGGATGTAACATTTCCCCATTGGGGGTGGGGGCAGGAAAAAATGGTATGGGGGTGGCACCCATACCATTTTCGGCTACAGTACTTTTATTAGGCAAGTAAAGTAAAGCATCAATAATAACATCAGTTGTTGTTGAAGTTGCAACAGACACGCAGCATGCATAAAGCTACAGGTCTGCCTCAGAGAGTTTTCTGTTTTTTTTTTAATGATGAAATGCTGTTTTAGTGGTGCCACGACAACTGTAGTTACTAGTTAGTTAGTTGCAGTAGTAGTGTTTGAAAACATTTTAAATATAAGCACTTTAATGTGAAATATCTTGGGTTGTTTTGCATGCCATCATGTTTGGTGGGGCAGTCTGGGCATTTAGGGGGGTGCCCATGTCTAGATCCGCCCCTGCATCAGGTGATCAGTCAGGTCTGTCTGTGTGTCTGTCTGTCTACAAGGCTATGGATTGGAATGTGATCATGATCAGCTGACAAGTCACGTGGCAAGTAAATTTGACCCCAGTGACCTCTCTCTCTCTCTCTACCTGTCACAGTGCAGAGAGAGAGTGTCACATATTATTTTCTGTTTCCAACTTTCCACTAGCATCATTAGGCTGCAAATTAAATAGCCTGCTTTGTTTTGCTCTGTCACTGTGTGTGTGTGTGTGTGTGTGTGTGTGTGTGTGTGTGTGTGTGTGTGTGTGTGTGTGTGTGTGTGTGTGTGTGTGTGTGTGTGTGTGTGTGAGGCAGACAGACATGGGTTTTTTGATTGGAAAAGAAAAAAAAACAGTCGATAACAAGATATGCACATGCACAAGCTCCACAGTGGGGGGAAGTAGGCCACAACAGGCCAACAGCACGTGCGCCAAGGCCTGCCCATCACTTAATCATGATTGATTGGAGGAATTGGGACCCTCCCTCTCACCCTGATTGGATGAAGGCTGTCTCACCCGTCACCAAAACTGAAACTCGTTTTTGCTCACTGGGGATAGAGAGGAATTCCTTATATGTTTAGCACAAGTTTCCAATAAGATCTTTTGGGGAAATCCTTATATCCTACAAGAAAATCTTATAGGATTTTCTATAATTCCTATATTTTCTATAAATCCTATAAAATCCTAGCTCTGGTCGAGAGCTCCACTGCTTCATAGTCTGACCTGCATTGGAGCTCTGGATTTTTGGGAAATCCTATTGCATTTTCTTAATCCTATCAGAAAATAAGTAAGAGGCGTATGTCTAAAAAAAACACTGTCGGTCTATATTTAATATCTAAAAATATCTATTATCTTAAAAAATAAATCAATTCTACCCCTTTAAAGAACAGCATCGCTGTTGTTTATACTGGTGCATCTCGGGTTTCATCCATCAGTTCATCCATCCACCTATCACCTCCTCGGACCCTCCCACCACCACCACCACCACCACCCCGGCAGTGTGTACACACACTCCGCCTGGCGCAGCATCACTCTGCCGGCACCATGACCAACGATTCCCCGGAGGACGACATCCTCATCACCCCCATCGAGGAGGCAGGAGGCGGAGGAGAGAGACACCGACCCAACGACAATGTCACCATCCTCACATCCTCCATGGATCTGAGCAGGAAAAACACGACCCCCACGCGGAGGAGCACCAACCCCCGGCCGAGCAACAACAACGATCCGCCTGGTCTGTCGTCCTCCATGGAGCTGAGCGCCTCGCTGGACTCCTCCAGCATCCAGACGCGCATCTTCAAGATCATCGTGATCGGCGACTCCAACGTGGGGAAGACCTGCCTGACGTTCCGCTTCACCGGGGGGAGCTTCCCCGACAAGACCGAGGCCACGATCGGCGTGGACTTCAGGGAGAAGGCGGTGGAGATCGAAGGGGAGACGATTAAGGTAATAATAAGACCTTGTAATGACGCGACACAAAATAACAGAAGAGGAGGAGGACTGTGGCACTTTGTGCTTCTTTGTTTCCATTCTGCTGTCAAGAAAATTCAATCTCTCTCACAATGACAGGCCAATAATAATAACAACAGCATTATTCTGATGCGAATCAGCCTTTGAATTAATTTAAACGACATTTTTATTTGCTATAGCCAAGAAATCCTATAGGATTCCAATAAAAGTCCTATCAGATTTAGGAACATATCCTATTGGATTTCCAATATGATTCCTATAATAATCCTATAGGATCTTATAGGAATCCTATAAGAAAATCCTGTAGGATTTTCTTATAGGATTCCTTATAGATTTCCAATAGATTTCCAATAGATTTGTTTTGGAAATCCAATAGTATGTGTTCCAAAATCTGATAGTACTTTTCTATAGGACTTTTTAAAAATCCTATAGGATTTTTTGACTAGGGATATATGTTGGTTTCATGGTTGTAAAGAAGTGGTTTTCAACCTTTTCGATACCAGGGCCCACTATTTATATAGAATTTGAGCATGGACCACCATTTGATGACATTTTAACCCCACAGAACCCATAAAACTAAAGATCTTTTTGCTTTTGTCCACAATTCCGGGATCGATTTTGGTAACAAAACAGTCCAACATCAAAATGACCATTAATCTTCTACATTCTCCAGACTTGGGCTAATTCAGATGATGAATATTTTAACTCTTAAGGTGTAAAATGAAACCAAATGGACCCGCAAGGGTCCATTTGGTTTCAATTTTACACTTTCAAAGAGTTACATCTGGTTAACCAACTAGTCAGCATTTAGCTGGGGACCACCTGGAACCCTCTCAAGGACCACTGGTTGAAAACCACTGTTGTAAAGTTAATGAATAGAACCCAGACAATAAACAGACAATCAACATGTCAGCTGGGGCCCACTGGTGGGCCGAGAGGAAATGGGTCCCCTAAATCAGGGGTTTTCAACAGGTGTTCAACCCTCTCAGACCACCAGTGGTGCCTGAGAGGGTTCCAGGTGGTCCCCAGCTAAGTTGGTTAACCAGATGTAACTCTTGAGAGCGTAAAAATGAAACCAAATGGACCCTCTCAAGAGTTGAAATATTCATCATTTGAATTAGCCATTTTGGAATGTATGTCTTGCTTGTTTTGTTTGCCTGGAATTGTGGACAAAAGCAAAATAAATCTTTAGATTTGGGGGTCTGTGGGGCTAAAATATCCTCAAATGGTGGTCCCTGGGATGAAAAAGTCTGAAAACCCCCGCACTAAATGTAAACACCTGCAGTGTTTAAAACCCTTAATATGAGTTAAGACTACGCCACTCCCGATCACAGGGCGGGAGACCCACAACCATATATATATAACCAGGTAAGTGTCCAGTTTGAGTGGACAATAACAAGCAGTGGTCAGAGGTTGATAACAGTTTATTTATCCCAAAGCACTTAGTATTGACATTTTGGTTTAAAAGGAAATCACATACACATGTCTCAGGAGTAGGTTATAGGTTTCTCTTTGACAGATGTACTTGTCTAGGCCATAGGGACTGAGAAGCGACAATGATAAAGTCGATAAGACAATAGTAACACTGCAAACCAGGTAAAAGTCAACGACACTCTGAGCCAAGTATACTTGGCAAATTCCACTACAAAGGAACACAGCAATCTATTATAAAAGGCTAAAAGCTATACGCACACCATGCAAATAAGGAGACTAAAATCAAGTGTGCCTCTACAGTGTAGCTACTAGCCCTGTGAGTATGTCTGTCGACAGGAATTACCTATTTACCCGTGGGGTTCTGAGGACATGAGGGGGTTTGCAAGTTTAATGCCACATGGGCTAATCACGAAATAATACACTAAAATCGTAGCAGCATAGAGATATAAAACAAATTAAAAGCAAACAAAAAAGGTAAAAAGAACAGCGGCTCGCAGTATGGGGCCCAATCTGTAATAAAACACAACTCTTGGTTAGCCCCTTAGTGTTTGTCATGCAGCATTCAGACTACCACACAGAGTCTGATGCTGGACAAATGCTGGTAAAATACATTAATTGTGCTTTACACTATTCTTATACAAACATACCCAAATGTGGTATTCAAGGTACTCAGGGTGAGAATTAAATCAATCATGTGGTGTTGCGCATGTGGTCAGGCCACCGTCTGTATGAAAATATATAGAAGAAGACATTATAGAACATAACTGGCATTTTAGCTCTATTCAGGAACACTCTAATATAGTAGCATTCATGAGATTCAGGCTGCTAGGCTACCATGTGGATGCTGCCTACCTCTAGGCTCGGGGATGTGTAGGCCTACACACAGAAAACACAGTATCCCCTATGCCAGTGGCTTCACGCAGTCTGTAGTAGAAAAGAATAATGAAGCTTTAAATTTCATTTATATAAAAATCCAAACTGCTATTCTGTCCTATACAGACACCAGCCTACCTCAATATAGTAGTGTGCACACAGACACGCTCGTCTGATAGACGTGACTCATAGTTTGGACAGCACGCCGTCTCTATAGTGGCGTGTGCACGCACGTACACACATACACACAAACAGGAACACGTTAGACTTGGTTAGGCTTCGTTCGCCAATCGGCTCTGCATCTGGCTTCTCACAGACGCACATATACTGCTGCTGCCTACAATGTCAGAGCTCCATTACGCCTCGGTGCTCGAGCATACACACACACACGCCAAACAGTGTGGCTGAATGAACTGACTGAGTCGGGACCGGAAACAGTCGGGTGAACGCCGCCTAACCTACTCTGCCCGGCGAGCTGCCTGATATGCTGTGCTGAGGGAGGCGGTGCTATGACACCTAACTGGTCTGACCCACTGGTTACATAAATATTTTGTGAAAACACTACTACTAGGCTTTATGCGAAAATATATCTGTTGCTAGTTTCATTATAGGCCTACATGGATGCTATATTGACCCCATGCACCCTTTGACCTAGCTTTTCATAACTGCTAAACCCCTTATCCCTTAACTTCTTTCCCTTTTTAAACTATCAAAAAACACTTTTCAATAGTTAAAATGGCCAGTCTGCAAGTTCACAATGTGTCAATTGATTGGTATGTTGAACTATTCCAAAAGGTTTATCAAAATAGTAAAAAAGAGATAAGGGGTTTGGCATAAGGGGTTTAGGGCTCCATTTTCGTTACATGCTAAACCCCTTATGCCATATCCCTTATTTCATTTTCACTACTTGGAAAAACGTTTTTGGACTATTTCAACATGTCAATCTATTAACACGTTGTGAGCTAGTTGACTGGCCATTTGAACTACTGAGAAATGTTTATTTTTAATAGTTTAAAAAGGCAAAGAAGTTAAGGGATAAGGGGTATAGCGGTGACGAAAATCTAGGCCTAATTAGCGTGTGACAAAAATGGAGCCCTTTGTGTCTACAATATTGATCCAGGTACATTTGTATTGTCTTTTATTCCCACTGGACCCCAGGAAATTACCTTTGGGCACAATTATCACAGGATCTAGTGCACGTGAAGGAAGTGACAAACTGACATGTTGAGCTTATAACACAGAATGGCAACCTCCAACATTCAGTAGATCCTGTGATATTTTATGGCCAAATGAAATTTCCTGGGGTCTACTAGGACCATAGCAGAGGATTGGAAAATAAATACATATTTAGTCTCATGATCAAACGGCCCGCCCTCCTCTCCAAAATAGCTGAAATCGCTAAAATGAAGGAAAACAGCAAATGAAGAAAAATTAACACTCACCTTTTACTTTCTCTCTTTCTCATAAGACCTGCATGCGCAGACACACACACACACACACACACACACAGGGGCGGATTTAGGCATGGGCGATATGGGCAGCCGCCCAGGGCGGCATCGCGAGGGGGGCGGCATAGCAAAGCAAAAAAAAAGAGAAAAGAAATCGGCCATTCCGTCACTTATTGTCATTGCTGCATGGATCTACAATACAGGTATTGCGCCCACTTGCGCACAAAAAATGGTAATGTCGTGCAATTCAGCGTGTGTGATATGTGTCCTGGTCTGGGGGGTCCAGTTGTGGTGTTAGGACCGCTTGACTTCAATGTTAAATGCGCTCTCCAATGCGCTCTCCAATGCGCTCTCCAATGCGCTCTCCGTATGAATCATTTGAGATTTGAAAAAGCAAGAGTTCACTGGCGAATGGTGGCAACAGTATTTATGATACAGTAAATAAAATCTTACCTCACATGGTTTCTTGGGAAGTCCTGATTTTATTTTTTAAAGGTTGAGAAAAGTCAACAGGGCCTTTTCAAATCTCAGAAATTTAATATGGAACTCTATGGAAATATGGAGCGCATTCTTTCTGTCAGTGTCTTCATGCAGCAGGTGCACTAATTAGCGGGGACTTTCCACAGTGGTTAAAGGAGAATTCCACACCAAAACATATTAGGAGCAATCTACCTTGATTCCTGTGCTCTTGATTATTGTCATAGATGCCCCCTTTTCTTTCACCCTTTATTTCACCCTGAGGTCCCCCTTCCCCCAATGCAGTTTGCATTATAGCTACTTATTCATTGAATTAACTGAAACTATAGTAGGCTATAAAGCATAAACTCAAATGCAATCAAGACTAATAATAATAAGGGTAATAATAATAATAATAATAATAATAATAATAATAATAATAATGCCACCCCATGGGAGGCTACTTTTTGCCTGTGTGATTTATAGCCAATGCTAACTTTATAGCATTTGCATTACTGAGTTCAGTAATGCAAATGCATCTCAAATTGATCATTAGATTATTGATATTATTATTATGAAAAAATAAAATAAAGGGGAAAAGAAATCACACCTGTGTGAAGAAGGTGGTGTCGAGGTGACATGCTCACTAGATGGTGATATCTACTCAGAAGGTTTATGTATTGTATGTGTGTGTGTGGCATTTTTTTGTAGTAGGCCTAGTATGGACGATGGTCTGTTTAGTCTTGAGTGGTGGAGTAGAGGTGGTCGTTGGGTTGATCCCGGAGGGTGTGTGTGTGTGTGTGGGGGGGGGGGGGGGGGGGGGGGGGGGGGGGGGGGGGGGGGGGGGGGGGGGCGCCAGCAGGGGATTTCGCCCAGGGAGTAAATCACTCTAGATCCGCCACTGCACACACACACACACACACACACACACACACACACACACACACACACACACACACACACACACACACACACACACACACACACAGTATGAGTATAAGCCTGTCCTATATAGTGTATAAGTCTTGTGGTTGTTTAATGATGATTTTTACAGTATCTGACTGCTTGCCGACTCCCTACTTCATATATACTGTAATAAGTACTGTACCATACTACTGTATGCATACACAGAAATAAGAGAGCACTGTAGAGAAGTAGAGGCTGACATACTCCTGTCCCATCCCACTCCCACAGAACAAATCCTGTCCTGGACCAGAGTTTAAAATAAAATCCCATCCTGTCCCATTCCGGTAGAATGTCCTGCTGTCCTGCTCCCACTCGGAATTACTCCCTCTCCTGTTCCGCTCCTGCTTTTTTCTATGTTTTTTTTTTGTTAGTTAATTAGTGTAGTTGCTGACAGTGAGTGTTGGCTCACTGAAAGATGAACTACAACAAAAATGCCGGCTGTCCTTTTGGTTGGCAGCCTGACTGTCTGAAAATGATCACTGTCATGTATACGTAGATCGATGTCACTCCTGCACACTCCTAACTTTCATTCCTGTCCTGTCCCGATCCTGGGATTAATACAAATATTAATCCCAATCCGTGGGACCCACCGTGAATCCTGACAAAATGTCATCCTCTATAGAGAAGACATGCCATGGTAGCTTTACAGTAGGCTTGCAAAAACACGTTTTATTTACCTAATGCGTTACTTCCAGACATGGATGTTAAGTAAAGTTCCTTCATCAATTGTGACTGCAGATCACAATACATTTACTATGAAAATCCATTCCCCACCATGCAGATAGTTATTATTCTGGGTGATGTGAGGTTGCATGTACGACTGTACGCATCCTCACCCTCAGGCATCTTACTGGTAACAGTCCTACAGTAGTAGTGAGACGTGAGGACGAGGTTGCGAGCACGCATCCGCCTCGCTGACGGCAGAATGCTGGGTGAGCGATGGCACTTTGGCATGGTGAGCGTGAGGTGGAGGGTGGGGGGGTTCAGATCAACAAGGAATTAATTATCTACTGGCCATATGAGGAGCATGTTAAGGTTCCATCAACATATGGAATGGATGGGGAAGGATCAATATATGGAATGCCAGAGCCAGGGGCCGATCTAGGCATGGGCAAGAGGGGGCAATGCCCCCCTAAATGCCTAGTCTGCCCCACCAAACATGCAACACAACCCAAGATATTTCAAAATTAAAGTGCTTATATTTAAAATGAATTGAAACACTACTACTGCTACTAACTAACTACAGCTGTGGCACCACTAAACCAACAGCATTTCATCACTCAAAACAGAAAACTCTCTGAGTCAGACTTTTAGCTTTATGCATGCTGCGTGTCTGTTGCAACTTCAACAACAACTGATATTATTATTGATGCTTAATTGCCTAATAAAAGTCCTGTAACTGGAAATGGTATGGGTGCGGGTTCATGAAGCCGCCCCCATGCCATTGCCCCCCCATTTTCTGGCAAACAGTATATCCATGTGGAGATCTAAGGGTTTGCGAGGTATTGTGAGATTGCAAGCAATGAAGCTATATGTTTTGTTTATGTGAAAAATGGAAATTGAAAATTAATAGGGAAAAAACACAAGGTCACAGTCTTTACTCTTCATATATATAAAAGCTGACACTAATAAGAAATTGTACATCGTTTCAGTTACCTTGGAGTTACTATGAACTATAATGGATCATAAAAAATTGCTATTATAGAACTGCACTAGCAGGCCTCACGTGCCATGTGTACTCCCTCCACAGTAAGTGGAGGTCTTTTAATTTCGCAGTAAATGTCGCACTAGATCCTTTTGATAAATTGGTTTCACCAGTCATGCTCTATACATGTGAGATCTGGGAGTAGGAAAAAAAATAGAAAAAAAAAATCTTAAGTATATCCTAAAAATGAAAACAACTACATGTAGTAATATGGTGATCTGGGGAGGTACCCTATCTATATTAATGTTAAAAAGAGGCTAATTGGCTCCTGGGCCGGTAACCGCACTGAACCCCTAATTGTTCCTGATGTGCTGGTTGTGCCTTGCATGGTTCCCGCCACCATCAGTGTATGAATGTGTGAGTGAATGGTGAATGTGATGCACAATCTATGTACAAAAGCTGAAATGAGTTTATGCAACAGTGGCAAAGTAAACCTAACAGTATGACGTCATGTGATACCTACAGTATGTATGTTGAATATAAACAAGAGTTCATATGAGAAAAATATCTTCTATTGGTAGATATAAAGGTCTGGAAAGAAGCCAGAGGACCTGTAATGTAATGTCAGACATGGAGACGAGTATAATGTCTTGCTGGAATGTAAAGGCTCATTCAAGTTTAGAATTTCGGTTAGCACCGCGAGAACCGCTCTGAGCACCGCTCTGAGCACCACTCTGAGCACCACTCTGAGTGTGATTGGTTTAGTGTATGGTGGGCGTTCCCAGTGAGCACAGCTGCGGTGGTTAGTAAAATCATAGAGGGCTAGAGAGAGCAGTGTTTGAGGTGGTATGACATCATATTTAGGCAACGGTGAATAGGCCTTAAGAATACAAGCATTACGGATCTTAGACAAAAGCATATTCCAATCTACTTTTCAAACGGCCATCTATGTACAAATTGATGATGATGATGATGATGATGATGATGATGATGAAAAAAACAAATGATTATTATTATTAATAATAGTAGTCAAAACAAAACGACTACAAACGACCAACATTAAAGCTACTTTTCAGAAAAAATAAGCCTTTCAAACAGGGCAACACTAGTCTGGTACAGAGATATCTTTGATCCAAGTCTCATCAATGCAACATTCAGACCCTGATGCTAATGAGCTTCTTCATCCCTTTCTAATGGCAACAGTAGCTAATTGAGTCGTTGGTCAGACAGAAGAGGATTTGAGGGATGGAAGATCCACATTTTGTCTGCCGACTGTAGGGCTGTCACAACACATTACAGATAAAATAAATGATATACAAACAGTCACTCCATACTACTCAAACTCAACTCAAAGGGAAAAGGAGATACAGTACAATCCCTATGATGAAGTCCCATAATAGGGACACCATGCAGGCAGCGTTCTCTTTTCTCCCACAACTACCTAAAAACACAAGCAGGGACAGGATTATTCCTAAAATACACTTTAGCTTGAAATAGAACTGTCCTGTAGTACAGCTGTCAGTTCAGTGCTACTAGTATTCACTAGTGTACATACATCTCAGGATTCATCTAAAACAGTGGTTTTCTGCCATTTTTATACCAGGGACCACCATTTATTCAGCATTTGAGCCACAGACAAATGGACCCACAAGGGTACATTTGGTTTCATGTTTACACTCTCAAAGAGCTACATCTGGTTAACCGACTTTCCGTCATTTAGCCTGGGGACCACCTGGAACTCTCTCAAGGACGGAAGGGAAGGAAGACATAGGGAAGGAAAAAAAACGAAAGAACAATTCTTGGACCTTGTAGAACAGCTATTTTTGCTACATTTGTGTGGCACTATCATATGACAAAGTAATACATAATACTATGCATTAACAAATATGTGATTGGATAGCACTTTGCAAAGTGAGCCAACAACTTCTCTTTGTTTTTGTTGAATTTCTAAGAACTGCAGTGTCCAATGATGACACATCTATTTTTATCTATACTTTATCTTAACTCTAATGTTTCTGGTGTCCATCATGTCCAGGTGCAGGTTTGGGACACGGCAGGCCAGGAGCGCTTCAGGAAGTCCATGGTGGAACATTACTACCGCAACGTGCATGCTGTGGTCTTTGTTTATGACGTCACCAAAATGGCCTCCTTCCGCAACCTACAGACATGGATACAGGTTAGTAGAAACCTGCTTAGTTTGTTTGTTTGTTTTTCTGTTTTAATCCATTCAAACCGGGGAAAGCATATGTGCCAATTTTGACTATACTATAGCCTTCAGGATTTGGACTTAGGACCGGGGTTTGAAACAGTGTCTCTAAAGAAGCAGATTTTTGAATGTTTTTGAAAAGTATTTGAAAGATCTGACTATTGTTGAATATCTTCTATTCTGTGGTCCCTGATGCAAACTATTAAAGGGATAGTTCAGGTTTTTTGACGTTAAGCTCTATGAAATACTGTACATTAATACAGTGTTGCCGACTGTATTAATTGATGTCCAGAGTCCTGTGGTGGGAGTTCTGCTCTGGTTTTGGTTAATATGAAGTAGTTTCCAGTCATTTTGTGGGGATCACTGGGGGTAAAAGTAAATGAATCCAAAAAACTAATGTCATTTGTATTGTTGACCTATTTCCGAAAGCTTCTGTTCTATGCGGTGTGCCATATAGTCTGTAAAATAGTACAGTACTGATTTGCCTGCCTTTGCATGAAAATGTTGGATTTTTTAGTCTTAGTGGGTTGACACCCTTTAGTACTCAATCTTTTCTATACGAAAGTAGAGCATTTTACTTACTGTACCACAGCCACCACTAAATCGTTTAGAAAGAAAATGCTCCAAGGTCTCAGAGTTATATAATATACACAGCATGTACAGCATGTATATAAAGCTTGTCTGATCATTGGAGCTCTGCAGTGATCGGGTTAATAGAAAATGTAAACTGTCATTTCTGCATGAGGTAAAAGCATAATTGCACGGCAGCATTCATGGTCATGTCCACAGGCAGTGAACAAACCAGGTCGCACAGACGGCGCCAACGCTTAATTATTGGTTATGCATCTCATTTTCAGCTCTAAAGGAGACACAGGGAGAATACTGACACTGAGTATTATTTATTCAATTGATTAAGAGGAAGGATTTGGAGTATGGGAAGCAGCGGTTATTTATAATTATGTGTTAAATTCACATAAAGTCATGTGATTTATCACTCACATTACGGCAGTGAAATTTGTTCTTCACATTTGACCCCTCTGAGAGCTTTGTGGTGAACAAAGCCTACTTTCATTTGTGTACACCAGTGGTTTTCAACCTTTTTCATACCAGGGACCACTATTTATTTAGCATTTGAGCCATGGACCAAAACTAAAATTTCTTTTGCTTTTGTCCACAATTCTAGGCTGGAATTGGGAAACTGAACAGTCTACATTCTCTAGTTGTGTAGACTTGGGCTAAATCACATGATGAATATTTTAACTCTTGACGCTCTCATAGAGTTACATCTGGTTAACCAACTTTCCATCATTTAGCCTGAGGACCACCTGGAATCCTCTCAGGGACCACTGGTGGTCGCCGGACCACCTGTTGAAAACCCCTGGTGTACACACCCCCTCAACACACGCACGGAAAGCATTTTTGTCCAAAAATAACAACACTTTAGTGGGCCCCCTCGAAAATTTCAAGGGCCCATAGTCATTCCATTCTGCAGCCAGGACTGTTTTGCATCAGTCGATGGACTAGAAATCTTTTATGTAGCGTTATGGAGAAGTCCTGCTTTTGTTATTTTTAAATTGTGGGAGAAGAACATTGCGTTACTGTAGGGGTTGAAAAACAGAACAACACACAACTGTACTCTTTACTCTTTAGGACCTTACCTGGTGTGAATATAATATATGAACACCAAATGATGTACAGTGTGGTTAATGTGATTTAATACAATGTATTAATAGCAATAATGTAAGTATTTTGATGAAGTGCTGCTTTAATGTAGCTGTGAGGATACTTGATCATGGGAAAAGGGGAACCAGTTTCAGCAAAGCAAGGTGCACAGGAAACTGGTGAGGATTCATCTTGTTGCATGTTCCTGTGGACATCATGAAACTACTGGAAAGGGGTTTAGAAAGTGGAGTGCGTTGAGTCTTAGTAACCGTCTGTGTGAACAAACATTCCACAGTCGTGTGTATAGTGATTTATCGTAGAGCTCTGGGGTCTGAACGGCGGAGCGGGGTTGGGAAGGAGCGCTTGTTTTATCCGCCGGCTACTACTAGTAGGGCGGGGCGAAGGAAGTTTTACTGAGGTTATGGTTAGGGTTAGGTTAGGTTTAGGCATAGGTTTACTGAGGTTAAGTTTAGGGTTAGGATTAGGTTTAGGCATAGCCTAGTTTTATTGGGGTTGTGTCTTTATGGTTAGGGTTAGGTTAGGTTTAGGCATAGGTTTACTGAGGTTAAGTTTAGGGTTAGGATTAGGTTTAGGCATAGCCTAGTTTTATTGGGGTTGTGTTTAGGGTTAGGTTGGGGTTAGAGTTAGACGATGCTTTATGCGGTTACTAACCCTAAACATAACCTCAGTAAAACTATGCTTCGCCCCGCCCTACTAGTAGTAGCCGGCGGATAAAACAAGCGCTCCTTCCCAACCCCGCTCCGCCGTTCAGACCCCAGAGCTCTACGATAAATCACTAACCCAGTCGTGTGTACATAGTTCATTCACTATGCCATTCCATCGCCTGAAGGGATACATGCTCTGATTGGTTCAGAAACCCTCTGTGCCAGATAATCAGTGGGACCCCCCCCCCCCTACACTCTGCAGGATTTGGACCAGTGACCGAGTGAACCAGTTTCACTCACAAAAACCTCCTGTACTACTAGTCTTTTCTATACTAAAGAGTGTGGAAGAGTGATAGTGTAAAATGTTAGTTAACAACTGTCCATCATTTAGCTGGGAACCACTGGCGGTCCCCGGACCACTGGTTGAATACCACTAATTAATTAATAAGCAGATTGTAGTTGCTTTTGTTGTTGTTGTTTTTTTTTTTTTTTTTTTTTTTTTTTTTTTTGTTTTTTTAAGGAACACACAAAAGCTAACATCATTATCATCATCATGTGTAACTCCACTGTTTGTTCTGTTCCCTTGGGGCTCCAGGAGTGTAACGGTCATCGGGTTTCAGCGTCGGTACCTCGAGTCCTGGTGGGGAACAAGTGTGACCTGGTGGACCAGATACAGGTCAGTGAACACATACACCTTATTCCAGGGGTGTAAAACTCAGATACAGAGTATACAGAGTGGGCCAAAATTTAAACCTGAACAAAGCTGCGGGCCAAGTTTGAATGAACTAACCTTTTAAAGGGGAATTCCACCCATTTTCAAAATTTTCCTGAGAGGGTACAAATGGAACCAAATGGACCCGCTAGGATCCATTTGGTTCCATTTGGTTCAGGAAAAAATCATTAACATGGTGAAATACATCTTGGTGATGTATTTCATGTTAATGATTTTTTCAGACCTCAATTTTTAGAAGATTAGAATTGGGGGAACTTTTTTTTATCATGTCCACACATCTCTAAGGTATATTAATGACATATTAAAATGTTGAAAATGGGTGGTCTGCCCCTTTAATTTGATAATGTCTCAAGGGCCAAATGAAATTACACAGCGGACCAAATTTGGCCCGCGGGCCAGAGTTTTACACCCCTGCCTTATCCCATCACCTCAGAGACAGGTGTCCTCTGGCATGGCCATCATCAGCAGTAGTATTCTTCTGTTCTTATTTTTTTAATCGTTTATCATAATCATTTATGATACTGTGGTATCATTGCATTATTGAATTCCTTTGATTTTTCTTTGATTTCTTCATGAAATAACTGAAAGTAAAATGTATGGTTTTATTTATTCATAAATATTGTTTTTTTTAATAAAAATATAATGTATGTGACCCACAAATTGCTCCTGGCCTAGTGGCATAACATTGGCATAGCACAGCTTCTCATGTATTATTGCTCAAAGTTCCACAAATAGCCTGAGTCAGGACTTAGGCCTGCATTGTGTTCCTCTTGCACATAACGGGCACGTTCGGAAATTGCGCACTGAGTACACTGAGCAATGTAAACTAATAGGCGAGTGCGCTGTGGTGTGGCATTTCCGAACGTGCCCAACTTCATGTGACACAGTCATTGTACATGACTGTGTTGTTTTCTACACTATTGTAAATGACGAAGGATGAACCTATACTACCCATGTAGTTTGAAAACACACCTCTTCAGACTATTGGCCCATAGAGCACTTGCTGTAGAACTCGCACTAGCTCAACAACCTTACAGATGAATATGAAAGCTCAACTTGTAACATTTAATTAGCATTTATTAAGTAAGGGATAACACAAACCTGTGATCCCACTGTTGTTGTGACATGTGACCACTCACGTGACCAGAACACTGGCTTCTGATTGGAGCATTCAAGCCATGAAATAATGTTTTTATAGTATACCTATGTGCATAGTTTCATTATTTTCATTATTATATTCCACTGTTATGTTATGTCCAAAGCGTATTATTCATGATAACTAATCTTTATGTTTGCATTGGCATGTATTGTTCTTGTTTAAGAGTGTCTACTAAATGCCTGTTGTAATTGTGAATTGACCTCCAGGTGCCGTCCAACATGGCGCTGAAGTTCGCCGACTCCCACAACATGCTGCTGTTCGAGACGTCGGCCAAGGACCCGCGGGAGAGCCAGAACGTGGACTCCATCTTCATGTCTCTGGCCTGTCGCCTCAAGGCCCAGAAGTCCCTGCTCTACCGAGACGTGGAGAGAGAGGACGGGCGAGTGAGGCTCACACAACAGACTGAGACCAAGAGCAGCTGTCCCTGTTGAGAGGGGAAGAGGAGAGGAGAGAGGACTAGACATCCATCCATATGGGAGAGAGTGATAGATAGATAGATAGATAGTAGAGAGAGGGAGAGAGAGAGAAGGAATAGGAGAAAGTGACACAGAGACCCCTTATGCCTAAACCCTTTTTTTGGGCCATGTTTTACTATTTTGTAAAAAAAAAAAAAAAAAAAAAAAAACATTTTAACACGATCACCGCCATGATTCATTAACTCATCCCCGCGCTGTTCGACCCTTATTTTGAAGAGCCAAAAATCCACGGCCGGATGTTATGTTGTCTTGACTAGTGTGTGTGCGTGCGTGTTGTCGCAGACATCTACCGGTGCTGCGTTGTTTACGTTTTATGTTTGTGTTTATTAAAGGATCCCCATTAGATGCCCACATGGCCTCTATAGTCATCCTGGGGGTAGTGTGAGCGGTAGAGAAACCATGAATGCCATAAAAGCTTTGGCTATATGGTCTGTTGACTGAATCAATGTTGCTTGGACCAGAAATGCCAAATTCGAGATAAATGCGATTGAAAAGAAACAGATGGCGTGCTGCAGCGTTGTTGTCCCGATCGTCGGGTAGCGTTGCGACTTGATTAAAAAAAAAAGATTTAAAAAAACTATGAAAAGCTTAATGTGTTTGTGTATACCGTCAACCAGTCAAACTATATGGTACGTTTTGGCATAAGGGGTAGAAGATAAGGGCGCCAATGTCTGTTGTGAGGGATGAGGAATAGGGAGGCAACAAGGAGAGAACAATAGAATGGACAGACATGGGAGGGTCAGTGTTCACACTGCGGTCATCAGAGTCCAGGGTGGGATGTGCCACCCTCAGCTCCAGCATGGCGTTAAGGAAATAATGACTGATTCATCACTGTAGTAAATGATGAAAATCGTGTTAAGGATGGACTCATGCTATCCATGTATTGTATATACAGTATTATGTATTGTCTGGAACCTAGTGGTTCCAGACCTTAGCAGTTTCCAACCTTAGCAGTATCTCGTCGGGACCAATAAGGACTCATTGGAGGGGATCCTGACCACCAACCGTTCTGGTGGTCCAGGGAACCTGTCCTTGACGCCGTCATGTTTCAGTGTCACATCATTCTGCCCATGCTTCACGATACAAAATGACTGTATTTCATGATTATAGTTATATATAGTTATAGGGCTCTATGCACACAGAATAACTCTTCTTACTTCCTACTTCCTTTCCGAGGATAATACTTAAAGCTCCTATATGTCATTTTATGGTCAAAATAATAATTACTTCTTATCTTTTTTATTGTTTGTATGTTTTTTTTTTCCTTTAATTAGATCATCTCCAAAAAAATCTACTCTTTTTGACGCCTCTAGGGGCTGTTGGAGGCCTCCAAAGAAATCCCTGTAAGCTTTGTCATTGGCTAACAAATAGTCCCGGCGGGACTATTTGGAACAATAGCATGAACTGATTCTGTTGGACCAGAATGCAACCGAGCACCTAATTAGTGTCATCGGTAACACCTGCCAACACTAAACTGTTGCAACATAAAGCAAAAGGAAATGAACATTCAGATTAGAACCGACATGAATGAACAATCGAACAGTTAAAAAATGCTGAAAGCAAAGGCAAAATACTAAACACACCTCAGTGGTGATGCTGCGAAGGCAATTAATTACCGGTAGTTATTTGCCCGTCAACATAGCGACCTTGAAATACATTGAATTCCATCAATAAGACAATTCAAAATACACACTGTGTCAATATGTCTTGGTGTCTGGGAAGTAGGACGAGTTATTCTGTGTGTGTATTTTAGCAGTTCCTCATATTATCCACGTTTTTTGTCTCAGGCTCCAGCTAGCCAATCCCAATCTGCAGTCTATATGTAGCTCACTGTCTTATAATAACTACAGCACTGATATGAGATACCTGTTGTGGTGTGTCGATCATTATAGTATTCACCACATGGTCAGAGAAGGGCTAGTCTAAAATCACTCATTTTAGCTGTATTTAAACCACTTAAACGCTGTTGTACACATTACTTGACACGATAAATAACCCTTACTTGTTCTGCTCTTTTCCCCCCTACAAATATACACCAAATATACAATGCGTCACGACATACAGTAGCCACAGGAGGGTTCATGTATTTACGCACATGGTTGAAATATGAGATGCTTCCGGGAGGCAAAGTATGCAAAGAAAATGCTTGTAAGACATACAGGGAGAGACCAAATCGATGTTCCAGCTACGAGTATCATGAAAGGATTAAAGAGTGGAGGAACTGCACTGATCTGCACATTATCTATCCTAAACGTTTTCTGCCAATGTGCGTATTTTAGAGTATGGCCTTAATGTACAAAAACACACACAGCTTAAGAACAGAACAGAGGTTGTGGTGGAAGAGCATGAAGGGCTCTAGACTTCCTGACAACACCACGGCTATTAGTTTCTTAGGAAGCGTTCCAGATATTGATTTGGGAACAGTAGTATAGTCTTACCCTTATGGGGGGAAGCTGTTCTCTGTTCTCTCTCTCTCTGATGTCATCTCAGCTGCAGGCCAAGGACTCTTTTAGTCTGAGTATGACCTCAGTGTGACCTTGGTACACCGCTAGTGTAGGTCAGCTCAGTGATTCTCAAATTCAAGGACTCACTATAAACCCCATAACTTAGAGAGACCACGTGTAGGTCACTATCTCCCTATTTCTAGATCCCCATGACTATCCCCATGATGAGAATGGCTGGTGACACTCTTTACGTCATTACAAACTTATTCTACACTTACATCGATATATCATCTTATACTATTGTGAAGGGATGTCGGCAGATGTAACTCTGCTCAGACATGTATATATCCCTATCTTTCAGCATGACTGACTGCTCGTCATTCCATGTGGGGAGACAGCGGCTCAGGGGTAGAGGCACCGGATGCTAACCACAAGGTTGGCGGTTCGAACCCGGGGTTCCCCCAGAGTCAGTGTGTCGACGTGTCCCTGAGCAAGACACTAAACCTGTAATTGCTCCGATGTGTGCTGGTCAGTACCTTGCATGGTTTCTGCCGCCATAGATGTGGGAATGGGTGAATGGAATCTACTATCTACTGTATGTAAAGCGCCTTGGATAAAGGCGCTATATAAATTTACCATGTTCACAACTGTTTAGGCATCATTTATTTCTAATAACCATACGACCTGGCATGCCTCTACATCAAAACATGAACGCTATGAAATGGGATTCAAAATATGTCTTTCCAGCTACTGACCCTTCCTTCGTTCAACTGTAACATGTAGCTTTGAAATAATAGACCAATGTGACCATATGCAAATCAGTCAACACGCTTATGCTTATGGTTGGTGCACTTGCTGTGTAAGGAGGTTGCCACTGCGTTTTGTAAATTATTGATCAAAGTGATGGCTGGAGTAGGACCAACTATATTCTATCTTCTCTGTCAGAGGACACATCTATGAGCTAAAGAATAAGAGTATACGGCAGTGGTTTTCAACCAGTGGTCCGGAAACCACCAGTGGTCCTTGAGAGGGCTAAATGATCGAGCCCTCTCGATCAGGCTAAATGATGGAGAGTTGGTTAACCAGATGTAACTCTTTGAGAGCGTAAAAATGAAACCAAATGTTTACACTCCCAAGAGTTAAAATATTCATCATCTGAATTAGCCCAAGTCTACACAACTAGAGAATGTAGAAGATTTGTCACTTTGATTGATCTATGTTTGACTGTATGTTTTCCCGAAATCTAGCCTGGAATTGTAGACAAAAGCAAAAGAAATCTTTAGTTTTGGGGTCTGTGGGGCATCAAATGGTAGTCCATGGCTCAAACGCTAGGCCCTGGTTTCAAAATGGTTGAAAACCACTGGTATAGGGGCTATAGGTAGGTGTTGGACGATCTCTCCCTCGATGCCTGTGGTGTTGGTTCCCACAGTAAAAGCTTTTTGGCTGGTATTTCTTGGTGTCCGTTGCAGCTCAGACACACTTGGTAATGCGCCCCTGCAGACTCTCGATGGTGATATGCACATTCTGATAAAATAGCCGACATACACACTTTTAAATGTTTGTTTGTTTGTTTGTTTTTACGTTTTTTCTTTTAGTTAAAAGAGAAGAAAGTTTCGGGTTAAGGATTGGTGCAAGATATGGCCTTTTATCTATATAATCGTTTTTGTTTGGCAACCAAATATATAGAAATCAATAAAGATGTTTACTCCTGTAGTAACCATCTGATGTGGTTCCCAAAGTGGAATCCGGAGACTACCCAGGTCCTTGATGGAGTTCCAGGGGATAGACAGATAAATGATAGTTTCGAACCAAATGGACCTGTTGGTGGTCCATTTTGGGGATCACAAAATAGATAGAAATGCCAGTAAACAGACTCCGCAGACCAATATGCATGTCAAACTGGGTGTTCTTGGAATTAAAAGGATTGAGAATCACTGCTAGAGTCTAAAAGCAATAACACTTCTTTTCTTAAGGGGGTCCCCGGCATAAGTCTTCAAATAGGGGTCTGCGGGCTAATAAGTGTCATTTTGGGGAACCACTGTTGTATGCACTGTCATTCTATGAGCTAACCTGTACTGTAGGACATGGTGACTGATTGGTCAAGATCTACAACAACTACTGTATGTAAAACAGCTGTGATGTGAGTGAATATTATTATTATACTGAACAGCTGCTGCACTCCAAGTCAAAAGAAAGATTATTATTAGTCTCATATTGGTATAACATGTGCCTGCGTTTTTCCTTCATTAACCAATCCTAAAAAAGACTTCCAGTAGTAATATTGCATTTATAGTTGTATAATTCCTTAGCATAATATTAATTTATTTACCAAAAAAACAGAGTTAAGATGTGCTGATTGTGTTTTATCCATGCTTTCACCACTGACAATAAAAACTATACATTAAATCATAAATAGACATCATTCCACAGACACTAAGATGAATGCGGCACATTAAAGAAAGAGCATTTTTCCCACAGCATTCCTCACATAGTATTTATCATAATTATGGAATCATTATGACTTATCTAACTCCCTGTTGTTTCTGGCCTTTTGAAATTATTTTAATATGTCTGTCTGTCCCCATGCATCTATAACAGTGGTTTTCAACCAGTGGTCTGTGGACCACCAGTGGTCCCTGAGAGAGCTCCAGGTGGTCCTCAGCTAAATGAGGGAATGTTAACCAGATGTAACTCTTTGAGACTGTAAACATGAAACCAAATGGAGCATTGCGGCTCCATTTGGTTTCATGGTTACACTCCCAAGAGTTAAAATATTCATTATCTGAATTAGCCCGCTTAATTAAGATGTATACACAATTAGAGAATGTAGAAGAATGGTCATTTTGATCTCTTTTGATTTGTTTGCCTGGTTTATTTGCAAAATCCAGCCTGGAATTGTGGACAAAACAGAACAAAAATCTTTAGTTTTGGGGTCTTTGGGGTGAAAATGTCTTCAAATGGTGGTCCGTGGCTCAAATGCTGAATAAATAGTGAGCCATGCTATCTAAATGGTTGAAAACCACTGCTCTACTTCTGTTTATCCAGGATTCACCTTTCATTGTTAATTTTCCAGAATCTTTAGAATAATGCATTTCATAGCCTTTTTTTTTTATTTTACTATATTATTATACTCTTAAAGGGAAGCCTTTGATTGTTGAACATTGGTCTGTACTTTTCTTAATTGTCACAATGACTGAGGAAAGCAACAAGTTGTTCATCGGGTAAGGAATATCTAATGTTTAAAATTAAAAATCAATGGTTATCCCGGCCTTAAGAAAGCCTTAATAGAAGCATTACTTGTTTTCCTATGATATCATGCTGTTGACAATACCATGATTTATGCTGTGTCATACAACGTTTGTGTAAAAATAACAGATGTATACATATAGGCCTGTATCATTTAAAAGCTGCTAGACACCCGCAACACGCTGTGATATTGTGCGTCACTTAGTCTATTTTGAGCATGTGACCCCGGCCTATGATGAAATATAAATCAGAATCAGACATTATTGTGTTAATATTTTTATTTACTTTCTAGGCTTTATTATTATTATTATTGTCTTCTATTGCCTGTTTGACATGGTTAACATGTTTGCTAATGTCATGTTTCATGTCAATGTTTCAAAGGGGTTTTGAATAAAGATGTTGAAAAAGGTTATCTGTATAGCTTTTAACTAGTGCTTCCCAAAGTGACGTTTGGGTACCCCCAGGGTCCTTGAGTTCTAGAGGGTCCCCAGCTACTGGTAAATGGTAGTCTTTGGAGTCTGGAGGGACCCATATGAGTCTGCCTTTGATGGAACCACTTTTAGTTCCAATTGTCCACTACCAGACTTAATATTGAATTTAGAATTATCTCTTCAAACCTCTTCAAATGGGGTTGGGCCTACCACTGGCTAATAGTAGTGTCCATTTAGGGGTCCTGACATGAAAAGGTTTGGGAAACACTCGACTATCAGGCTTCATACCATAAAAATAACATTCAAATACAATAAGAGATGCTTCATCATTCATCATACCTGTAGTTACAGAGACTAACCACAGGACACATCTGCCGGGCATCTAATAGAAGAACAAGAGCAGAGCCATAGAGTATAGACAGAGTTGCGACATTAAGGGGTCAGAAACTGAGCGCTCTGCTGGCGAGTTGGGGTGAAATTGGCATTGGCTTACAGCCGCCAGAGATAAAACCCTTGTTTTTCACCATTTTCCTCCTATGATAGTTCTCCTTCCTTCCTAGAAAGGACCATTGGTAACCAAATGGAGCCGCCATGTTTAAATGGTCCATTTTGAAGGCTTAGCAGTCATTTTTGAGCATTACATACAGCAGATTTGGATTCAGCACGCCTTAATACCCCTAGAACAGTTGTATGTAATAAATTAACACGTTTTGCCTTCGGGGTTCACATTTTTGTAATATGGTCCCAGTCTATATGGGTCCATGCTGGAACAGCGTAAAAAACAATTGCATGCGAAGCTGCGTGAGGCGTCCTTCTGTTACAGCAAGTCTGCACCATAGTGAGCCAGTGAAGAAGTAATGTAAATAAAAATGTAAAGTATAAAACAGAGAAGTCACTAGTCTAGTAATGCTGCTGCTGCCGCTACTAGGCTCACTGACTGACTGACGGACTGACTGCTCTTGGCTCTGTGCCAAGAGCCCTAGAGCAGGGACGGAGCGGAGAGGCGAAAAATGTTTACGCCCAAAGGGGGCGTTTTTGTTTGGCCTTATAGATTACTGAGACACTGTAACTCTTGTGAGGGTCCCGTAAGGGTCCATTTGGTTTAATTTTACGATTTTTTCATTTTTCGATTTTGAATTTAATTAATTCTGAATTTCCTAAATTTCAAGAACACATTTAGAAAATGTAGAAGAATTGCTATTGACCTCTATAACTAGAATGGCAGTAGCTACCAACAAAAAATAATATTGCCATCATCCCTGCCGGCCATAATATTTAGGTAGGCTACATGTTATGAGTTTTAGAATTAAATTGAAACACATTAAACATAATGTCGTAACTATTACTGTTATAAACGCCATATAAAATACAATCATCTTTTACGACTATTAAACATTGAATATCGTTATGTTTTATCCATCTATTCTGCAGTTCTCCACAGGAGGGCACCAAAGCCTCGCTTTGTGTGTGAGCATCTGCTATGGAAAGCTAGATGGCTTGAGGCGGAGCCTCCGACGTCGTTCACGGCGGCCATCTTGTGAGAGGTACTCAATACACTATGCTCTATGGCAGCCCAAACAAAAACAGCTGTAACTCGCGCAAAACCTGACGGATTTACAAACGGATTGCACTATTATGAACGGTATCGACGTGGCTACGTTTTTGCTAAATTTTATTTTGTTCTGAAAAATATCATATAATGGCTCTATGTATGAGACAACAAACCAATCCGTTTGAAAATCCGTTTGAAAAATAAGCGAGTTATCGTCATTTAAAAGGTATACAATGTTATGCTATACTCTCGCAAGATGGCCGCCGTGAACGACGTGAACGATGTCTCGCCAGCAGCGCGGGCGAGCGAGACATCTAGCTTTCACGAACCACATTTCCCAGAATGCATTGCTCGTGACCTGCTGTCATCCAACATGGCAGCCACCATGCAGTTCATCTGGACTTTGGGTTTAATCTCTGCTCTCCTATTATGATCCTTTCTAACATTGTATTTAAAATATATTTTATTGGCGATGAGGTCACCATGTTCTAGCAGAGAAACACTGATGTACTATGTAATGTGTAGCATAAATTATTGAATAATCAGGTGATCTCCAGGGTACTGATCACCCTAAAACATGTCACTTTGCATTGTGAAACGATGCTGTCACCAGATGCCCATGATGATGTTGAGGCGCCTGTTGGAGTTCAGAGTGTACAGAAAGAAGATCCACAGCTGTAATAACAGCACACTGTTCAGACACAGATGGATGAAACACCTACCTGTCTTCTCATCAGGAGGATTCAGAGTCAGGCTGACACACAGTGATGGAACACAACCAGCCAAGGTAAGGATCACTGCATGGGGGTCTCTATAGTTCAGGGGTGGGCGATTATTTTTTCCCAAGGGGCCAAATGAGAGACATAAAATATTGTGGAGGGCCAAGACTGAAGGCTGAACTAAAGTCTGCGTAATATTAATTTAATTTCAAGATAAAAGTAAGAGTAAGACCAACCATTTTGACACCAGGGCCTTCTATTTATTCAGTATTTGAGATACAATACTCATTTACAGCTACAATATTCATGGTTACATCTGGTTAACCAACTCTCTCAAGGACTACTGGTGGTCCCTGGACCACTAGTTCAAAACCACAGTACCCTTTCACGGGGCGGTCAGAGTCAGCCAAAGGGCCGCATAATGCTCAGGTATGCTATAGTTAGTGAATTACATGTCGTTATTATTGTAGTATAGTTTTAACAATATTTGCATTTAATGGGGAATTCCACCCACTTTCAACATTTTACTATGTCATTAACATACCTTAGATAACTGATCTTGTCTCCAAACTAAGACAAAAATTAGATTTTCTATATAGTAATAAACTTTGTTTTCCAAATTCTAGTAAAAAAGCAGTTATCGAGACTACATTTCTCTCGGTACTGGACTATGGGTACATTATTTATAGGTCTGCTGCTCCTTCATTTTTAAAGCAGCTTGATACTGTTTACCACTCTGCCTTGCGGTGAGTTACAGGTGATAACTTTGGTACACACCACTGTACACTTTATGCAAATTCAGGTCTATCATCATTGACTGTACGACGTGATAAGCACTGGCATTTATTTTTATATAAAGCCCTAGCTGGCCATCTCCCTACTTATATATGCTCCATGTTAGTACCAACTGATGGCACCTACCAAACCCGCTCTAGTGACTACTTAACACTCAAGGTTCCACTCACTAAGACGGAGCTGGGTAAGACAGCCTTCTCTGTCAGTGGCCCAACATCGTGGAATGATCTCCAAAATTCTTTAAAATTGACCTCCTTACCACCTCTCGGCCAATTCAAGGGATTGCTCCAGAATATAATGTATGATGAGTTGATGACTGTTTGTGTTTTAATTGATTTATTTCGATCGTCCTATTTTCATGGGTTCAGTTACCCATTTTTTTTTTTACTAACTCTCTGTTCTTGTATTTGGATATATGGACTGTATGCATTTGATGTATTTTGTGTATTGTAACCTCGGCTGCATTGAAAATGAGGGCTTGCTCTCAATTGCATTTTTCCGAGTATAAATAAAGGTGATGAATGAATGAAAAATACCTTAGATGCTGATCTAACAATAGAACACACAGGCTGTGCAGGTAGATCACATGACAGAGCCCTAAAATATATACAGTAACTGTCAACTCAAACCTCAAATACTTCAGTAATGAGATAATCACATGTGTAGATCTTGTTGAGCCGGCTTAATTTTGATTTTCAAGTACACACAACATCTTTAAGGTAGGGGTACCTTAAAGATGTTGTGTGTACTTGAAAAGGTTCCCCCATTCTGTGTTTCCTAGAAATGGAGGTCTGGGGAAAAAAACCTTTAACATGGTGAAACACAACTTGGTGACATCATCAAGTTGTGTTTCACCATTGATGACAATGATGTTTCTTTAAGGACCTTTTTTCTGAGAGTTAGCAAATAGAACCAAAAGGACCCGTTAGGCTTAATTTTGAGAGAGTTCAAGCGGGTCCCCATCTAAATAACAGTTTGGCAGTTTGGAACCTAATAGACCCACAATCACTGTTAATCCGTGAAAGATCTCTTATGAGGGTCTCTGGCCTATTTTTTTTTTTAATCTATTTATTCATTTTCAAAAGGGGTCCTTCCCTGGGCTAATTGCTGTCAATTTGGGGGTCCTTGACATGAACAAGTTTGGGAACCACTGAATGAATGCATATTGACAGATGAGTAATAGAGAATTTAATATTAAGCTATTGTGATTTTTTCCCCCTTTGCCGTTCATAACAGGACATGCTGTGTTTGATGTTTGTTTCCTCTGCTTGCTGTGTGTAGGACGCTGCTGTTGACCTGTCCAAGTTCCCTGCTGAAAGAATCAGGAATTTTAGCATCATCGCTCACATTGACCATGGAAAGAGCACCTTGGCTGACAGACTACTGGAAATCACAGGTAGGTACTTGCAGTGTCCACTTGTGACACCATGTCAGCTTGTATACCTGATTTTAGTTTTAAATCAGTGGTTTTCAACCAGTGGTCCGGGGACCACCAGTGGTCCTTGAGAGGGTTCCAGATGGTCTCCAGGCTAAATGAGGGAAAGTTGGTTAACCAGATGTAACTCTTTGAGAGCGTAAAAATGAAACCAAATGGACCCGCAAGGGACATAAGAAAATGCCAGCACAAATGAAATGAAATGAATGAAAGTCTACCTTCCTCGGCATCTGTTTCCACCCTCACTCCAGAGAGGCATTGCATGTACTGTTGTACCAAAAATATGCAGGAAAATGACCTTTATTAATGCATTCTCAGTTTTTCATGCATGCATTTTCAACTTTGCATTCAACCTGCATATGAAGGGACATTTATTTAGTGGTTTACGAGGACGTTCCTGGCAAACAGCAACAAAGTAATCTTCCTTTTTTGCTGTTTACCAGGAACGTCCTCGTAAACCACTACCCGTGTGTTGAAACACAGTCTGGCCTGTGGCTTGTCACAATTTTTTGACATCCCTGGTCCAGACGGTGACAGCCATGATGTCTCTGATAAACAGGTGCGATATCAACCACCGCCAAGAACAAGCAGGTTCTGGACAAGCTGCAGGTGGAGAGAGAGAGAGGCATAACGGTCAAGGCCCAGACCGCCTCCTTGTTCTACAACCACCAGGGTGAGCAGTACCTCCTCAACCTCATCGACACACCGGTGAGTCCATTTTAATATGTCCATTTTAACTCTTTTGAGCGTTAAAATGAAACCAAATGGACCCTTGCAGGTCCATTTGGTTTCATTTTACACTCTCAAGAGTTAAATTATATCTAAACATCTGAATTACATAATTCTCAAGAGTCCGCACAGTTAGAAAATGGAGAATAATTGTTATTTTGACCAACGTTTTGCCAGTTCTCTTTCGCAATTGTGGACAAAAACATGAAAGTTCTTAGTTTTGAGTGCAAGAAACTAAACTCACCATCACAAACTGTCAACTCAAACCTCAAATACTGTTTTCAAACGTCATTAATAGCATATACAGGAAAACCCTTCCAATTCTCCCCCTCTATTTTTCATTATAAAGTGCATTATTCTTAAACACTATAACAGTAAGTAATACCATCACCACTATATTTCAAAGCTCAAACTTTCTAGGGGGGCTTGAAATGGATTTTCAGTAATGGAACAATCACATTGTCGATGTGTAGATCTTGTTTAGACGCTCATTTTGAAAGTAGCTCTCAAGTCAAAAAAGTGTGGGCACCCCTGCTCTAGTTGTTTCCTCCAGACGGCTGTAGCTCAGGAGCTAGAGCAGGTCGGCCAATGATGCGTGGGTCAGCACTGGTGCAAATCTCAGCTCCTACTCGTCCTCCTGTCCACATGTCAAAGATGCTGAACACCACCTTGCCTCCACTGGTTGCTGCCGTCGCTGTTTGAAATGTGGGAAGTGAGGATGCTGGTGTTGACTGTTGGCCACCTCACCTTCCAATATATGAATGGACGGACCATTATAAAGTGCTTTTAGCAAGTGCATAGGAAAGCATGATAAAAAATACAGTCGATTATAGAGCCTGACTGATAAAAACGGTTTGTCATATCGGGGGTCCCCCTTCTATCGGTGGTCGTATCGTATCGGTGAAATTGTCGCCGATATAATATAATTTTAAAAGTGCACAGTTACAGTTACTAGTTACTAGCTGCTACAGTGTTTTTATGTTTTTGTATATCAAAGTGATGGTACTGGAGAGTTGAACTGGTATTTGTTTGTGTGTGTCACTATTCGCTCTACTCCATTTGTTCCTTGACAGCTTTACTTAACAAGTTAAGAAAGATCTTGAATAAAGACATTGGTTTAAGAAAGCAGTTTGCCTGTCCTACTGTCAGTGTGGCTGTACCACTGCAGGTCATGTCGGCACAAAGTCTTTGCACAAATCACAAAGAAAAAAATGTCTATTTTCATTCTAGCTAAAAACACAAAACCGATATCGGTTGCAAATCGGTTATCGGTTGTTGTATACCACTATCGTATCGTTCCTAAAAATTCCATACCGGTCGGGCTCGAGTAGATTATTTCCTCTTCTGAATTGTTTATCATTGAAAGTGGGAAATCCAGATTCAGATTTATACATTAAATTAAATTCATTAATTTATACTTCAATCCCATTACGCATAACTTTGTGCCCTGATACATGCCTCTTCCCAGGGTCACGTTGACTTCAGTTATGAAGTGTCCAGATCACTGTCAGCATGCCAAGGAGTTCTACTGATTGTTGATGCCAACCAGGTAAGTGTTACTGTATGCCCTCAGTATATCTGCTGTTTGGTTTAGCTGTTAACCATTTCGCTACTAATTGATTTATTGTTTTATTGGCGAGCCTACCAGTCACGTGGCCACTGATACTTATGACGTGTAAATTGTTTTGTCTACAATAAAAGTTAGTTTGAGGCGATTACCTTTTTTTTTTGCATGATCGCCTAACGGCAGGCTGTACTCACTCAGAAATGATCAAAATCGCCTGGTGTACGCTCATACGTGCATGTGTGTGTGTCCATGTCCATCGCGGATCATAATCCAGAAATTGCCGCAACATTACGACCTGATTTGACTTATTTATGATAATGATCCTAGCGATCACCCCACACACCACCCCCCTTGGTGTGTTGTGAAGAAGGCAAAATCTGCCGGAAAAAATATGACCCAGAAATGCTACCCTGCATTTCCTGTTTCAGCCAAAGAAGTAAATGGTGGGATAGTTTGTTGCAGAGAATATTATGTTAGCAGCTGTCCAGGATGAACCAGTGGTCCGGGGACCACCAGTGGCCCTTGAGAGGGTTCCATGTGGTCCTCAGCTAAATGGTGGAAAGTTGGTTAACCAGGTATAACTTGTTTTACACTCAAGAGTTTAAATATTCATCATCTGAATTAGCCCTGTCAACACAATAAGAGAATGTAGACATCAATGTTTGCCTGAAATCCAGCCTAGAATAGTGGACAAAAACAAAATAAATAAAACATGAACCATCATGTGAATTATCCCCAAGACTACACAACTAGAGAATGTGGAAGATTAATGTTCATTTTGATCTTTCTGTTTGTCGATTTTTAAATTAAATCTTTAATTTTGGGCTCTGTGGGGCTAAAATGTCATCAAATGTTGGTCCGTGGCTCAAATTCGGAATAAATAGTAGGCCCTGATATCAGAAAGGTTGAAAATCACTGTGATAATACACTGTTACTAACAGTAATTATGTTTTGACATGTGAATGAAGGGCATTCAGGCACAGACGGTGGCAAACTTCTATCTGGCCTTTGAATCTCAGCTGACGATCATCCCTGTCATCAACAAGGTACGCTCTGATGTCCATCTGCCATTCAACAGGTGGTCCGGGGACCACCAGTGGTCTCTGAGAGGATTCCAGGTGGTCCCCAGGCTAAATGATGGAAAGTTGGTTAACCAGATGTAACTCTTTGAGAGTGTTAAATGGACCCTTGCCGGTCCATTTGGTTTCATGTTTACACTTTCAAGAGTTAAAATATTCATCATGTGAACTAGCCCAAGTCTACACAACTAGAGAATGTAGAAGATTAATGGTCATTTTGCTTGACTGTTTTGTTTCCCAAATCCAGCCTGGAATTGTGGACAAAAGCAAAAGAAATCTTTGGAGTCTGTGGGGCTATAATGTCATCAAATGGTGGTCCATGGCTCAAATGCTGAATATATAGCGGGCCCTGGTATCAAAAAGGTTGAAAACCACTAGAATAGAGGCAATTCTTTAAAGGGAAATTCCACCCATTTTCAAAAATTTCATGAGAGGATACAAATGTGAACCAAATGGACCCTATTGGGTCCATTTGGTTCCATTTGTACCCTCTGTTGTACCCTCTTTTTTATCATGTCCAGACAACATCTCTGAGGTATATTAATGACATATTAAAATGTTGAAAATGGGTGGAGTTCCCCTTTAACCCCTCAGACGTTTTCTCCTTCAGATCGATCTGAAGAACGCTGACCCAGAGAGGGTGGAGAAACAGATTGAAAAGGTGTTTGACATTCCAGGTGAAGAATGCATCAGGGTGAGTTTGAGTAAAAGTAAAATAATCACTCTTTTCCCCAGGGAATATTTTACAATGCATTCAAATGCAACAATAGCGTAACTTTCACAAATTATTTTGCAACTACTGTGCAGCTATATTTAGTAATGTACAGTACCTACTTTCGATCGATTTGTAAGGTGAACAGAAGTTGATTTAGTAGGGATCAGTGCATTCCTCGAATATCAAACAAACAAAAAAGCCTATTGCTTTTGAACAATGGCCAGCCGTCACATTACATTACTGTACAATATGGTTAATTCAGACTGCTGTCTGGTATCGTTCTTCATGTTCTAATTGATTTATTTCACTCAGAATCATTGAATTGTTGCCACAGTAAGATGTTTTTGCCCAGCTTGTGTTTGCATTGATTTTTCTGAACACTGTTATGACAAGTTTTCTATGTAATAAGATTTCAGCTAAACTTGGAACAAATGTTGACCGAGTACTGCAAGAGGTTGTCAATAGAATTCCACCGTAAGTATTGCTGATTCACTAACATACTAAATGCTGTAATGAATGTTTTTTACTGGCTGAAGATGGCCTGAGTGCTAAAACATTTTTTCTTATACTTTGTTATAATCTTCAATTTTTCAACTTTCAACTTTGAACACACTATTGTGCTTGCAGATACTCTCTCGATTTCCTACTTTTTTCCATTTCATCATTTCATTCCATTCCATTTCTTTCCTGTGCATCCTCAGACCCACTGCTAGTCGTGATGACCCGTTCAAAGCTCTGGTGTTTGACTCCAACTTTGACCACTACAGAGGAGTGGTCGCCAACATTGCAGTGTTTGGAGGACATGTCAGAAAAGGGGATAAGATCGCATCGGCGTATCTTGGTAAAAGCTATGAAGTCAATGAGCTAGGCCTGCTGCGACCAGACGAGTATCCAACAAACAGGCTGTGAGAAGCTTTTATCCTCTTTTGACTTGTCGTTTTTAGCACATAACATCCACCCTCTTATGTAGTAGAAGCGTGTGACTCACCTGGTAATTTCATTTGCAGGTATGCTGGCCAGGTGGGCTACGTGGTAGCAGGGATGAAGGACGTGAAGGAAGCCCAGATCGGTGACACTCTGTACCACCAACACACTCCAGTGGAATCCCTCCCAGGGTTTAAACCGGCCAAAGCCATGGTGTTCGCTGGTGAGCACAAAGTCTTGCTTGAGTTCCACTATTTTCACAATGGCAGACTGATTCATTCACTACTGTGAGCTCAGTTCTCTGTAGGAACTATGCAGGCTGAAGGTAGTGTTAGGGAACATCATGTCCCCCTTTATTAGATTGGATTTAGTCGGACGTGTGCATTTAAAAAGTCAAAGTTTCATGTCGAATATGTCAATCCATTTATTAGAAGTTCAGTTTGTAGCAGCACTCAAAACAAACTTAAAGTCTGGTAAACTTACAACATACATGAGAACGAACGCCACTGTCAAGACTCACACAAGCACGGTCGAAAACTGTGTGCCTTCCCCTGTCCGCACCTGAGTGCAATCACCTAGACGGAAGTACTGTATATACAGTATGTTACCATGACAACCCCTCACCAATACTGATTGAATGACTGACAGGTCTGAGAAGTTGCCAGGTCTAACGGGGTGCCAGGTTTGACGGGACATTTCGTACTGTTTGGGATTCATTTCATATATTTAAATAAAGAAAATAAACAAGAGGCATTTTGGCTCCAACAAGTACCGTTCATCAGAGTACCTTCTGTACCCGTCTGTCTGTGACATTTTTATGCATCTGTCTGTGACAATTTTATTACAGTAATAAACTATTTGACATAATTAATCTAGTCTTATTGTTTTTGTCCCACAGTATGCTCACACTGTTGAGGCTTACATTACTGTGATGTAATGTAGTTTTATGTTCAGTGTAGAGGACCCATGTGGAAATGAGCCCTACAGACCTTTCTTGGTCATCCTTTAATTCACTGATTGCAATAATTATCTTAGAATGTCTGCTTCACTGAATAAATCAAATCAAATGTATTTGTCCCATTACTGATGGTGTTTCATTTGAGGGCGTCAGTTAGCCTACATGCGACTCAAATGAAGATATTCCACTTTAACTAGTACTCATTAGCTGCTGTATAAAATACTGTTTATCAGCCGATCACTCAAGTACAAGTTTATCTCTATACTGTTCCTTTTAGCAATTTTCTCTTCACTGGCAAATGAAGGCTGATTTACCACAGTCACTGTCAGCCATTAATAATGAATTATTTCTATGCACAACGCTGTTTACTGTCTTCCCATGAAGGTTACACTTGTACAGT
Organism: Benthosema pterotum; assembly: GCA_039105355.1. Classification (NCBI taxonomy): domain Eukaryota; kingdom Metazoa; phylum Chordata; class Actinopteri; order Myctophiformes; family Myctophidae; genus Benthosema; species Benthosema pterotum. Next base: position 30,798,334 of record CM076984.1, on the reverse strand, counting down.
TTTAGCTTTTCTGTGAATCCATAGAGCGTAACAGTTTTTATTGTCTTGTATTCCAGGCCAGAATAACTTGCCTATAAACAGGTTGACATGATGTACCTCTCCCAAGTTTGTTGAGAGTTTGTGCTGAATAATGACTCCAGCCAGGAAATGCTTCTTGGCTTTTTGTACATTCTGTGGTTTTGCAAATAAACATTTCACCGGTCTAATGGTTGTTTATATTGTTGCTCTGACACTGTGTTCTCTGGTTCTTATTGTCCGTTCTGGCCTCTCCCCAGGGATGTACCCCATGGACCAGTCAGAATACACTGCTCTCCGCAGTGCCATAGACAGGCTGACGCTGAATGACTCCAGTGTGACCGTACAGAGGGACAGCAGTCTGGCTCTGGGGGCAGGATGGAGGTTAGTACTAGGACCAGGGGCCTTTTTGCCGATAGGCAGACTAAGCAGTTGCCTAGGGCGCCATGAGGGGAGGGGGCGTCCGCCAGACATGCTTTAAAAGGATAGCCGGTTAATAAGCCTAATATGGATAAATACATTATACCTGCCCTCTATAACTAGAATTGAACATTTAAAACACATGTACTGTGTTATTTAGTTTAAAAATAGTTCCTAATTTTTTTCCCTTGGGGGTGCCATTTTACAGGAGATTTTCCAGGGAAAATCTTCCTCCAGGGCTTCAGGGAAAATCTTGCCTAGGGCTCCAAATTGCTTAGAAACGCCACTGACTAGGACTGGACTAGGACATACATGTAGCATGTCAGGCACATTTCACAACAGTTGCACACAACTGTTGTGATCGGGTTTATGAAGGAATTTACCATGAAAGGGAGTGTGTTGTTGGCTGATTGACACACTGTTTTAGAGTTGTGCCACAAGGCTCTTTCTCTGCGATGGCTGCATGTCTTTGTTGGAATATGTCATTGTTTGGGCTGGGAAAGGTAAGGGCTCTAACTTTGAGAGTCAGAAGTCTGCAGATGCATTGTGAGGCGCATTGGATTGTGGCTCTGCAGTCGATTTGCATACGCATCGGGGTATTTTGAAGTTCTGAGGGCTATGGTCCTATTTACCACTGATTTTAAGCCAATCTCAAACCAGTATTTGAACACATTTATAGGCCTTTATAGTGGATTGAACAAAGCTGTCATGTAGTATCCTCTCTAAACTGCACGGCACACCACGTCAGGCGACTAGAAATGGGCTGAGGGGAAAGGAAAAGGAACTGGTTGGATGAAATGGCTGCTTGGACTCCACATGTATAGAAGGTAGCATGACGCCAGTCCGCTGCTCTCTCCAGGGTGGCAGAGGGAGTGTAAAATATATAAAATAATGGTTGATACTGTGACATATAGTATATATAGATATGCAAAATGTCTGATTCCTTGTTGCCATTGTAATCTTTATTTCAGATAGGACACAATGATGAAGGAAAAAAGACAGACGGCTGTTAAAGCTTTTGGTAAAAAAAAGAGAGAAAATCCAAACAAAAAACTGAACAAAGTCTCCATGTCTTCTGCTTCCCCTTGTTTCAGACTGGGGTTCCTGGGTCTCCTCCATATGGAGGTGTTTAATCAGAGACTAGAGCAGGAGTATAATGCCTCTGTCATAGTAACAGCACCCACCGTACCCTACAAAGCCATCCTGTCCTCTGCCAAACTCATTAAGGTAAGAGCCTGGACTGCAGCAACAGTCATATCACACTTTTTTGGGACTAATTTACAAAATTGCGTTTCACTGTTTGAGAACTGAGGAGTGAAAGCCAGTTGAAATTATTGCTTTAATATTAATCTGATTTCTTAATTAGAAGTAGCTTTGCTACCAACACCACCCCCCCCCCCCACCCCAGAAACCCCAAGAATAAACCCTAAATATAAAGGGAAGACATCATTGTACATAATAACAAAGTGAAGTACTATCACCTCATAATGAAAAACTCGAGAAAATAAATCCAGAAAGCACGGCACTCCATCTTTAATGTTCAGCCATTTCCACTGAATGTATTATCTACTACAGTCCAAATAAACCCCAGGAAATTGTAACTGGTCACAGAAGTTCACAGGATGTACTGAATGTGAAGGAGGCAGCACACCGCACTGCACTTCATATTTGGGTATGCATGACCCAGAGGCTCAATGTGGAGTTTGTCACATTCAGTAGATCATTTGTGGCCAGATGTAATTTCCTGGAGTTTATTAAGACTGTAGTAGATAATAAAAAAATAAAGAAAAACTTTGTATTTAAGACCATGTTTGAATGCCCTTTCCCTAAAACTAAATAAAGCAAGGAATGTAAAACAATTAACACGCATCTTTTACTTTCTCTAACAACAACCTAAAACAAAGTTGTCCTTTAAGTGCTGTCCTTCAGTAACAGAGGTTGTTCTTTCAGCAACATGGCAGCCAGGAGATCACCATAGTCAACCCTGCTCAGTTCCCAGACAGATCGGTGGTGAAGGAGTATCTGGAGCCTGTGGTGTTGGGGACCATCCTCGCACCAGACGATTACACCGGGAAGATCATGACTCTCTGCTTGGTAAGCTCTATATGGCACCAAGGACCCGCACACCCCCATGAGAGGAGATTTCCATGGCTCTAGCGGGAATTCTTGAAGCATTTAATTCCAATGACCTCCAGTTTGAAGAAAAGGAGAAGAGCTGTACACTCATCTGCACCAGAGTTAGAACTTTATTGACGTTTTGAGTCGAAGCTCTTTATCTGATTAATCTAAAAAAACAGTATCAGATGAGTGTCTGGGTCCGACCTCTCCATTTCTTGATTGCATATTTTACTACTGTAGCTTTTAAATGACCTCTATTTTGACATGAATTAGTTTACAGGTCCCCATGTAATGGCATTTATATCTCTGAGGCCATCAAATTATATTGTAACTTAAAGGGATGGTTAAGTTGTATGAAATACTGTCCATTAATATAGTGGTGTCAACTGTATTAAAGGGATACTTCGCTGAAATTAAACCTCGTCTGTATGGTTATACTATCGTGCATCCATGCCTCTGTGTCCGTGTCTCAGCACATACTGTAGTGGAACACCAGAGGAGGGGGTTCCAGACTGTTTACCACCTACGTCACTGCCCTAAAAGTGACGTAGGTGGTAAACATTTCCCAGAGCACTGAACACTAAAGGAGGCAGAGGAGAGCAGCAAGGCACGCACAGAATATACTTTCTCTGGTGCCACCGTGTGGCTTTTTTTACATGTATATATATTTTTTCACATATTTCGATGCCTTTGTACAGCATTTAAAGGCATTCCGTACCGGCGAAGCACTCCTTTAAGTAGTTCTGGCCATTTTGTGTGGGTCACTGGGGTCACGCAATAACAGTAAATGAATCCACAAAACGAATATCATTTGTATTGTTGAATTATTTTTGAAATATTGGGACCTCCATTCATTTTTGACCCTCCTATCGCATGGAACTACTTTTTGGGCGTAGTGATATGGACACAAAATACATGTGTGGGGTCTGGAATGAATGAAGGATGTGCTAATATTTTAGAAATCGATTTTAGAAATACAAATAAAGTTCGTTTTTTTGCATTCATTTACTTTTACCACCGCTTTTGGCCCCCAGTCGCCCCCCAATGACCGGAACTACTTAATATTTCACCAAAACCAGATCAGAACTCCCATCATGGGACTGGTCATCATTCAATACAGTTGACACTGCTATATTAATGGCAAGTATTTCATACAGTTTAACTTCAAAAAATCCTTTTAACAGGTCCGGTTACAGACGCATAAGGGTCCATTTGTTTCCAAACTATCACTATCCAGACCCCACTTTGGTCAACACTAAAAAAAATCTACTCGTACTACTGCTCAGTACTTTTTGTTTACATTCTCATATGGATCTGTAAAAAGAAGAAGTATACAATACATACAAACTCAATACTGATCAGGGCCGGATTTAGCCAGCCCTACTAGGGTGTGCTGGAAAACTGGCAGGGTGGGCAACTCCAAAGTTTTTATATGAAGCATTGGTTTTCAACCTTTTTTTACACCAGGGCCCACCATTTATTCGGCATTTGAGCAAACATAGAGATCAAATTATCAAAATGACCATTAATCTTCTACATTCTTTAGTTGTGTACCCTTGGGGCTAATTCAGATGATATAATATATATCATCTGATATTTTAACTCTTGAGAGTGTAAAACTTTTTACGCTCTCAAAGAGTTACATCTGGTTATCCAACTTTCCCCCATTTAGCTGGGGACCACCTGGAACCAGTGGTTCCAGGGGGGGGGGGGGGGGGGGGGGGGGGGGGGGGGGCACGTTTGGGTTTGCCCACCCCTGCCCCACCCCTGCCCCCCTCTAGATCCGGCCCTGATACTGATGGATGCAAAAGAACATGTAATCCTCAGCTACATACCTGATATTGTTCCTGTCTCCGTAGAACCGCAGGGCTGTCCAGCAGAACATGGTGTACATCGATGAGCATCGAGTGATGATGAAGTATCTGTTCCCTCTGAATGAAATAGTCGTTGACTTCTACGACCTTCTCAAGTCCATGTCCTCAGGATATGCCAGGTGAAACTAGGAATTAGTGCAGGGGTTTTCAACCTTTTTGATTCCAGGGACCACCATTTATTCAGCATTTGAGCCACGGACCACCATTTGATGACATTTTAGCCCCAAAGACCTAAAACTAAAGAATTATTTGGGTTTTATCCACAATTCCAGGCTGGATTTTGCAAACAAAACAGTGTAGACTTCTTAATTAAATAGTGCTAATTCAGATGATGAATATTATAACTCTTGAGAGTGTGAAAATGAAACCAAATGGACCCGCAAGGGTCCATTTGGTTTCATTTTTACATTCTCAAGAGTTACATCTGGTTAACCAACTTTCCATCATTTAGCCTGGGGACCACCTGGAACCTTCTCAAGGACCACTGGTGGTCCCCGGACCACCAGTTGAAAACCCCTGAATTAGTGGGATAATGCTATTCATGTTGTATTTAGTCTTAACCCTTTGTGTCTCAAGAATATAGTTATTTCCACGCTTAGAAGATATTCAAGGTATTTCTGTTCATTTTGGTTTCTATTCTTCACAGCTTCGACTATGAAAATGCTGGTTACCAGCCTGCTAACCTGGTTAAGATGGATATTCTGCTCAATGGTCTGCCTGTGGAGGAACTCACCACTATTGTGCACAAGTAAGTGTCAAATAATACTGTGCTAGTTTTAGGGACAACATTATGTCTGGACATACAGTAGTCCTCCATTCGGCCTCCATCCAAAATGGGCTCCCAAATGTACAGCAAAAGACAGCGACAGTGTAACATGGAAGCTCACATTTGAACATGTGAATTAACAATAGAGGAGACTTAGGGCCCGATTTTGGTTACATTAGCAACTTATGCGCAATTAACGCACATAGCATTGGGGAAGAGGCGTTCCCCCACTAAAGTCGCTAATTTCGTTACCTCCGATCTCCCTTAAATACCTCCTATACCCGTTAAATTATGCATAGGTGTGGTTTGGGCGTTTTTAGCTTTCATCCAATCCGTGTTGGTCTTGCCATTCCCTTTAATTCATCCCTTATCTAGTTCCCTTATCCCTACTGCTAAGCCTGGCCCTCCTAAGCCCGCAGCCTGGCTGCAGGGTTTAGGACAGACACGTGCATGAGTAGCCTATTCTCAAAGATCATAGCTCTGATTTTCAAACAATTATAGCGGTCAATTCTCAATCATTTCTTACCATTCAACATGTTATGTTGAAAAAACATGTTCCATGTTTTTGCTGTATGTGGCGTGCATTTATCCCAAGTCTGCGAAATGTTATAAAGTAAATTTCAAAAAAAGTCGGCAATTTCGCGGCTAAAAAGACGTTTTTTTGATCATTCATTTCTCGGTCAATTCTGGACCATTTTTTACATTTCAAAATGCAGCATGATGGGAAAAAGCTCCTCTTTCAGATGCTGTATAGAATATGTGGGTAGGTCTTCTCTACGATGCGGGACCGAGCAAACTGCAACTGTCGGGGATTAGGCGGAAACGGTCCGCCTAATCCCCGACAGTTATAGTTTGCCCGATCCCGCATCGTAGAGAAGACCTACCCACATATTCTATACAGCATCTGAGAGAGAAGGTCTTTCCCGTCACGCTGCACTTTGAAATGTAAAAAATGGTCCAGAATTGACAGAGAAATGAATGATCAAAAAAACGTCTTTTTAGCCGCGAAATTGCCGACTTTTTTGCAATTTACAGCATTGCGTCACAAGTTAATGAATGTATTTAATTATATTATATACTGTACATTACCTAAACACAAGGAAGTGACCGACAGCAGGCAATCTACAGCTGTTTATAGGACAATCCATAAATAAGGAGATGAATTGAACTGGCGCCTTTCCACGTGGAGTTGTGGACATCTCCAAAGGCGCACAGACGCACGTGGCTCTGCCTTCGCGGATCGGTTAAGGGGTGGTCTGAGCTGGCCTTATCTAGTTCCCTAATCTATTTGACGAAATTAGCAATTTAAGGGACTGCGCAACAAACACGCCCATGACCACACCTCCAGCCACAAATAACGGTGTCGGCATAAAGATTAGTGGCTAAGGGAAGAGAAAAGGTGACCAAAATAGCAATAAGGGAATTCGCTGCGGGGATCGGGTAACGTTAGGGATAAGGCCGGGAGCGAAAATCGCGCCCTTAATGTACAGTATTTGTAATTGTGGTCTTCACTCCACTTACGAAGTTCACTTTTGTAAATGTAAATCCTGTTACTCTTGAAGCAGCATTGAGAATGAAATTCCAAACGTCCAACCCCTTGCTATGATTATTGCTATATATTTTGATTTACAGAGACAAGGCGTACAATGTGGGGAAAGCCTTGTGTGAGCGCCTGAAAGACTCCATTCCACGGCAGATGTTTGAGATCGCTGTACAAGCAGCAATTGGGAGTAAGGTTCTGGCTAGAGAGACGTAAGTACATGGTTTGGAATCGGCGAGTGTGTGTTAGCGTTTTTTTGTTCGTCATTCATTCAAACCTTAAACTACACTGTACTGTAGCAACACAATGAAGTCTGTAAATGTTCCATTGATTAAGCATGTGTTTGTAATATTGAATAGATGTGTTGAACTTCAGACGGTGTGTTGAGTGTATTTTATTAAATGAGATGTATCATTTCAGTCAGCATTGTGAAACTGATATCTAGTAACAGTCATTAATTCCATCTATAGAATAAAACTTCCGTTTAAGGTGAATTAAGGTTGTTGTTGAGTTTGAGGTCGGGACAGCCACCTGTCAATTGAAAGTCACATATAAAGTATATACAACATATTTTTATGTTACATTTTGTTCTAATGTATTGTGATTAAATAGTGTACATCCTAAGATGACAATTGCACACATGCAATGTCTGACTAAGACAAAATCAAAAAACAACAACGAATGGTTCCGGTTCATTTGACGTTACCGAGCAGATGGTTCGAATCCCGAGCTTGGGGCGACATCTGACTACACAATTGTTTTAAAAATATATATTTTTCAAGGTGGGAACGATTCGGTAGAATGGCCCATAGTATACCTTTTTTCTACTTACCACCTTTTAAGAAAAATAGGTTTGGCTGAGCCTTAGCAGCAGACTAGATTCCTTATCGTTGTCCCCTTTGATGTGATCATGTATTTGATGTTCGTCTCTTTCAGAATTAAAGCGTACCGGAAAAATGTCCTTGCAAAATGTGTAAGTAGAACATATTCTCCTCGAAAGCTTTGAATCTCTTAACACTACCAAGTTCCAAACATTTAGCAGATACTATGCATGGTAATGGTTTTCTCTGTTTTCTCTAGTATGGAGGTGACATCACACGGAAGATGAAATTACTGAAGAAACAGGCGGAGGGTAAAAAGAAGATGCGACGTATCGGCAACGTGGAAGTTCCCAAAGACGCCTTCATAAAGGTTCTGAAGATAAAAGACAAATAGGAAAATATTTAATGTTAGCGTTATTTAAGGTGATTCGCTGCTCACTGGGTCTTTGTTATGAAAGGCTTGCCATATGGATGAATAATGAAACCATCATTCTGTAAATAAAGTGGTTTAGTGTTTTAAATTCCCTGTGCCTTTGGTTTTAAATATATTTTTTATTAACTCACTAGGTCTGGAGACAGAACAAAGATCAAACTTATGCTGTTCTACCCTGGATTTGAACGCAGGAGGGTTTTTTTGTTTTTGTTTTTTTTCACTCGTGTACCAGTAAACTGTTCAGTGGTCAGTCGCCCCTCGGGGTACTCCGATTGGCCGGTTTAAGTGATGTAATGATGATGTAAGTAAGAGACCTTTATAGCTAATGTCATGAGTATTAGCCATGTAGGCCATGGACTACTTTTTGAGCAACGCACAGGTTTGCACTTTACTGAGTGCTGATCTAGTTCCTGTTTATATTGATCTGCAAGAATCCGCATCCATCAGCTACTGAGAATATAAGCTGTACTCTGAGTAGAGCACACCTACTCCTAACCGTTCTGTAGCATGTTGATCTAAATAATTCCCTAATTGTGTGGAGTAGACTTCTTGTAAATTCCAAAATAATAATAATTGAACAGTCAGGGTCAGCATGATGTCACCTTCATGATAATGACATCATGGAGATACTGAGATGACAAGTGCCTCAGAACATGCCCCAGAAGCTCAGTGAGAATACTTATCCAGGAACTATGTCCTCGGCTCTGGCCTGTTGGGACACCTTTCTGTTATAAAGAAGTATAATGATTTCTCTGAAGGCCCTTCAAAGAAGCAAAACGTTGGGATATGGTCTGCCCATGTTGGTGCTGATCATCGGGGGTTCCTTCGGACTGAAAGAGTTCACGCAGATTCGATATGACGCTCAGAGGATTAAAAGGAAGATGGCCCCTATCCTGGAGGAGGAGTATGAGAAGATGAGGGAGCAGAACTTTGACGGCTGGAAGAACATTCGAGGCCCTCGGCCCTGGGAGGACTCCAAGGACTATCAGCAGCGGCAGCGTGGAGGAGAGAACAGAGAGGCTTGATGGTCTAGGTAGCCCAGGCCTTGAGCTATTTTGTTTTTGTCTACAATTCCAGGCTGGATTTGGGAAACAAAACATACATATAAAAATGACCATTAATCTTCTACATTCTCTAATTGTGTAGACTTGGGATACATTTCTTGGGAGTACATTTCTCATATTTGCCATTGATTGGCCAGTGTGAGATCATGCAAAGATGATGTACAATGTTTTTACTTTGCTACTTTTTAAAATCATCTCACTATTCTGCTCTCCATCATCCATGTGCCCATTGTGCCCCCTCACTTCACATATGTGTGATTTTTTCCCTACTAAAATATATACATGGTTATTTTATCATGAACATTTGTGAACAATTATATGAAGAAGTGGTCTTTGAACATTAAACATACTGTTGGTAACAATTCTTTCCCATGTGGTTATTGACAGACACAATTTCATATATGTCAGGGACCCCAAAATGATCTATTTGTCTGTGGACCATTGTGCCATAGACCCCATGAGAAAAGATTTATGTTCTTAAAATGTAAAAACAGAATTTAAACTCAGTTCTTTGTGTTGTTTGTTTAGTACATTCACAACTTGAGGTTGAATTGCAACTGCAATTCAATGTGTTGTGGGGTGAGCCCATTTTTGAAGAGTGTTAAATGTTCCCAATTCAATTACAGTAGAATAAAGCAGAAGTAGAGCTACCAGTAGCAGTGTTGCATAGGATATTGCAACTAGTCTGTCTTGAGAGAATAGGAAACCACTGACTGCAGTGCAGAGTGCGGACCACTAGGGGGAACTATTACTCTATGGTGTTTTAAATTCAGAGCTAGCGCTGCATATAGTATAGACAGTTGCGGCATTGAGGGGTCAGAAACCGAGCGCTCGAGCTGCTGTTCAAGCAGCCCGAACAGGGCCAAACTGGAGTTGGAAAATGGAAATACATTGTTTTCAACAAGAACAACACCATCAAGACATATTTACCGGTAAGCCATATATGCAACATCCCAACTGTCGTCAAGTATTTTAATGCCTATTTAATGATTATATTGTGCTAGTATTTATGTAGAAGACTAGAAGAGCCAGATCCTACATTGAACTGAAGCCCACGAAGTGAACGGAGTTGTCAGAACTCTACCTGGGACGGGATGGATGGATTTGAATGGGTTTGACCCTACAGACTAGCCGTAGTCTCCATAACCAACCAGGAAGCAGCAGCACATCTCATAACAACACTCTGCTCCAATGGAGCGACCATAGAGCAGCAGAAATGTGATGTTTATGTGTCGCCTGCCTGTACATTTGCCGCTATAACATCTATAATAATGAAACAGACACTCCAGTCTCTTATATCTTGTTCAAGTACTGTTTCGGGAGTCGGGACAACTATTTGGCGTCATGGTGCACTAAATACCAGCGACCTGTCAAAGCTAGCTGCTAGACAGTAGACTACAGGTAGTAACTAATACTGAGTGGAAGGAAGCATCACTTTATAACCAACAAAATGAAAGTTCGTTCTTCTGTTTTCGCCTCCTGCATCCTCCTGTGTGAGGTGCTGGGTGTTGCTCTGTTCCTCAGAGGATTCTTCCCTGTTCCTGTCAAGTCCTCTCTGCCTTCTAAGAGCAAACTGTCAGACCTTCCGACAGAACCATCCACAGGTAAGGGACCAGGATGAGCAGTGGTCTGTAGGGTGGGTGTATGTATGCAGGAAGAGGATAACAGGCACCTTATAGCTGTTAAATAGGCAAAAAACAAAAACAAATCGATATTATATTTATGTATGCCTATTTATTAATTTGTTCATGTCAGAAAGACTGACTGAATTCATCAGGCTGCATTGATGTGTATGATTGAACTTGATAATCCTCCCATTCTGTGTTTCCTAAAATGGAGGTCTGAAAGAAATAATTAACATGGTGAAACACAACCTGATGACATGTTTGTGTTGTGTTTAATGATTTTTCTTTTAGGATCTTTTTTTTCCCCTGAGGGTGTACAAGGGTGTACCAACAGGGTCCATTTGATTCCATTTGTACGGCCTCAGAAAAAAATCTTGAAAATGGGTGGAATTCCGAATCACAGCCTTATTAAGAATAGCAATATGTAAATCGATTCAGAACCCTAAATATCGTATTGTGTGGTAAGTGAATCGTCCCACCCTAAATTGGTACTTTTTCAGAGAGAGAGGGGGAGCGTGAGAGTGCAGGGGCGTTTTTGCCATTAGGCTGACTAGGTAGTTGCCTAGGGTGCCATGAGAGGAAGGGGAGGGCACCAGGGTGACCACCAGACATGGCTAATAAGTCTCATATAGATGATTGGATGAATACATTATCCATAACTAGAATTGAACATTTAACACCACTTTAGTTTAAAAAAATAGTTCATAATTTTATTCTTTGGGGTGGTGCCATTTTACTATGCCTGTTATAGGCATGGCCTCACAGGAGATTTTCCCTGGATCCCCCCCCCCCTTACCAAAAAAATCTTGCCTGGGGCTCCAAATTGCTTAGAAACTCCACTGGTTATATTGGTACTTTTTCAAAGAGAGAGAGAGAGGGGGGGGGGGGGGTCGCTGTCATTGGAATGTGAGAATTCCAGTGTTTCAATGAATGCACTTCTCACACCATTTTAACTCTAGAACACACAGCAACACACACATTTTTTTTTTTTTTTTTTTTTTTTTTTTTTTTTTACATTTTACTGTCCTTAATATAGTCCTTAATATACCCTAGAAATGTTGTGTGGACATGATAAAAAGTTCCCTCATTCATTCTGTGTTTCCTCAATCATTAACATGGAGGTCTGGGAGGGGAAAACACAACTTGATGACAACCATCATCAATTTGGTTCACATTTGTACACTCAGGAAATTTGAAAATAGATGGAATTCCCCTTTAACCTAATTCATCTTTTCATCACCAGCTTCTTTAATATTTAACCCTAACCCCTAATTCCATGCAGTATTATTCACCTGAACACCTGCCTGCAGAGAAGCAAACCTCCTGTACCTTCTATGACAGGGGTTTTCAACCAGTGGTCCGGGGACCACCAGTGGTCCCTGAGAGGATTCCAGTTGGTCCCCAGCTAAATGATGGACAGTTGGTTAACCAGATGTACTGTAACTCTTTGAGAGCGTAACAATGTTTCCAAATGTTTACTCTCTCAAAGAGTTAAAATATTCATCATGTGAATTAGCCCAAGTCTACACAAGTAGAATGTAGAAGATTAATGGTCATTTTGATCTACTGTATATGTTAAACGGTTTTGTTTCCCAAATCCACCCTGGAATTGTGGACAAAACCAAAAGAAATCTTTAGTTTTGGGGTTCTGTGGGCTAAAATGTCATCAAATGGTGGTCTGTGGCTCAAATGCTCAATAAATAGTTGGCCCTGGTATGAAAAGGGTTGAAAACCACTGCTCTATGATGTCACTGAACCTCATGAAGGTACTGGATGACCCGCCCACCTCAAACATCAGCAACATTAGATTAAAAATATAATTGTCTGGGTGTGTGATAGTGAGACACCTGTGATTTACAATTTTGGGCATCTTGCCCATGCTCTAAATCCAGAGCATTTACCATATGCAAAAAGTAATACGTAGAAATTGTCATCTAGAATTGTTGTAAATAAAGTATTTGCCCCAAAAGTGACAAATACTTGCTGCCATTTGTCTAAAAGTGGAGGATATAAGAGCAAAGTAGTAAATTGGTTGAGATGATTTAGGACAGGCTGCCATATAAAATAGAACTTGTTTGAATCGTCCAAGATATCATAACAGACTGACTGACTTCATGTTTGTGTAAGTCTCTATGTCAGGGGTTTGTCAACCCTTTTCATACCAGGGCCTACTAATTATTCAGCATTTAAGCCAGGGTCTGGGACCACCATTTGACATTTTACCCATTTTTACCATTTGACCACAGACCCCAAAACTAAACATTTCCTTTGCTTTTGTCCACAATTCCAGGCTGGATTTGGGAAACAAAACAGTCAAACATACAGATCAATATGACCATCAATGTTCTACATTCTCTAGTTGTGTAGACTTGGGAGAATTCACAAGATTATTTTTTACACTCTCTTTGAGAGTGTAAAAATGAACTGAAAACCTCTGTTCTATGGCCATGAAATGATAAGACTGAGTGAGTTGTTTAAATCTTTGTTTCAGGGGTCTCCCGTAACTCCTCTGAGCCTCCTCAGCCTCTGTTCAACAAGGTGGTCATCATGCTAGTGGACGCTCTCAGGGAGGACTTTGTGTTTGGAGCCGACGGACGGACAAACATGCCCTACACCAGACACCTGGTGGAACGGGGGTCCACACACAGCTTCATAGCTAAAGCTAGAGCCCCCACCGTTACCATGCCTAGGATTAAGGTAAGACCCCATAAAGCCAAAGTTACACATGTACGATGAATCCCAAATGACCGCCAGAGGGCGGGGCTTTAAAATAGTCAATTGTAGAGTTCTCAAACTCTGCCCAAACCTGACCAGGCCCGACTCGAGATTTTAGGGTCGGGCTCGGGCCTGGGTCTAAAATATATGCAAATGAGTAGGGCCGGGTCGGGCCTGGGGCTCCATATATATATTTTAATTGATTTTTTTATGATTAAAATAATACAGTAGTTCTGTTCTGTCTATCTGTGTAATTTATCTATTATGAAGATGGTGCTGACTGGCATTTCACTTGTAGAGTTTAAAATACTGCCCAAACCTGAGCAGGCCCAATGCAACATTTTAGGGCTGCGTTGGCATTATGAGCACTTTCAAAAGAAGTGGTATTTTGGAAGCGCTGCTGATTCCCAAAACAGTGTTTCCAACAAAATAATCGCCTGCTTGGCATTTATTGATAGAAAAAGGATAAAATGTCTATTAAGGGGAATTTGCAGATGGATAATTCAAGCACTTTTTCCCCACATGTTTTGCCTCTTTTATTATATATTTATTTTGTATATGATTCAACAATTTGGCAAATGCCTTGACTTGTACTGTTACAGCAAGCACTGTAAGCCTCCTACTTGCATGCAGGAAGCGAACAGCTGCTATGCATGCATCATTGCTACAGACCCTATAGAGCTGAGCAGTCATGACGCTCATGCCATTGCCCACGGCCCAGAAGCAATTTCCCATCCGTATTCCTCATCAAAAATGATTCATATAAAGATGATGTAAAGATAAAGACGTAGCGGATTAATCCAATCCGGGTCGTGACAAATCATGAGAACAAACACAATATTTATATCATACAATATCTAATTAGTAAGATGAAACAAGCGGCAGGATACAACACTTTTTGTTTCATTTTTCATCTTGCAAATTAGTGTGCTTCATTTTATTATGTTGCATCTCCCTAAACATTGTGCATGTTGTCACGACCTGCCCGCGGCGTAATCGTCTTTATATAAGTAATTTTGGGAATAAATTTGGGGAATTCATATCTGGGCCGCAAGCAACGTCATGAAAGAGACGGGACTGCTCAGCTCTATAGTGCACCTTTAAGTTAGGCATTCCTTAAAGACAATTCCCTTATCGTCAAACCCACCCATATCAAACGTTTCCTACCGTTGCAATACTTAAGAAGGGAATTACATCATTCAAGCCTGCAGCGCTTTTTAATGGTTTCTTGTGTTTATGGATGACATGATCTACAGTATATCCCATCACTTGTATTAGTTAGCAGATTAATTGATTGTTGTTTAGTGTGATTTGGAAAAAAACAACAACAAAAAAGCAATTAGTGCATTAGTCATTATGATGCACAGACAATTATTTGGTGATAAGTAATGTTTAAACTAGGCTAATGTGTCTTTGTAATAAATTCATCAACTGTTATCTATACTGTATTTAACAAGGATGTAGTATACATTAGTAACACAGTCAGTGAGAGTCTCCATCAGACCAGCAGGGGGCAGTGCAGGACAACGGTCCTGTCCCCCAGCAGTACCATCACTGCATTGCACCCAGTTGACTAGTGTGACACAGCCAACTACCCCAAATTATCATTTTTCAGTCACAGCTATTAATTCATACACACAGTACTCCACCAACCAAGCATTCCACCATGCGATAACAACCATTTACAATTAAATGACCCACGCCTCGCTCTTCATGCATATTCATAATTCAATTCTATTTGTTCAAACAGCGTATTTGCATACATGTTTTTTTTTTGTTCGGTATGGGGAGGCCGCAGCAGGTAACTAATACTGGAAGCTCTACCCTGAGGTTTTGCTGCATCATCGTCCCATTAAATTTGATGGGTCCATTTGAGACAGGAGAGAGAAAGACGGATCTTCTTTTTTTTCCACTGCTCCTCCCGTTATTCGCAGATAGTTAATTAAAAATAGCTCTTCGCACTGGCACGAAAAAAAAGGGGGAAATACCCTCCTGACGAGCTTGGCCCCAGCAGCGAATTCAATTAAATGAACGGAGTCCAATCTTTTCTTTTCTTCACAACATCAGCTGCTGAGCTGAGTTGGTTTGGAGTCGACAGAGAGCTCTGGTATTTGGGCCACGGCAGAGTCTGGAACTCTGGGATGTTGTGTGAAGGAAACAACACTAGGGGAAAAAAACTTACACACTTTCTAAATGCTGGTTAGGCCTGTCACAGTTATTGCAGAAATGCCTAATTGCAATAATTTATTTATTTATTTATATGGGTTGAAAAATGTTGATAACACGATAAAAAAATATCACGTTCAAGAAAATGAAGTTCTACTATATTATGAATGATTAATGAAGTCATTATTTTCTTTGTGTTTACTGTATAAGCCATTTGTCGCATCTACCCTGTGCATATTTGTCATTATGAAACCTAAATGAAAACCAAACAGAAATCAAATTCCTATTCATGATTTCATATTGCATGTTGCGGCGTTCAATTAAATCGTTAAAGGACTAGTGAATTGGGAAAAAAACAACGTTTTTCACACTTTTAGAGCACATCTGTGGTCATTATCTGTCCATACCCGACAATGTATGCCCCCAAATTTTTCATTTTGTGTATTTTTCAAAATCAAAACTCCATGAAAATGTGCTGTGTGATGACGTATCCATTATCACACCAAAAAAGCCAATAGACATTTAGCTGGCCTCTTTTTATCCTATTCCTGAATTGTCCTCCAAAGACACAGTTGCCTTGATTTACAGTCAGAAATACTCTCGCCTCATTCTAGCATCCAGACAGTGTATTACTCAGTTTAAACTGAGTAATACACCTTAATCCTATCACGTTGGAATCTGTGATATATGGTAGAAATAACTTAAGCCACAGCTCTAAAGTGGCAGAGTAGAGTGATTGTAAACAAACATTCCAAGTGTTGTGTGTAGTATAACTCAGCGTAAGCCGTCCCTCACACTAATGCCATCCCGTCGCCTAAATGATCTGATTAGTTCATAAACCCTCTGTGCCAGATAATCGGGTTTGAACCGTAATTAAAAAAACACACCGTTTCCCGTTCATCGTACCTTTGTACGTAATTACTGTATTTGTGTGGCAATTGAATTTTCAATCGTGAACTTCAATTTGTCATGGTGACAGTGGACAGCCCTGATACTAGCTCTAAAGACCTCTCTGTTTCTCAGTCTCGCTCTTTTGTGTCTGCGCCTGTCTATCTGTGGTTCTGTGTGTCCAGTGGTGGACTGGGTGAAAAAAACGGCCGGACATTTTTAGCGTGATTTGGCCTAGACCGTCCCACCACAACCAGCACATGTTGGACCTGGACCTGGTATAGTTGGTTAACCAGATGTAACACTTTGAGAGCGTGAACATGAAACCAAATGGACCCTTGCGGGTCCATTTGGTTTCCACCCAGACCCTCCCCTCCAGGCGGACCGGAGGGCGATTTTTTTTTTTTTGGGTTGCCACCCGAAATAAAGCAGGGGGGTTGAGATAGGTGCGCTTGTTTTACCCTGCCGGCTACTACTAGTAGGGTGGATGCATAGTTTTACTGAGGTTATGTGGGAAGAGGAAGTTTGCAGAAAAACAATGGATTTTAAAACTTAATACAACATTTCCACAGGGTTTAAACCAATATGAAAAATATAAGTAAGATTTGTTATCTCAGACATAGATAGACTCTTCTTCAACAAAGATGGCGAATGCAAACATTCTCTGTATTGTACTCCTATATAATGTTTTAAGATTCAAAACACTGAAGTTTTATACCACAAACATAACCTCAGTAAAACTATGCCTAAACCTAATCCTAACCCTAAACATAACCTCAGTAAAACTATGCCTAAACCTAACCTAACCATAACCTCAGTAAAACTATGCTTCGCCCCGCCCTACTAGTAGTAGCCAGCAGGGTAAAACAAGCGCTCCTTCCCATCCCCGCTGCTTTATTTCGGGTGGCAACCGAAAAATCGCGACCGGAGGCCACCTGAGCTGCCCTCCAGCTGTTTGTGACAAGTGCTCTCATATTGTCTGAGTGTCGGAGCCTGTACTTGTACAGCGTGGGCTCCTGGTTCCACCGTGACAAGTCCCTGCTGAACCCGGCTTGATTTAATTAACTTCTTTTTGGCGGGAACACCTTTTGGTGTTCTAAGATTTATTAGCATAAGTGGCATTACTTAGCATTATTTAGCAGTATTAGCATTACTTAGCATTATTAGACTGACTTACTCAGCTTTAGCTATACTTAGCACTACCAGCATTACTTACTTAGCATTATTACCATTGATTACCATTTCTTCGCATTATTAGCATTTTACTTGGCACTTGGCATTAGTATTACTTAGCACTATTAACAGTACTTAGAATTAGCATTACTTAGCATTATTCGCATTACTCAGCATTGCTTAGCATTACTTCACAACCTACAAGCTCATGCCACTACGTGACACGCTATGAGCTTGTAGGTCTGATATTTTTGAAAAGGGTGAAAATGTGGCGCAAATCATCTGAATTATTTTCCGTTCAGCATGGCTTAAGGCTGACTTGCATGTGTTTCTCTCTCCGGTTGGTTGCCTACTTTGTTCTGAAAACACAACGCTGCATGCTCTACAGATCTTTAATTGGCATATTTAGTCGACTAAGCCCCAAACAATTCCAGATGACTAAAGAGGACCAAAAACCAAACGCTGTGTTCAAACCGCTAAGACTGAATTAGAAGTTGCTGTCCAAAACGTAAGGTATACTAGGTAACATTTTCATTAAATAGAAATTATGGCCGGCATACTTGTCTCCTAAGCTATTCCCTGAATTTCAGCCCTTAAAGGACAACTTAGCCTATAGAGAAAGTGGGTGTTAATTGTTACTTTATTTTTTTGCTATGGGAGGGAGCATTCGAACATGGTGCTAAATACATTTTTGTTTACAACAATTTAAAGCTATTTCTTTTTTTATTATCTACTAATAAACTCCAGGAAATTACATCTGGCCACAAATGATCTACTGAATGTGACAAACTGCCATATTGAGCCTCTGCGTCAGGCATACCCAAATATGCAGTGTATAAAGTGCAGTGTGGTGTGCTGCCTCCTTCACATTCAGTAGATCCTGTGAATTATTTATAACTGTGGCCAGTTATAATTTCCTGGGGTTTATTAGGACTGTAGTAGATCATAAAAAAGGGATCACTTTAAAACTTTGTAGCTAAAATCCCTAAAACTAACGAAACCAGCAAATGTAAACAATTAACACCCATCTTTTACGTTCCCTAATAACATGACACATACAGTAAACCTTGGTAGAAAAAAAACAAAACAAAGGTGTCCTTTAACCCATTTAGGCCCGACCTAAGGTTTTTGAAAAACTTTAAATATTTTCTATAAAAGCATAAAAACAAATTGAATATTTGAATACTGTACATACTGTACAGGATCCATTTGGATTCCCGTCCTTAATGGGTTAAATCCTGTTCTAAATATGTATTTTATTGTCTTCGGTCTAAACTAAGACTAAAGAATTCCAGGTGACTGCCTAGGACTAAATCTAAATGGCGTGTTATTCGAAGGACTGAGACTAAACCAGAATTTGCTGTCAAATAGAAAACCAGATCCTCTCTCAGTCACCGCAGTAAGTCAACTGGTTATGAACTTAAGGTGCACTGTAGTCAGCCTGGAAACAGCCCAGTCTGCCACGAGGAAGATAAACAAACCCCTGGGGCAGGTTGGGTTCGGGACTCCTCAATTTTTAAATGATGACATTTCCCTTACCCCCGGAAATTGTGGGTGACCAATCACGGACCACTATTCAAAGTGAAACTGGAATCTCTTTGTAACCCCCACCTCGGGAATAGAATATACAGTATCCCCAGTGATATATTGGTATGGCCATATGCCAGGCTAGCACTATAGGAAAGTAATCTCTTTCAAAAACGGCCGATCTTCTTTAAAACAAGTGGCTTCAGATCCAGTGCTAATAATAGACTCCACCGAGAGAGAGTTTTTATTTCTCAGAGCACAGCTAGGGATCTCCTACGCAAGAGGTATTATTTTTGGTTGCCTCTCCTAGCTACAGTATGTGTGTATACCATAAATGAGGCTCTGCTCTCTCCCATTCTATCAGGGGTCTTCAGTGGTATTCCCTTTTAGCTGAGTTAGCTATATAGGGACCCTCCACACCCAGGCTTTCATTTTCGTCCGCCTTGCGCGAAAACGGAAAGCCTGGACTAACGCGCGTTGGAAAGTGGCCTTGAGGGCGTGTCAACCTTCCGGGTGGGCGTCGCTCTAAATGATGTGACGTAGAACAGCAGTGGACGGGCGTGGGAGGGGCCGGAGATGACGACACGTTTGTGAGATCAAATCAGAGCGCAGCACTTCCGCCGTGGGTATCCCACGACACCCCCGCCCCCAAGGCCAAAATCATTGAGGGCTAGACCAGGTTAGCTATATAGGGACCCCCCACTACATTGTATATCATTCTGTTGTGGATTAGACATTTTCATAGATACCACAGAGAGTATCATAGAACTATCATAGACGCTATTGTAGATAGAGTTGCCTGCCAACTTGGTGCATTTGTCATTATATTTAGCTTTTTTCCAGACCCCACTAGCGCAAAAATTAGTGAAAAGCACCTGGCGGAAAATGTAGTGCTTTTTGGCTGGTGAGTTGGGGCGAAATTGGTTGACAGGCGCCAGAGATAAAAACTCCCGTTTTTCATCATTTCTCCTCCTATGAGGAGAAATGATTCTTAGAAAGGACCATTGGTAACCAAATAAACCTTATAGATCTGTAACTCTTGAGATGGTAAGATGAATTTTACGCTCTCAAGAGTTAAATTATATTTAATTAATTCTGAATTACCTAATTTTCAAGAATCTACACATTTAGAAAATGTAGAGGAATTGCTATTTTGACCCACATTTTGCCAGTTATTTCTCCTAAATTAGTCCGAGAGACTAAACTCAGCATCAAACGGTGGTCCGTGGGTAAAATGTAGAATAAATATTGGGCCCTGGTATAAAAATGGTTGAAAACCACTGCTCTAGCGCATTCTAGTACATTTTGTAAGTGTCACTAGTGCATTTTGGATTTTGGCAGTTGGCAACACTGATCGGCTCCATCATACATAGGCCTAGATAGAGTATGGTGCTCCCTGTGGAGCATACAAATGTCTTCTAAATCAGGTTTGTGAAAAAGCAAACATAAGGCCTTTTAGACGGGGAGTGATGAACGCAGGCTATATCGTGGGGATTCCACCGTGCTCCTCAGTGTCTATAAACACAATCACTCAGCAGGGGAAAAACAGCTCATCAGAATCATGCACACAACGAAATCACTGGACGTCGTTGATGCGTTTGCGTCACTGCACTGTGTCTTGGGATAAGAAGCACGTCCTGTTGAAATTGAACTAGAGGCAGGTTTTATCGATCCCTGTGTGGAAAAACCCTTATTGAGAGATGCTCAAACATTTTCACATCAGGCACCCCCGACGTATTTTTGTTGGCATGCCATCTCAAATATATACTGTATAACTCCAATCCTCTAATGCACATATGTCAAACTCAATGATCTCAATGATAAGAAATGAATGCAACTAATTGTTTTACTTCCTCAACTCCCCCGGAAATTGTGGGTGACCAATCACGGACCTCTATTCAAACTGAAACTGTAATCTCTTTGTAACCCCCACCTCGGGAATCTAATATGCAGTATCCCCAGTGATATATTAGTATGGCCATATGAATGCAACTGAAATGAGGGAATGAAATGAATGCAACTAATTGTTTTACTTCCTCGACTCAGTCTCATTTAATTTCTCATATAACTATGAAAGCAGCACTTGGTGAGGATCATAAAAGAAAAATAATTCACCAAAAAATAGCAGGTGTTCACGTCTCACAGTGCGTGGCGCACTATGAGACGTGAACTGTGGAGACGTGAACACCTATGAGACGCCAGGTACTTTTCACTTTTCATTAAAACTTAAAACAGTTTTTAATGCAGGCAGTTTCATCTTTACAATTATCTTGCCATTAAGTGACATTGATTTTTGAAGGGAAATTACTTTTTTGCTGTTTGACAGGGACGTCATCGCAAACCGGTGTTGAAACACAGACCGGTATCTCCGGCCCTCGACTTGTACCACTTTTTCTATTTTGGCTCACTCTGTATTTGGGTTTTACAGCCCTGCTCTAATGCTACTACTATCAGTAAAGGCTCAAACATACTCCAGGGTGAAACGAGTTTACGTGAAGAGTTTTTACCGTGGTTTTGTTTTTTTAAGGCGTCACCCTGGATCATACATACTCCAGGATGAAGTCATAAAAAAACTACACCACAATGAAAACTCTCCACCTAAACTTGCTTCATCCTGGACTATGTTGTTTGAGCGTTAAGACTATTACTAGCACCAGTACTGGTGCCAGTGTTGCCAACTTCCAAAATCCAAAATGCGCTAGTGGCACTTCGAAAATGCTCTAGAATGCGCTAGATCAGGGGTTTTCAACACGTGGTCCAGGGACCACCAGTGGTCCTTGAGATGGTTCCAGGTGGTCCGCTGCAGGCTGAATGATGGAAGGTTGGGTAACCAGATGTAACTCTTGAGAGTGTAAGAAATGAACACGCTCAAGATGGTGCTCCCTGACTTAAATGCTGAATAAATGGTGGTCCCTGGTGTCAAAAATGTTGAAAACCCCTGTGCTAGATGCTTGCCTGGAAGGGAATATATGGTCAAAATGACCATTAATTTTCTACATTATCTAGTTGTGTAGAGACTTGGGCTAACACACATGATGAATATTTTAACTTTTGGGAGTGTAAAAATGAAACCAAAGGGTCCATTTGGTTTCATTTTTTGCGCTCTCATACCCAAATATGGAGTGTGATGCACAGTCAGACAGAAGCACAGACATTTCTGCCTGGTTTACATAGTAATCCTGCGTACTGCTTACTACCAGTAAGACGCAGTATGTCTTACTGGAAGTTCGCTTTCCATATACACTCAACAAAAATATAAACACAACACTTTTGTTTTTGCTCCCATTCTGCATGAGATGGACTTAAATATCTAAAATTCATTCCAGATATACAATATTACCATTTCTCTGAAACATTGTTCACAAATCTGTCTAAATGTGTGATAGTGAGCACTTCTGCTTTGCTGAGATAATCCATCCCACCTCACAGGTGTGCCACATAAAGATACAGATGCGACATTATGTGAATTTCCTTTTGCTTTATTGGCGTCTGGGGACTCTGAATCTGAACCAGTCCATCTGGTGTGACCACCATTTGCCTCATGCAGTGCAACACATCTTCTTCGCATAGAGTTTATCAGATTGTCAATTGTGGCCTGTGGAATGTTGGTCCATTCCTCTTCAATGGCTGTGTGAAGTTGCTGGATATTGGTGGGAACTGTCGAAATTGTAATAACACATGTCAAAATGATAATAACAATTTATTACAATTTCGACAGTGCGTACTCTGCGTACCAGTTCCCACTTTTGAGAACTGGTACACGGGAACTGGTTTTGGGATCTGCAGGGCTAAAATTATCATCAAATTGTCTGTGGCTCAAATTCTGAATAAATAGTGGACCATGGTGTGATAAAGGTTGGAAACCACTGGTTGTGAAGGAAAGTCTTTTTGTGATTCCAGGAATCACCTAACAACCTCTCGTGTCTGGGGAGTGGAGTCAAATACTATAACACATTTTTATTATTATTGAACATACAGTAGATTAATCAGCTGGTCTATGTCCTTTTACCGCGTGGTGATAAGGTGATTATATTATCCCTGTGTAGGCCATTACCACGGGCAGCATCCCAGGCTTCATCGACGTGATAATGAACCTGAACTCCCCTGCTCTCCTGGAGGATAACCTCATCTGGCAGGCCAAGACGGCTGGGAAACGGATGGTGTTCTATGGAGACGACACCTGGGTGCGCCTCTTCCCCAAACACTTCATGGAATACGACGGCACGACCTCCTTCTTTGTGTCTGACTACACTGAGGTATGTTTTTTAAAAAATATTAATTTATTTTCTGACCAGCGCACGGGTTGATCTTTTATAGTTCAGCTATTTAGTGTGTGTGTAGCTGAATGCTCTCAATCAGGGAGACTTGTGTAGAAGAATTAGAAACATGTAGGCGTCTAAACTCTTCAATCTGTGACCCAAAAAATTATATAAACAGGCTATCTTCACTAATGGCATTTCCAAAATGCACTAGAATGCACCAGATGCTTGCCTGGAAGGCATACAGTATATGCCTTCGAGATTCTTGCCCGGAAGGCATACACTGTATACTGTGTATACAGAGGGTCCATTTGGTTTCAACTGTCCATCATTTAGCCTGAGGAACACTGGATGAAAACCAGTGGTCCTCAATGGCGCCTGTCAACTCACCAGCCAAAAAGCACTAGATTTTCTGCAGCTTTTCACAAATTTTGGCGCTAGGGGGATCTGGACAAAAAGAAGCTAAATTTAGCGACAAATGCGCCAAGCTGGCAACACTGGTCACAGGTGTCTTTGGTTACATGTGTACTAGAGGCAGGCCTTAATTAGCGGCCCACGAACAGCCGGGGCCCGTGGAGTACAGCCCAGGCCCGTCCCGAACCCCGACATATTATAAATTCTTATTTATAGCGTGCGCATTGCAGCGCTTTTTATTGGTAAACGTCTCTCGTCTGCTCTCTCTATAGGCTATGATGTCGCACATTTCTATGCTCTGACAAAAATAATCAGTTTCCAACAAACAAAAGGAAATGAAATATTGCAGAAGCATTACTAAACAATGGTGGATACAGTCAAGATAAATAACCCTGGGCTACGTTTCCTTCAGGTGTGTCTGTGATGCAAGCCCTACTACAGCAATATTAGGCAGACACAGTATGCGTGGCTTTTGTATAGCGGCACCGATGCTGCCTATTGTCAGGCCCACGCCCACATTGCAGAGATCATTGTCTCCCACCTACTAACTCTCCACACCTGACTCTCATTAAGCCACACCTATATAATCACCTCCTCTGCCACTCCAGTCAGTATTGTTTGTTCCTCTACTAGAGACATTAGTCTCTCTGCACAGTTACGTCTGTTGCATTGCCTTAGTTCTCAGTTTAACCCCTTTCCTGCCTTTGGACTAAGAGTCGCCCTTTGTTTGTATTACCCTTCTTTGGATTTATTAAACTTTATTTTGAACCTGCACTTGCATCCAAGACAATGTCCTTAGACCTGTACTGTCTGCAATGTGATCTGACTGGCGCTCTTATAAACCCTCATTATATGAACAAGACTTTATCACACTAACACACACACTATCACACATTATCAATGAGCAGTAACGTTGTGATGTGATGCTAGCCGAAGCCAACAATCTCACAACGCGCTGAGCTTGTAGATGGGCTTGCATCACAGACACCTGCTGAATGAAAACAAAGCCACAGTAAGAATTAGTCGAGAACACATACTCTCGACTAGTCACCACCGTAAGGTGGTGACTATGGAACGCACCCTGTCATTCCGTCCCGTCATTCCGTCCCGTGTGTGATGTAATGATGACGTCATAGATCTGAGCCGGAGAATAGACATTAGTGTTTTATATATATTAGAATAATATCATCAATTCTTGAGCCCGGATGGTGGAGACCGGATGGTGGAGACCTCTAGTCTTGACTGTATAAATCCACCTTTGTTTAGTAATGCTCCTGCGAGAGAGAGAGAGAGAGAGAGAGAGAGAGAGAGAGAGAGAGAGAGAGAGAGAAGAGAGAGAGAGAGAGAGAGAGAGAGAGAGAGAGAGAGAGAGAGAGAGAGAGAGAGAGAGAGAGAGAGAGAGAGAGAGAGAGAGAGAGAGAGAGAGAGAGAGAGAGAGAGAGAGAGAGAGAGAGAGAGAGAGAGAGAGAGAGAGAGAGAGAGAGAGAGAGAGAGAGAGAGAGAGAGAGAGAGAGAGAGAGAGAGAGAGAGAAGGAGAGAGAGAGCCTATTGTGCAGACGGTCCAATTTGGTTTATATTCACGTCACGAAATTAATATAAGGGCACGTGAGCCCGGGCCTGGCCCGAGGCCCATTTGTCCGGAACAGAGACAGCCGGAGCCCAGCCCTAATGTGTACACCCAGGATCTGTACCTCTCTCATTAAGAAAAAAAAAATATGTATTTTTAATCACAAGATTTTGCAACCTCTTTTCCAAGCTTTTTTTCCAACCAGTGTTAATTATCTAATGTAATCCTGGGAAATACACTTCTTCTGCCAACCTATGGGGGGATGGGCAGCGGACTGACCTCATGTCTCCTTCTGTGCATGATACAGTAAGGCGGCCATTAACCATTATTTTCCTGCCCTGCTTATAAGACGAACCCCACTTTTCAAGGCTAATTTGTGTAAAAAGAACATATAAAAACACTGTCTTATATTCAGGCCAATAGGGCAATTAAATTATCGATTTGATTACAATTCATCGATTAATCGTTGCAGCCCTAATACATGAGGTGTCCAAGCTGCTTTCCCTCACGCGTCCATTTGGTTTCATCTTACACTCTCAAGAGTTACAGATCCATAAGGGTCCATTTGGTTACCAACTGGCCGTCATTTAGCCTGGGGACCACCCCTCTCGGGGACGACTACTGGTGTTCCCCGGAGCAGTGGTTGAAAACCTCTGTGTTAGATTTCACCTTGCGTATCTCGTGCAGGTGGACAACAATGTGACCCGTCACCTGGACGGCACGCTGAAGAGGGACGACTGGGACATCCTGATCCTGCACTACCTGGGTCTGGACCACATCGGACACATCAGCGGACCGCACAGCTCCCTGGTCCAGCCCAAACTACTGGAGATGGACGACGTGTTGAAGAGAATCCACGGTTCCCTCATTTTAAAGGTTTGGTTCTCGTTTATATAGACCTCGCAATCTGCAAAGTGAAGAATTTTCCCGAGGGGGGTTTTAAAAGGCGGTTAAAAGATTATACTGTGCTAAACTCTACTAAAGGTTCTGACCGCAGATGAAGGAAATGAAGGACGGGCGCAGGGCAGGCTAACAGTAAAACGCTCTTAAATAACATTCCGCACTAACAGCAGCCGGGTGTAACATTTCCCAATGGGGGGGGGGGGGATGGTATGGGTGCGGCTTCATCGCCCGCGTCGCTTCGCGCCACGGATGATGAACCGCCCCCATACCATTTCCAGTTACAGGACAAGTAAAGCATCAATAATAACATCAGTTGTTGTTGAAGTTGCAACAGGCACACATCATGCATAAAGCTAAAGGTCTGACTCAGAGAGTTTTCTGTTTTCAATGATGAAATGCTGTTGGTTTAGTGGTTTCAAACTTTAATTTGAAATATCTTCGGTTGTTTTGTATGCCATCGTGTTTGGTGAGGCAGACTGGGCATTTAGGGGGGCATTGCCCCCCCCCATGTCCATTCCTAGATCCGCCCCTGACTAACGGAATGGTAACGGGTGCATTTACAGTATATGGACGCTTTTATCCAAAGTGCTTTATGTAGATTGTGCATTGCATTCCGCACACACACAGGTTCACACACATCGCCATGTCCGTGCGAGGCACCAACGGGCACACCGGGAGCAATTATTATCCTGCTCAAGGTCACTTTTGACACCACTGACTCACTACTGATAAACAGAACAAGTTTTAGCCTTTTCAATTTAGCGTAGCAGCTGTCTGGCCAACCGACACGCTGCGGCTGGCCAGGCCGCCAGTCAGCACTGATTGACCTTTCAGTGTTGTGAAAGCTCTGTTTTTCCACAACACGATGATGTATTTGAATTAAATACTTATTCTGTGACCGGAGTCTGTTTCAACATCACTATATAGTTTACAAAATTTTGAAGCAATTTCTTTTTTTGTTATCAGGAAATTATAACTGGCCACAGAAGTTCACAGAATGTACTGTACGTGAAGGTGGAGCACACCAGTCTTTTTAGTAGACTAAAAAAATTAATAAATTGCTTTAAAATTATTACTAAATAGTGTCCCAGCAGAATTTTGTTAGTGTTTTGTTGGAGTTTTTGGTTTGGCTTTTGGTTTTCAACCATTTTGATAACCACTGTCCACCTTTTTTTATTATTCGTTTGAGTCAGGGACTACCATTTGATGAGGTCTAGTCTCAGAGCCAAAACTAAATAGATCTAAATAGACCCACACTGTTCTATAGTAAAACAATACAAAACTGGGAGTACTAGACTGATTAAGTGTTTCTTTTTTTTTACAAGCACAATTTGGCTCAAATAATAGTAGAAATACAGCATTGTCATAAGAAATACAGTAGGTACGTACAGTATATCGATTATGCACCCTGGGTTTACTTTTACTGTCCCCAGTGAAACAACCCTGCTCAGTCCTCACTAGTGTCTGGACTTGTTCACTCTTATTTAAAAAATGTATTATTTCAACAAACAAAGCCGCCAGAAGTGTGCAAAGTTCACACGATTCCATCTTTTAAACCTTTACAACAGCTTTGGAGCACAAAGGAAGAAATAAAATGTTTCTGTGGGGTATTGGCTGAAAAATGGCAACTTCTGGGGGAAGTTTGGCAACTTCCAGGGGAAGTCAACAAACTGGAAGTCCCACCTTTTGAAAGTCTTTCTGGGGTGCTTTGTACCCAGGCTTTCATTTCGCAGGGCAGATGTAAGCCTGGCGGCCGAGGCTACCACTATGAGGTTTAGCCTCTCAGAGCCAAAACTAAATAGATCTAAATAGACCCACACTGTTCTACAGTAATTGACACATCAGTACGAAACTGGGAGTACCAGACTGATTAAGTGTTTTTTACAAGCACGACTTGGCTTAAATAATAATGGAAATATAGCATTGCCATAAAAAATGGGTATCGATTATGCCTTCATAATCTTTTTTTTTCGTCAATTGGTCCTCTACAGACCCTATAAATGGTCATTAAAACAAGTTGGAAAGAGAATGCAGCGGTTTTATTCTGGATTGCATTGGCAGCCAAATGCATCGTCACGGTCCCGCACTCTCTCCAAGCTTTTTCCTAGTAGTGAAGAACGACTAAATCTTGGGGTTTCTTCTTCTTCTTTTTTTAATGGTACCAAGTGTATATATTTCCTTGAAAACTCGTAAAAAAGATAAAGCACATAGCTGGAAAATTTCAGCAGCGTCGTATTTCACTCTGCTGCGCCCCTAGTAGTCGTTAGAGCATCTTGTTAAAAATATGCCTCGCCGGTTTGCCAAGTGCTCATAAGTGCGACTGTGTGTATATTCTGGCCAGTGGCAGGTGTGTTAGCTCCTGGCGTTCCTTCTCCGAGAGAGAGAGAGAGAGAGAGAGAGAGAGAGAGGGAGAGAGAGGGAGGGAGAGTCAGTCTCCTTTGAATGAAGTGCGTTTGAAAGTATGGCTCCAGGTCTCATCAATGCAATCTTCTGCGGGTTCTTGCGCGGCAGCACACACCGGTGCGACCTAAATATAGACTCACGGCCCAGTGGGGTCCCGAAGGATGTCTTCAACGCAGCGTTCTCTCTGATAAACCTGTGCTCCCAATGAGTTTAGAGGGGTGGGGGGTAGGGGGTAGACAGCAACACACTGTTATACTGCACACCTAAACTAACTGGCTCTATGAAGGGAACAATGCAGGGAGGCAGAGCAGGAAACCATTCAAGTGACAGCGTTGGAGCTCCACTAATAGCGTATCCCTTTGGCTTGCCTGTTTTTCAGCTCTTATTAAGAACAGAATTCGCTCCCTTTGGCAGTCAGAGCAACCGGCTGCCACCGTAACGTTCCTTGAAATCTAAAAAAACGGTATAATTTTAAAACCCATTTTGTTGAAAATACCGATTCGGCAAACTGCCTCGTTGGTAGGTATTTGTCAAGCGTTTTGATAATGTCATGGACCACCGCCCGCATTGGTATGCATTTGGCCCGCAGATCTTCCACCAATCTGGTGTCTTCTACTGATACTGTGGCTTTTACAGCATACATTAGGTCTGGCCCCAGCATGCAGTGGGGACACACACTGACACTACAGATGAGACACTCTGCAGTCAACTTAACAGGTGTTTACTTCAAATCTAGCCTCGACACCCAGGCACTAATTTGTGAGCCGCGGTGGCCTAGGAGTGGGAGTCAACCTTTCAGGGTGGGTGTAGCATTGGCAGGGCGGTAGGGGGAGGGGCCGGGGATGACGACACGTTGGTGAGATCAAATCAGATCAGCTAATCTGCCTTCCAAAAACTGACCCCAGGCCAAAATCATTTCAGGTTAGGCCAGGCTACAGTGAACTTGACACGTGTTTACTCCGTGATGCACAGCTTTCAAATCTGACAGGGGATATTTAACTTGCTGGGCGTTATTTTATTCAAGAAAAATCCATGATAGATTAAAGCACAACTTAGTTTCTTTCAACCAAGGTTTATGTTTTAGGTTCTTATTAGAGAAAGTAAAAGAGCTGGGTTTATTAGGACTGTAGTAGATATATACTGTAAAAAAAAAATCGCCATGTTTGAATGCCCCCTCCCATAGCTAAAATCCCTAAAACTAAAGAAAGCAAGGGAAACAATTAACAGCAATCTTTTACTTTATCTAATAACTACCTAAAACATGAACCTTGGTTGAAAAGAAACTAAAATTGTCCTTTAAATGTTAGACCCAACAACATTCCACAGGGCTTTTAGTCCTGATGACTTCATAGAGGTCATTTGTTGAGATCACAGCATATTTGTAAAAAAAAAACAACAACAACAGCATTTTCAGTCTTGAGATTTGTTTTGGCTCGAAGCCCTGCATGGTGTCTGTATGGAAAGCTTGAATTATTCTCTTTCGATCTGCAAACTTTGCGTTTCATTAAAAAAGAAATGCACTATAGAAACGCTATGAGCTACTTTCTGTCAGGAAAGAAGTGTCAGAGCTTGTGAGCGCTGGTTTTCAGCACGGAAAACCTCATGATGTGCAAATTCAATGCAGGTATTACTGTATGTATTGGCTGTTATGTGATAATCAACAAGAACTTCCAAACTCCAAATTCCAAGAATCCTCTGCAAGGAATTTCTTGATGGGGAGTTGCTCATAACAACATGTCTACTGTGGATTTCTAACACATTGCTGATAGAAAGCTTTCTGTACAGCTGCAATGTTTGACATTATTTACTACAATTAAATGTTCAGTTTGGATGAGGAGGATGTGTCCCTTTGGGAAAACAATGCATGTGCGCATAGGCTTCTGTCTGTCATGAAGCCAAAGACAAATTTACCGCATTGTTGGGACTATAAGGTGCACTTAAAAGCCTTTAATTTTCTCAAAAAACGGCAATGCGCCTTATAATCCAAAGCGCCTCATATACCAGTATGGCTTGTTTAACAGCAGTGGCTTCTATTCTACATTTTAATTTGGTGTGGCTTATATTTGAAAACAGTCCTAAAATAGGCCAGTCATGGAAGGTGCACCTTATAATGAGGTACACATTATAATGTGTAAAACCAGGACGGCCTCTTGATTGGGGTCAGATCAAGGCAATCCAAGGCCCCGTTTCCACTAAGACGATCCGCCGTGCAAAAATGAAAACGGTCTCAAAAAGTTTACCGTCTCCACTGACCATTGAAAACGCATTGAGAAGGGTGCAGTATATATGCCGGGCCTGTAGGTGTCGCTGTAGCAACTCGTTGGCACAAATATCAAGAAGAGGAAAGATAAGCGGTTGCCATGTTTGCGTATTATAAGTGACTTTGGCCTGTTTCTTCAGAGTGTATATAGTATTAGTTGAGCCTGTTTCATTGGATTTGTTTTAGCTCATTATAAAAACTAAACAATTAAAGACTAAATATATATATATATATGACTATATTATATATATGAGCTGTAACAGACTGTCTAGTCTTGTGATTTTGTGTAGCCTATTGAGGATTTGTTGAAAGTATAACTTGACTTAAGATAAAGGAAGTGACCACCATACCAAATTTGTGTTGTTAAAATCATTAATAAAAAAAAATGTCACTTTTTTCCATGGTAGCCTATATGCATAAATGCGCCGTTTTAAACCAAACATAAGACAACATTCATTTCTCTAGACAAATTTGTGGAAAAATAACATTGGATGTCAAATGTCTAGTCCTCACTTAGCCTGTTTTTACGATATTTCCTTTGGGGAAAATGTTCTTACACTCAACAAAAATATAAACGCAACACTTTTGTTTTTGCTCCCATTTTTCAGGGGATGGACTTAAAGACCTAAAATTCATTCCAGATATACAATATATCCATTTCTCTCAAGCACTGTCCACAAATCTGCCTAAATGTGTGATATTGAGCACTTCTGCTTTGTTAAGATAATCCATCCCACCTCACAGGTGTGCCACATTAAGATGCAGATGTGACATCATGATTAGTGCACAGGTGTACCTCAGACTCTCCACAATAAAAAGACACCCTGAAATGTGCAATTTTCTTTTGCCTTATTGGGTTTATGGGCCTCCGAACCAGTCAGTATCTGGTGTGAGCACCATTTGCCTCATGCAGTGCAACACATCTTCTTCGCATAGAGTTTATCAGATTGTCAATTGTGGCTGTGGAATGTTGGTCCACTCCTATTCAATGGCTATGTGAAGTTGCTGGATATTAGTGGGAACTGGTATGCGCTGCGAAATGGTAATAATGTGGTAATATTGTGTTATTACCATTTTTACAGTGTGTACCAGTTCCCACTAATATCCAGCAACTTCACATAGCCATTGAAGAGGAGTGGACCAACATTCCATAGGCCACAATTGACAATCTGATAAACTCTATGCAAAGAAGATGTGTTGCACTGCATGAGGCAAATGGTGCTCACACCAGATATTGACTGGTTCGTAGGCCCATACACCCAATAAGGCAAAAGAAAATTGCACATTTCAGGGTGTCTTTTTATTGTGGAGAGTCTGAGGTACACCTGTGCACTAATCATGATGTCAAATCTGCATCTTAATGTGGCACACCTGTGAGGTGGGATGGATTATCTTAACGAAGCAGAAGTGCTCAATATCACACATTTTGGCAGATTTGTGAACAGTGTTTGAGAGAAATGGTTATATTGTATATCTGGAATGAATTTTAGGGCTTTAAGTCCATCCCCTGAAAAATGGGAGCAAAAACAAAAGTGTTGCGTTTATATTTTTGTTGAGTGTATATTCAGGCCAATAGGGTATATATGTTTGTTTTAGAGAGAAGATCAACAAGCTCACAAAATGCAACATCATGTCACGACTCGAGCCGCAAACTTGTTGATCTGCTGTTCTCAAATAACCTGGTCGCGTTTGGGCTAGTATAGGCCCGGGCGCTTATTTCTCGCTCACATTCTGGCAACACTGCCTTTGACAACGTAAACATGAGCAACAGACCTATGGAACAGACCGAACAGACACTTGTTACAAACAGCAGTGGTGTTGTTGCATAGAAGCAGTACATGTTGTTGGAAACGCACCAACTGTGAACTATTTTCTACAGCATTAATGCAATGAATGCAAACGCTGGGTGCCGCCATGTTTGTTTATTGTTGTTCAGGGGTGAGCATGCGCTGTGGGATCTCAGTTAAAAAACTATACGGTTTCGCCCGTTTCGACTGTCCACACGGAGACGCAAAATGACCGGATAAGTTTCGATCCACTCTGGAAGGCCGATTCAAAGTTTGTCGGTTTCGTTTACCGTTTTGGGTTTCAGTGGGAATGAAAGGGCGAATCGTTAAAAAGTTTTGCGTTTACACTGCGGATCGTCTCCGTGTGGACGTACCCCAAGACTAGTCAAAGCTGGCCCAAAATATCACCTGATTTCCACACAAATCCTGTCCACTAAAGACGGACGTCCCTGGATCAATCTCAAAGCCAGATTAACTTAAATCAATTATAACTAGATCAGCACTCGGCAGAGTGCAAACCTGCACGTTGCACACAAGTAGTCATGGCCTACTTGTGCGTGAGTGGAGCAAGGGAGCAGAGAGCAAGTACTCTGACACCTCCAGGAGATAATAGGGACATCTTGAACGTCACTGGAGTCCTCCAGTGATGTTGCGATAACCTCCAGTCCTCCAGTGACTCCAGTAACTATCAAGACTACTGTAGTCCAGATCACAGCCCATATGGAGATGATCTTTACGTCATTTCCAGGATGTCACAAATTGAAATTACCCCTGACCCTAAGCAATAGCTAAGCTATTCTGGGCCAGGTCGGACTACAGTAGTTATGATTGATTTAAGTTAGTCTGGCATCAATCTGACTCTCTGATTTATCCAATTGTCCGTTTTAGTGGTCAGGATTTGTGTTGGTTGAAATCAGGTGATATTCTGGGCCAGCTTTGACTAGTCTTGGATTGCCTTGAATTGGACACAATCAAGATGTCAGGACAAATCACTAATTTGTGGAATCAAACAGCGAAGGTGTCACACTCATGTTTAAAATCAACTGAGGAAAAATTGTGTGCTGCTCTATTTTGTATGCGCCTTTGGTGCCATTAAGTCAAAAACTAGATCTAGGACAGCAATAGCCAATGCCCCCCCCCCCCCCCCCCCCCCCCCCCCCCCCCCCCCCCCCCCCCCCCCCCCAACATTCAGTAAACCACTGTAGGAGATTGGGTCGCTATAGCCAGGCCCGTTACATCAATGCATTATTTAGCTGTTTTCAGTCGGGGGGTTGATTTAATCAATGACTCTCCTGCACATGTTTGACATGTTATTGAACATTTTGTCTACTAGGTTTTCACACTCTGGCCATGTAACAGAGTGTGTCAGAGATTTGATGTTGCATGTTAACATTTGTACTGATGTTGCAGAAACAGTTCTCCTACTGAGAGTCGACCCTGTCAATTTAATTTCCACTGCTAGTTTGGTATGCGTGGAGTTGAAAGGGAATTATGGAGCAGCACAGAATCCCCAACATGATCAAAGTGCTTCCATAAACGGGTCGCCCTGTGCGTCTGTTACTCTGTTTTCTCGATTGCTATCTTCAAAATTCTTAAGCCGGAAAAAGATTCAAAGTATACCGGGTGCCACTTGTCATGACTGTATTTCCCCCAGGCAAGGTTTTGATTGGTTCCTTTTATGTCGGTATTGAAGCACACCTTCCATGAGAGGAAGATACTTGTGTGTTGTTGCTGTTGTTGTTTATGAGACCGAAGACAAGTTTCCATTTTGTAGACAATAAATGAAATAATAATAACTAACAAACGCTAAGGACACTGCTGTGGGTGCTGGTGGCGTGTCTCCTCCTCCACCTCATCAGTGCCCATACCTCTACTGTAAACTGCCTCCCCCTGGCCAGCCGGGGTGCCTGATGGAGGGGACAGGAACTGTTTGGAATAACGTGTTCCTTCCACACGCTACGTCCAACCAGGGAAACTCCCCCGTCAGGTGAAAAGAAGGCAGCTTGGACTCCTCATGCATTGAAGGAAGCATGAGGCCAGTCCGCTGCCGCACCAGGTTGGCGGAGGGTGTGTAGAGCCCAGGATCACATTAGGAAATTGGCACTGGGTGAAAAATGGGTTACAAAATTGTGTGATAAAAAATAGTAGAAAAAAAACTAGACAAAACAAATCTAAATGACCAATGAAACTAACATTTTTGTCAATTATTAGAGGTGAGAATTGCAGTTGCTGGTTATTATAAACGCAGAGCTTTGTGCTTTGCTCTGCCAAGTACGATTGAGAGACACCTGAGGGGGGGGGGGGGGGGGGGGGGGCAGGAGCAGGGGCAGGATCACATGGATGCCTAAATGTGAGCTCGGTGTACAAATGCAGTCTGCTGAGCTAACAGTCCTTTGGGACTTTGTCTGCTCGCCTTTGGCCTTGCAACTGTCATACTTCGTATTTGTGATGGGATTGTTGGTGCAAACAGGCTTTTCTTTGCATTGAACAATGCAAAGAAGGGGGGGGCATTCACATTCTATGACTGGGGCAAAGTGACTTCGTAGTCGCAACATTTTTTTCTTTTAGAGTGGCTCACAATTCAATTCAAATGAGCTTTATTGATATAAGGAGACATTTCCAGGGATTTACCTGTAGTCAAGCAGTGTTCTATAGTCTCAGTCGCGCAGCCAGACTGAAAAAATAATTATCCTGGGAAAAAAATAAATAGTGCGTCTCTGATATTTTTCAGGGGGCCGGGTCAAATATGTAGGCTGTCCGTGTCCGGCCACGGGCCGCAGTTTGAGGACCGCTGCTGTACATAGTATATACAGTATCTACACCAATAACAAAGTCAGTGAGCCCTTCACTAATCCCTCCTCAATCTGACCTTGTACTTTAGGCACATTAGAAGAGGAAAGCTTGACCTGCATAGCAACAGTTGCTAAACTATTTGGATTGGCACTGGGCTGTGACTAAACTCCACCCTTTGGGGGGGTGTTTAGTCACTGCCCAACTCCACCCCAAAGGGTGGAGTTTAGTCACTGCCCAACTCCACCTCACTCACTGTCCAACTCCATCCCACTCACTGTCCAACTCCATCCCACTCACTGTCCAACTCCATCCCACTCACTGTCCAACTCCATCCCACTCACTGTCCGGGATGGAGTTGGTCAGTGACTGGGGTGTCTATTGAATCAATAGACTTTGAGACTTTGTAAGCCGTCCTGTTACGGACGTAGAGGAGAGTAGTGTGGTCCCGTTATGATGTTTGTATAGAGTATGTGTGCGCGCGCGTTGTCTGTCTTCCCCTTTCTGTAGGACCGTTATGTCGGCTGGCCATTGGTGGGGCATATAGCTGTAGCGCCCCCCCCATTGGCCCACCGTCTCTCCTCTGCCAGCGTCCAATCAGCTCCTCTGGCGGCACTCCACCGGATCTACAAAAGCTTCTGGAAAAACTCCTGTCGACGCCGCCGTCAGCTACTTTGTCTAGCATGTAGCTCTAGTGACGGCGTGCCCACTGAGCAGGGATAGATCTTTGTGTCTCGCTAACATCCTCTCTAGTCCTATATTTTTCTAATTACTACTTTTCTACAATTTGTCTAATTATTACTTTTCTACTAATTGTCTAAATACTATTTGTAAAGTTGCCCATTGTCCTGTATATATCTTTCAGAGCTATTATGACACTAAGCACTGCTTGTACATAAACTTAAACATAAAAGAATTAATGTAAACTGTCTGCCACTATAAAACATTTAAAAGAAAAGAGCGAAAATAAATACTATTTCTAGCATTAAACATCCTTGCTTTATTTAAACATCAAACTCTAGACCAACAGTCGTAATACGTCCCCAAACTGCTATGGTCCAATCACAACACACAAAGAAATGTCACACACACACATTTTTTCCACTGCATAATGCATGCCTTTTTGATGCATTTGGAAGATATTTTAAAGGTCTGGTTCCAAAAATGAACCAGTAATTTATTCTGTAAATACTTACATTGGAATGAATGAGCCCGGCTGGAAAGTATCCTAGGGTGGCCAAGGGGGCAGGGCTTACCTAAAGGTTATTGACTCTATGGTACAACATCAAATGTATTTCATTGTCAGTGCAGGCAAGCTGTGAGACACTAATTGGTAGCAGAGTTTAGACTATAGTTGAGGATGAGACTGCCATTCTTACTGAACGTTCACCCCCACAAGAGGGAAACTAGAGTTCATGCGTTGTTTTGTTGTTGTTTTGCTGTGCCCCTGTGCAGGAGTCGGAGGGCTCCCTGCCCTACCTGCTGGTGCTGTGTGGAGACCATGGCATGTCAGAGACGGGCAGCCATGGAGGCTCCTCAGAACCCGAGGTCAACACTCCCCTGGTGCTGGTCAGCCCGGCCTTCAAGAGGAAAGGTAAAATCCAGTGGCAGCTGGTGACTTTTTCTCTAGGGGGCGCTATGAAAAAAAAAAAATAATAATAATGGGGGAAATCAAGGATATGTACCAGGTATCATCACATTCAATGGAAGACATTGCAAAACAATGAGTTGGTGTGAATGGATGCTGCCAGCCAATCCTTCTTACCAGCTCTTTGAGAAGGTCCTGGGCCTCCTGGGTAGGCTACTGGTGTAGGATACTCTCTTCCTCTGTCCTTGGATTTTTGTGTGATGATTACATTTATCTGGTCCCAGCTCCCAGTTTAATAAAAATCCTGCAGTGTTCTGTGCGTGACACTCAGTAACTTATCGGCAACGTTGTACCACGTAAACAACTTTTGACATTTCATGGCAGCATATTACAACTTCTAATCACTTTGTGGTTACTGTGGGCTTTGATTACATACAATTTGCACTGATGGATTGCTCATTTAAAGAAAATCTCAAGCTGCAGATTTCATTTATCCGTGATTCTTATTCACTCTCAAGGACCACTGGTGGTCCCCGGGCCACTGGTTGAAAACCTCTGCACTAAACCAAACACACTTAACATACCGTGTTTGGATTTTTTTTTTAGCTAGCAAATAAGAATGCGATGGCCGTAGTCGAGGCCTGGCGACTAGTGCCAACGTATGATTCCATTTCCAATTAAACTGAAAGTCAGAATTGTGATTATTCAAACTTGGCTCCCTTCCAAAAGGCAGCGGTGCATAATGACAGGAGTGTTTAAAGAGGACTGGCAGTTTGTCACATTCAGTAGATCATATAAACCCCCGGAAATTACATCTGGCCACAGATGTAATATGCTCAAATATGTCTGCGGTGTGCTGCCCCCTGTGAACTTCTGTGGCCAGTGAAAATTTCCTGGGGTTTATTAGGACTGTAGATAATAAAAAATAAATCACTTTAAAAAATTGTAAACAAATATGTTTTTAGGACCATCACCCCCTTCCTAGCTAAAATCCCTAAAACTAAACACCCATTGTTTACTTTATCTAATAACAACTTAAAACATGAACCTTGTTTGAAAAAACAAAAAACAAAAACAAAAAAACTGAAGTTGTCCTTTAAAGGGGTATTCCACTTTCAAAAAAAAAAAAAAAAAACTTGGTCATGTTATGGTCTACTCAGTCTCATGTGAACACACCAGACAGTTTATAAGTTACTCCATTCAGTATTTAGATATTTGATGTTCATTTTAGCACATCCGCCTCCTTCCTAACGCATTATGGAAGGAGGTGGAACGCAACTTAAAACTGCATTTTAACCATGACAGATTATTTGACTGATATTGTCCTCCTAATACTTGAGAGGGCCATGGAATTTAATTTATTTTTAAAATATTGTTGTATTCATTTGGCCGTAACCACTACATTTTCCAAAACAATATTTTAAAAGTAAATGGAAACTGTAAACGAAGTTCCATGGCCCTCGCACGTATTAGGAGGACAATATCAGTCACTAGAAAAAAGATTGGTTGTTTTTGAATTATCTATCATGGTTAAAATGGAGTTTTAAGTTCTAATGGGTTGGTATAGGTAGATGGATATTCATATGAGACTGAGTAGAGTAGACCATAAAATGACGAAACGTTTTTTTGAAAGTGGAATACCCCTTTAAGTGCCCCATTGGCATAAACATACTGTATTACCACAAATGGAAGCTCATTAGCATAACGACGTGTTGCTACTCGTGGCAAACACGTTTTTTTTGTGAATGTGATAATTGCTCCCTTCTCCCGCTAGCGCCTATTTTTGACATCACCCCTCGCCGCGATTTATTTTCAGAGCTGCGAATGTTAATTAAGGAATTACAGTTCAGTGATTTGTTGCTACAAAGTTGAGAGCTTTGCTAACACTGAGTCCTCCTCCCCGCCCCTCCCTCCCCTCCCAGAAAACACACACTCACACACACCCACACACACACACGCACACACACCCACACCCACAACACACACACACACACACACACACACACACACACACACACACACACACACACACACACACACACAAACACACATATGCATGCGCACACAAATGCTAACACATGCTATTGCTTAATGTTGCGTGATGTAACATGGCGTTCACAGATTCGGGGCGTGATGGAGGTTTGTTTTGTGTTGCTCTGTCTAGTCACTGTACTGTAGGCATGGTGGAGCACTGACCGGAGATTGCTCCTCCCGAGGGGGATTCATGGGAGGAGGCCTAGCCTTTTCTCCAAATCCACTAAAGCTGGCGCGGTCTTGCCTCGGAGCCGACCGGGGGTTTGGTTTATTCATGTACATAATTATGTTAGTTATGTGTCAAGGCTGTGACTATTAGGATGAGTCAGCTTCAGCTGAATACACTCCACCGTGGAGCGGAGCAGAGTGGAGCGGAGTGGTGGTGTGTTGATCTGCTTCGGTTCGTTTCCCAGTGACTAATTACATGCACTCGCACTTACAATTACAATTTAAAATCCAGGCATTTAGCAGACACTCTTAATCCAGAGCGACTTACATTAAGCAATGAACAGAAAAAGCATGCAATACATGAATACATTACATGCATAAAATGTAGTTATCATGAGTCATGCCGCGTAATCTAAGAATCTAAGAACAGTTGAACGTATTGTACTTGAGTACAATGGGGTACAATTTTGAAATGCTCTAGTACAGGGGTGACCAACCAGTCAGAGAGGAAGGCCTAGATTTTCATCACCGCTAAACCTCTTATGCCTTATCTTCTTTGCCTTTTTAAACTATAAAAAAAAAACATTTTCAATAGTTAAAATGGCCAGTCTACAAGCTCACAACATGTCAATAGATTGGCATGTTGAACTATTCCAAAGGTTTATCAAAATAGTGAAAAATAAGGTTAAGGGGTTTGGGATAAGGGGTTTAGCGTGTGACTAAAAAATGGAGCCATAAAGGTTCAATTACAGTATACTCCACAGTGAAGTGAAACGGTTTCACCGTTTAAGATGGAATGGGGTTTCACATAAAACGGTGAAAACAGTGAGGCCTTCATACTCCTCGCAGTGATTCAGTTCAGGACAGCCCTGTGTTGTTGTTGGGGGGCGGGGGGGGGGGGTCTTCTAGACCAGGGGTTTTCAACAGGTGGTCCGGGGACCACCAGTGGTCCCTGAGAGGATTCCAGGTGGTCCGCAGGCTAAATGATGGAAAGTTGGTTAACCAGATGTAACTCTTTGAGAGCGTAAACATGAAACCAAATGGTTTCATGTTTACTCAAGAGTTAAAATATTCACCATCTGAATCAGCCCAAGTCTACACAACTAGAGAATGTAGAAGATTAATGGTCATTTTGATCTCTGTGTTTGACTGTTTTGTTTCTGAAATCCAGCCTGGAGCCTCATCATACACATAGGCACACATGAACATCACCCCTTTCCTCCATCCCTCCTCACTTTGCTTTTTCAGTGTTTGTAGTTATGCACTAAATAAATAAAGAAATGACTAAAGAAATGTTAGGGCAGTGTTTGTGTTGTTTACACACACCCTCTAAGCTGAACATCAAAGGGGGCTAGCGTCCCTTGAAAAAAAATGCTTCCCAAACCCTAACCCACCACTGTGTGATGTTGTGTGTTGTCCTCCAGTTGGCATGGAGCAGCCTGGGACGGTGGAGCAGGTGGACCTGACCCCCACCCTGGCCCTGGGCCTGGGCCTGCCCATCTCCCAGAACAGCGTGGGCCGCGTCATCCCCTCCGTCCTGGAGGAGGCGCCGCTGAGGGAGCAGCTGCGTCTGCTGCATGTCAACGGCCACCAGCTCAGCTGCCTGCTCAGAGACAGCATACCTGCCTACCACAAAGGTTGGTCCTCCCTGTGTGTGTGTGTGTGTGTCTGTGTGCATGAAGGACCTTTCAGATGGGAAGCCTTATAACGCAGGGGTCTTCAACCTTTTCAATACCAGGGACCCACTATTTATTCAGCATTTGAGCCACGGACCACCATTTGAGGACATTTTTAGTCCCACAGACCCCAAAACTAAAGATTTCCGTTGCTTTTCTCCACAATTCCAGGCTGGATTTCAGGAAACAAAACATACGGATTAAAATTACCATTAATATTCTACATTCTCTAGATGTGTTGACTTGGGATAAATCAGATGATGAATATTTTAACTCTTGAGAGTGTAAACATGAAACATGACCCGCAAGGGTCCATTTGGTTTCATTTTTTCATTCTCAAAGAATTACATCTGGTTAACCAACTATTCATCTGGTTAACCAACTTAGTTGGGGACCACCTGGAACCCTCTCAAGGACTACTGGTGGTCCCCGGACCACTGGTTATAAAACGCTTATGGTTCATTCTCACCGAGAAGTCACCATGTGACTTCCATCCATTCATCCATCTTTGACCCGCTTATCCATAGTCAGGACGCAGGGGCAACACCTTTTCCCTGGGGATTCAGGTCTGGTGACGTGGTCTATGGGGGCGTTGGTATTAGTTGAATATCCGACTACAGTAGGTGATTGGCCGGCAGCCTTGTCAGTCAATAGTGTCAAACAACAAACATGGCTCCCCCAATGTTTTTTTTAAAGAAGCATCAGGTTTTATAAACATCATCCATCATATTATACTGCTTTTGTTCACATGCTTAGTAACAATTGTCAGCTGTTTTTGTTTGGTTAGCAACCAGGCTAGCACATTAGCAACATTAATGACAACAACAATGTCGCCTGCTATCCCAATATTCTGATTGGTTGGTATGAACCAATCACCAAAGACTGTCACTTTGACAACGCCCAACCCATAAACTGCTGTGGTGGAGAGAACTTTCAGACTGAATCATGAAGTGAAATGAAATGATAATTAATTTCAGTCTGAGTGTTAGGCAAACATTAGTGACTTCCTCCTGGAGGATCCCGAGACAGAGAGGCCAGAGAGTCGATGTAAACCAGTGGTTTTAGTGGTGCGGGGACCACCAATGGTCCTTCAGAGGGTCCCCAGGCTAAATGATGGAAAGTAGGCTTACAGATGTAACTCTTTGAGAACGTAAACATGAAACCAAATGGACCCCTGCGGGTCCATTTGGTTTCATGTTTACACTCTCAAGCGTTAAACTATTCATCATGTGAATTAGCCCAAGTCTACACAACTAGAGAATGTAGAAGATTAATAGTCATTTTGATCTGTATGTTTTGTTTCCCAAGTCCAGCCTGGAATTGTGGACAAAAGCAAAAGAAATCTTTACACAGAGAAAAAAGAATGGTGCAAAACAACCTAATTTCAACCAAACATTTGGTCAAAAAAAACACCAACTGGGACTTTGGTCAATTTGACCGATTAATGCGTGTTATTATATCTAACGAATGGTTACATTAATAACCTAATTCCGAGGGTCAAAATAACCCTACTGCCAGTTGATTTTACGCATAGTCTTCAGTTAACCTATTTTTTCATGCATGCATTATCCCCATTACAATGCGCTAGACCCCTGGGAGATGGATTGCTGAGGTGGAGCGCTGCACCTACCATCAGCTCCCAGTACCCACACACCCAAATTGTGCTACTCATATGCTGAGTTGGTGGTATCTGGAATCGAACCCATTACCTTGTGGTCCAAAGGCGACTGAGCTACCCGGACACAAAGTTTCGACACCATTACTACTGTAAAAGAGTAATGCCATACAAAACAAACTATTATTGCAGGAATGCACAACAACTTGTCTTGATTCAGTTTTGCAGCAGTAGAAAACATTTAAACTGAACACGAATGAGTAGGTAGGTAGGATGTGTTGGGGGTGTGACTTATTTGACCCAATAATCGGTTGTACCCTCGGGAAAATAACCTAACAAAGTTAACCTAACAAAACAACCTACATGTATGAATTTGGTCAAATTAAAACCCCTATAACCCAACAAATGGTTGGGTTGTAAGAAAACAACCCAGCAAGGTAAGCACACAATTTACCTAAGTATTCAGTTACAATTTTTACCGATTCGTTTTTTTGTGTGTAGTTTTGGGGTCTGTGGGGCTAAAATGTCATCAAATGGAGGTCTGTGGCTGAAATGCTGAATAAATAGTCGGCCCTGGTATGAAAAAGGTTGAAAACCACTGATGCAATCCTTCCATCTGGTCCTTGGTCTACCCAGGGGTCTCCTGGGGCTGGGGTGGGCAACCTCTAACGTCCAAAAGGACCACCGCCAGACCTGCATTCTGCTTAGCTTTGTTTGCGTTGTGGCGCTCCTCTCGGGCAGACCTGTCGTCCATCCAGGCCACAACACGTGCGTTCATCACATCTCGTTCAAAAGGCCCTTAATGTGC
Source organism: Benthosema pterotum (assembly GCA_039105355.1). Lineage (NCBI taxonomy): Eukaryota > Metazoa > Chordata > Actinopteri > Myctophiformes > Myctophidae > Benthosema > Benthosema pterotum. The sequence goes on along the minus strand of CM076984.1, from coordinate 30,754,917 downwards.
TCATATGGGAATCTGAATCATTTCATTTGGCAAGAGCCTGTAATTGGCATTTTATTTAGTACAGCGCAGTAAGACATGACCTCAGTCCAGTTTACCAGTCCTACTGTATGTCTGTGAAGTCCAAGGCTGACCAATTAAGGTTCTGTTTCCAACTTGAATTTGATTCATTTTCTGTTAAGTAACAAAAACGTGTTGCCTGACATCAATCAGGTAAATGCTGTTGTACTGAAGTTTAGTGTGAAAACTACTTGTATTATGATTATGCTATGAGCGATTAAGTGATGAGAGATTTATCTGCAAAAACATTGGTTGTTCACAGGATCTACTGTATGTGAAGGAGGCAGCACACCACATTGTACTTTACACACATTTGGGCATGCCTGACCCAGAGGCTCAATATAGTTTGTCACATTCAGTAGATCATTTGTGACCTAATAAATAAAGACTTTTAAGCCAATGTTCTCTAAGTCTATATAAGAGTATCTAGTGCAACCTTTTACAGGGTTATTTAAGCTGGCAGTGATGCCATTCACAGGCTCATCCAAGTGTATTGACTCCTGCAGCAACAAATATTTCACTGGCACTGAACCATCTAGGCCTTTTGAGTAAAATTCTTGCATTATACACATGAGATCATGACAATATTGTATATCGATTATCAGCTATAGCCATATTCAATTATACTGGTATCGATATCGGCCAAAATGCGTCATGGCCACATCCCTAGTTGAAGCCTGTCAGATAGAGACCTTAGCTGTCATCTAGGCATTAAACGATGATAAGCTTTAATCATCACATACCCAGCCTTTATTAGCAGGGCGAGGATATGTGATGGAAGGACGAGTGATGCTAATCAGCATGCACAGATTGGTCAGTCCGCTGTATCGTCCCTGGGGGGTATATACGGCAGCTGACTGAATGGCTGCAGCTAAATTGCGGCGGCAGTTCTTTCCGAGCTGACATTGCCGCGGCGACCTCATCGCTCAAAGGAATTTTCCCTCGATTAAAAACTTGGACAGAGAACAGTTGCCGCAGGTGGTCCCGGGGACCGGGGTAACGTTGGTTCACAGCCCCGTAGAAGACACTGACCGCTCGGAGCAACAAATAAACTGAAAAAAAAAAAAGAGTGCATGACTGTGACCTTGGGTGATTTACTGAGCGGGCCGCGGACCAAATAATGAGCTGAGGCCCGGCCAGAGGAAAGCGTCTTGTGTTTTATACGCCAGGTCTCTCTCTCTCTCTGCTCCACACTGCTGTTAAAGGCCCAGCGTGCTGCAGGGCTTTGAGCCACGGCGTTTTGTTTTGTCGAGGAATTCCTTTAGTGTTTATTTTGGTAAGCGCTGCTGTGAGAGAGCGTGTCTGTGTCATGCTGCTTGCAGCTAAATGCCCTGCAAATGGAAGTGGTGTACTGTACTGTATACTCACTGTCTTCAGAGCCTACGTGTACTACTGTATGTTCAGGAGCTCACGAACAGGGGTGTAGTGGAGGGGTGACGCGGGGGGGCGGCGTCCCCCCACTTCTCACATCTAAAATATTTTTGGGTCTGAAAAAAATCATTAGCATGGTAAAACACATCTTGATGACATCATCCAGATGCATGTGTTTCACCATGTTAATGAGTTTCCTTTTTTCTGAGTGTACAAATGGAACCAAATGGACCCGCTAGGGTCCATTTGGTTCACATTTGTACACTCTCAGAAAAAATAAATAAAATGGGTGGAATTCCCCTTTCAGAGGCACTTCTAAAAGTACCACTACAACACTGCTCACGAATCCATCGCAGAATATGTCTTATCAGCATAACGCAGTGGTTTTCAACCTTTTTCATACCAGGGTCTACTATTTGTTCAGCATTTGAGCCACCGACCCCCATTTGATGCCATTTCAGCCCCAGAGAGTAGACCCCAAAACTAAAGATTTCTTTTGGTTTCGTCCACAATTCCAAGCTGGATTTGGGAGAAAATGAAACAGTCAAATAAGGGTCCATTTGGTCTCATTTTTACGCTCTCAAATAGTTACATCTGGTTAACCAACTTTCCATCATTTAGCCTGGGGACAACCTGGGATGCTCTCAAGGACCACTGGTGGTCCCCGGACCACCTGTTGAAAACCCCTGCATTGTACTCTAAATAAAGGCCCTCTATCTCTTTAGATCTCTATCTATATCACAGACAAGGCTGTAATGAAGTGTTGAGTTTAACTGTCAGGTTGCATCATGCAGCTACGTGTCTGTGTTGTTTCCTCTGCTTGGTTTATGACGGTTCATCTGCGGATGCATCCAGATGACACTGTATGTGGTGTATACTTTACCGCATGTAACTGTGGAGAAAACTCCTCGACATCAGGGCCGGATCTAGAGGGGGGAAGGGGTGGGCAGTGCCCACCCAAACGTGCATCCTGCCTACCCCAAAGAAAGGTAATGACAGTGGTCCTTGAGAGAGTTCCAGGTGGTCCCCAGGCTAAATGGTGGAAAGTTGGTTAACCAGATGTAACTCTTTGAGAGCGTAAACATTCAAGTCTACACAACAAGAGAATGTAGAAGGTTAATGGTCATTCTGATCTGTATGTTTGTTTTGTGTTTTGTTTCCCCAAATCCAGCCTGGAATTGTGGACAAAAGCAAAATAAAATCTTTAGTTTTGGGGGTCTGTGGGGCTGAAATGTCCTCAAATGGTGGTCCGTGGCTCAAATGCCGGATAAACAGTGGGCCCTGGTGTCAAAAAGGTGGAAAACCACTGCTTCATATGAAAGACTTTGGAGGTGCCTTTGGAGGTGAAATAGTGCCCACGGAAAAAACACTAAACACTACCAGAAAGCAGCATACATATTATGTGTTTAAATGTTGACACCGAACAAAAATAATGCCCTGGAGGAGTACAGCTGAACCTTGTTTTTACATGATGTTTTCCTGTACACAGGCAGCGAGGCACACTGTTTACTTATAGTACAGAGTTGTCCGATATATGCTAGTTAAACTGTCGTCCGTTCTGCAAATGGAACACCTAGTCAACATTTCAAATCTACACTTAGTGTTTTACTCTTTTTTTTGGTACCTAATTTTAGCGTGTCCGGGTAGCTCAGGCGGTGTAGCTCTCGCCTTTGCACCACGAGTTTGTGAGTTCGATTCCCCGGGGGCTCAGCCAACACAGCGCACGACGAAGTAGCACGGATTGGTGCAGCGAGTCGTGCGTGAAATAATACCACGTCAGCACTCCATCTCTCAGGGGTCTAGAGCATTGTTTGTAACAGACAGGGGCAGACCATGTTGTTACCCAACGATACCCACAACAAGACACTCATTTCTTCTTTGCCAATTTCACTTGATTCAATGAACTATTACAGCCTGAGGTGTGGACCAGACACAGTCACGCTTCCTCCCATGCTCATGGGGTTAGCAGATGCTTCTTTTGAGCTGGCACTGACAGTGTAACAGGTTCACTCACCACCTGCAGCCAAGGTGCCATTTTTTGCCTCCTTTATTTATTTATTGCCTAAAACAGGGGTTTTCAACCCTTTTGATTCCAGGACCCACTATTTATTCACTATTTGAGCCACGGACCACCACATCTGAGGACATTTTAGCCACACAGACCCAAAAACTACCGGTACAGATTTTACTACCGGTAGAAGATTAATGGTCATTTTGATCTGTATGTTTGACTGTTTTGTTTTCTCCGAAATCCAGCCTGGAATTGTGGACAATAGCAAAAGAAATCTTTAGTTTTGGGGTCTGTGAGGCTAACATGTCATTAAATGGTGGTCCGTGGCTCAAATTGTGAATTAATAGTGGGTCCTGGTATGAAAAATGTTGAAAACCACTGGACCTCGCCCGGTGCAATTGATAGTTCAATTTTGAAATAGCTTTTTTGAAGCAGTGGCTGCAGTAGATGAATGTATTGAGACTGTCAACGGTTAGATGCCCGACCAACCTTTATCCCTATGTTTAAAGAATAAAACTATAAAGTTAACCTGTGAATGTTTCCACTTTTCCTAACTTGATTGAATTCTAGAAATAACTTGCCTGCAACTATCATGTTATTCTGCCAACACACTTCCAGTCTATTTCAGTCTTTGTTTCCATAGCGATGTGGTTATTTTTTCGAGGTGATAAATGAGAGAAATGATTCAACTCTACCGACTTTTAGTGTTGGGGCTTAAGTTGTTGCATCAGTTGGCATATATACAGTATGCCTGAGATAGTTTATTGAGTTTATGTTGAATTTTATAATGGTGGCAGCCTGGGAATTCTCTTTTAACACATAAGAACATTGAAAGCATTGGTGTCATTGTAAACATACAAGATAAGCGTTTCACTACTGTCTTTTTAGATGTTTTCACCACAATTCATGTGACTGATGTCAATATTTGTTACATTTATTATTTGAGGGTATGCAAATGCATAAAGTGAGGGGGAAATCAAGTGGCAGAGGGTTTAACTCACTCCCTGCGAAAATTGTTTCCATTCTTTAATCCATCTTTTGATCGGAGCGTATCGTCTGACGATCGTTGTGTTGTTGCCTTTCATTTGGGACAGAACGGGAACGAACATTTTCAAAAACTTTTGCACCAGCACCCATTCTATCCCATGCATTCAAATGGCATTATCTCAGATTCTCCCCCTGAATGTTGCTTACATGGGGCTTCAAAAATAAGGGTTTTGACCGAAGGCCGTGGCCAGCATAGAGCAGGACACAACACAACACCATTGGCGTGTTTGGCGCGGGGTGGGTAAAAATTGTTTAAAGGGCCATATAAGAAAAGAAACGCTAATGACATTTAGAAGATTTGTAACACTTTCCTGGTTGGCTTTTATGTGTGCAATATGGGTGCGATTTTAGATATTGTATATTTCAGCAGTGAGCCCAAAGCTTGTTGTCTCAGTAGGACAGCTCCTCCCCCATCTACAAGGAGGTCCAGGAGGTAGTGTCAATGACACTGGGCTCACTGATGAAATCTAAAACATAAAGACCACCAGCAAAGTGTTCTCAATCCTCTAATGTAACATCTTTTGTCATTAACACACATTACAATGAAAAGTTAGAGATTTTGCAAGCCCTTGAAGTATGTTAAGTTAGAGATTTTGCAAGCCCTTGAAGTATGTTTTGTTGTTGTGTTTTTTTTTTCCTTTTCCTTCCTTCCTTCTTTTTAAACTTAAAATTAAAATTCATTAAGGCAATGTTGCATTAACACGTGACTGTGCAAGTTCACAGTTATAATACCTTCACACGTTCACAAGTTTGAGCTGCCAAATAGAATCTTAGTCTGATAATAGTATGTTGGACTGCTTTGCTCAATTAACACCTTGCCTGTGTAATGTTACTATATTCCATCACACCCAGGCTGTGGCATGGGTTGTTTGATTAGCTTTTTAGAGCATACTATGCCAAAGTATTTGTACCTTTTGATGCATGACATTCCACCTGAAAATAGTGCCATGGCTTGTTGTCAAACTGAAAAAAATAATGCCATTACCTCCTGTGCACACTGACTCAACCCACTGAGCATTTTTTCATTGAAATAAATCGGTAGAGCACAGTTTTACGGAGACTTATATACTGTAGCTGTGTGTATCCCTGTAACCAGAGCCATAAAGTATAGCTCAAGGGATCTGATTAAAATTTTTAATCATTCAACAGCCTTAAAAACGAGAAGAAAAGGAAAAACAAACAAACAAACAAACACGAGTATAAAATCAAAACAGTAGAACCAATTTCAATTTAACACAAAAGCAATCAAATGTGGGCCAAAGGCTCTTCTAACAAAAAGCTCTCCCATTAAAATGGATCTCTCAGGAGCATTTTAATTCGCAGTCATCAGGGTGAAAATCAAGAACGTGTGGGTTTGGATTTACATGAAACTTAATAAGCTAGCATAAGAAAATACACCTCAAAGCATGGGCGGATGTAACATTTCCTAATTGGGGGGGCAGGAGAAAATGGCATGGGGGCGGCTTCATCGCCGATGAAGTCGCACCCATACCATTTTCAGTTACAGGACTTACCGTATATTAGGCAAGTAAAGCATCAATAATAACAGTCAGTTATATCAGTTGTTGTTGAAGTTGCAACAGACACGCAGCATGCATAAAGCTAAAGGTCTGACTCAGAAAGTTTTCTGTTTTCAATGATGAAATGCTGTTGTTTTAGTGGTGAGACAAGTAGCAGTAGTAGTGTTTCAAATCATTTAAAATTATAAGCACTTTAATTTGAAATATCTTTGAAATTTGGGTTGTTTTGCATGCCATCATTTTTTTTTTTTACTTGCCCCGGGCAAGCGGGCAAGTGTTAGTGTCAAGCCCTGTTTTATGTTCTCTCCCCAGAGGCAGGCTTTGAGGCGTTCCGCGTGGCGGAGAAGGCCCATGGGAACTGGATGAAGCTGTACCTGGAGGGGAACACCTCGGAGGTGCTGAGCAACATGGGCAGGAAGGTCCTGAAACAGTACATGGAGGCTCTGGCTGCCATGAGTGCCGCGCTCAGCAAGCAGCTGGGCAAATACGACATGTACTCCATGGTGGCTGGCATGGTCTTTGTTTTCCAGGTGAGCGCTTTAAGGATGCTTCGTTTTCTGTTTCTGGGGAAACCCCTTTTCAGTGTTTTGAGCAATTGTTATACTTTAGCTGTTGAAGAAATAGCAGATCTACAAGGTCAAAAATAGCAGATCTACAACCTCCGTCCGTAGCACAGCACCGCTACGGTGGGGTCCTGGAACCACATATTTTCAGATGCTAAATACAGATACTGTATTTCTGCGGGTTCCTTAACTTCCTTGACACAGAAAAGATTGTGTACTACTGACACAGGAACATAATGTAGGTTTTAAGAAAACTTTTTTTTTAAATCAACCTCAGGCCTGCACAGCTGTGAGCGAGCGCTTCTCTACCTGACTTTCACGTGACTTTCTTCACCAGATGCTACTGGAGTAACAATTTTAAGACAAAAAAATAAAAAGAATTGTTATGCGCCCCCCCCCCCCCCCCACACACACACACACACACACACGCAGCGTGATCAGAGCATCGAGAGGAGAACGAAGACATGAAGGAATTAAATAATAGAGACAGTGACATAAATAGGAATAGGGAATAAACATAAAAGAAGAGAGAGAAAGCAGAGGGAAAACCAGGGACGGATTTGAGGTGTTTGAAGTGTTGCTGGCCATGGAGCCTTGGGGATCTGAGTAGGAAGGAGGACTATGAGTGGACACGTCCAGAATAACAGTGAAAAACCAAACTGTGAAGGAGCCTTTAGAGGAACATTATATCAGCAGCTGAAACGTGACAAGAAACTCCAACTCCTCCCATTTGTATTCGTATCTCTCTGTATTGTATTGTGCCCAAGTGATACAGAGACAGCCAACGGCTGTTCTTCTCTCCCCTTCTCAACAGGACTGCCTTATTAAAAACATTTTACAACCTCTTCTTTGAGCAGTAGACCTTTCAGTGAGCCCCTCCCCAAAACTGCTATGCTCCAATCGCAGCTTAGAATAACATCTGATAGACAAAACTCTCCACCAATAGTTTGACACATTTAAAAAAAAAAAAAAACATTTTTTAAAACAATTAAATGTCGCACACATATTTTTTCACTGCATACACAGGTCTTGTTGACGGATTTGGGGAAAAATGGAAGGTCTGGTTCCGAAAAATGAACCAGTATTTAATGTGTAATGTCTATATTTACATTGGAATGAATGAACCCGACTGCATAGTGTCCAGCTAATGGTTGGACCCTGGTGAGAGGGCGGAGCTTACTGCAAGGTCTGTCAGTACAGTAAATGATGCAGTGATGTCCAAACGACAATTCGCATTGTCGAGTCGCATCCATAGTGGTTAGTTAGTGGCAATAACGCTATTGATACTAACAACCTGTGGGCATCCTACCCACCCCGGCACCAGCGTTTAATTGATTGAAGCAGGGGTTGACACTAAGGTCTACGAAGCACTTTCCCATTGGGCAAGTCCAAGTCAGGTTCTACTTGCCCTCAGGTCATGGTCACTTGCCCCCAAAATATATCGTAAATTTTGCATTTAAGTTTACTTTCTACTTGGGTGTTTTAAACATTTCCTTTCGCAGGCAAAGACTATGTTTTGTATAAGTCACAGCTACAGTAAATATTCAACTTAAATCAGTGGTTCCCACAGTGGTTCCCATAGTGGTCACAGACCCAGGGGTCCGCGACCCCAGCAAAATGATAGTTTGGAACCAAATAGATCTGGGAGAGAGATAGGAGAGATACCTAGAAAGCAGGGAAGTGTTAGTGTCAAGCCCTGTGAAGTATTTGTTAACAGGTTTCAGAATTACAGTACATTTCAAGCACAAATCAATACAAAACTGGTTAACTTTAGATGACACCATGAAGCATTACATTTGCTCACAACAGGGCACACTAATTGCGGTTTATCATAACATTTAGAGCCGTACAGATATAGGGCTCCATTTTCGTAACACGCAAAAGCCCATATCCCTAACTTTGTCTTTTTTAACTATTTTGAAAAAGGGTTTGGAATAGTTCAATGAGCCAATCTATTGAGCTTATAGACTGGCCATTTTAACACTATGACTGCGTTAGATCTACTATGGTCGCTTTAAAATGATGTTCGCTTGCTTGGCAAAGGGGAACATGAATTTATTCATTATACTACACCCCCCTCTCCTGGCCACGGTGCGTAATGCTCCCCATTCATTTCCATTGGGAACGAATACGCACTCGGTCTCCCATAGGTCTTTGCGTCCACGTCATCAGCTCGATTTCCGCTCGTTTTCCGCTTCGTGGGCCCGTTTGTCTGTAGGTGTGACCAGGATTGACATGTTTTGAGTGGAATTGTGGAGAGTAGACCACCACCAACCACTTCAATCACAATTCAATACAAAAACGTTTAAACTGTGAACAACACCATGAAGCATTTGTTTACAACAGGGAACACCTATTTCGGTTTATCATAAGATTTGGAGACGAGTACACTTTAATGAAAAAATATATAGGTTTTAAGGGGCCAGTTTGTCCGTACAGTAGGTGACCAGGATTGAAATGTTTTGAGTGGAATTGTCGGGGGAGAACGCCTCCAACCACCGCACGATGTTCCAGCTATCCTGTACTATACGGTTACCATACAAATTGCTTAAGTTTGTGTTTTATTCATTAAAGTGTGTTCCTAAACTTGAATCCGTTGTCGGGTTTGCACTGCAGTGAAGAAAATGTTAATGGGGGGGGGGCAGAGTTTAAGGTTCTTCTATAAAGTTCACACTGACTCCGTCTCTCTCTCTTTGAACACCAGCTGCTGCTGGTCCTCCTGTTGGCCATGCCCGAGGCCCTGAGCGGCGGGGCCCAGGTGGACCTGCCGCTCCGCTCGGCCCTGCTCTGCCTTCCCTTCTACCTGCTGTGCCTGCTGCTGGCCTCCGTGCACGTCCTGGTGTGCACGTCTGCGGAGAGCTCCTGCTACCTCTGCAGCCTCTCCTGGGGGCTGGTCTTTGCCGCTGTCGCCTTCTCCTCGGCCATGCTCTGTATCCTGGTCTCCATGGCAACTAGACGACTTTCACAGGGTCCCAAGATCCCGGGCAAGGTAAGTCTGCATTACCCTCTATCATCTTGGTCTTGTCTCTGTCTTGCAGCTCTGCACTTCATTTGTTTCGTGGTCTCAATTTGTCTTGGTCTGGTCACGTCATCGGAGCAAATGCCTTGGCTCTCTTTCGTCACTGAGACTACTCAAGACGAGACAATGCAAAGGAAATGTTTTATATCCATTGTGTGGTCTGAGGAGCTCATTCATAAAGACAGCTGTCTTATACAGAGCACAGTGCTGGATGACGTGCATATCACTAGCAGTCTGCAAACCGACAGTTAGTATTGTACAGTAACAACTAAATCTCTGTAATGTGTTATGTTGTACTATTACTACAGAACAATCAAAAAATAGCTTTTTGACCTCAACCTCCCTAGGCCTCGGTCTCGACCCCTCCCAGTCTTGGTCTTGTTCTCAGCCCCTCTAGGTACTAGTCTCGTCTTGATCTCATCTTGATAAATTCATTGATCGTCTCGGTCTCGTTTTGGTTTAGACCCCCCTATGTCTTGGTCTTGGCCTCGATTTAGGTGGTCTTGACTACACATACGCACACACAAACACACACATATACACACACGCACGCACGCACGCACGCACGCACGCACGCACACACGCACACACGCACACACATCCAGACCTATTTGAACAGGTGATGCATGTTGTACATCTATTTGTGTGAATAAATGTATTACACAGCCTGGTAAACTCCAAAAGTAAATGTTGCTGCTACGGAAATGACTAAAAATAGCCGCTGAAAACATGTGTATTCGACAAACCATACATTAGATCAACATATCAACACAATTTAAAAGGTAATAGAGGCAACTTTTTAGCCAAAAATCAAAATAGATATATAACTATAAAATAGATATAGCAGATTCATAGTAAGCCAATAGAGTGGTGGCAATATACACAGATTGTGTATATTGCCTCTATTACCTCTAATGGTAATATGGGTAACTTTAGTGTGTAAACAGAATTGAATCTAACTCCTCCACCTCACCTCCACAGGCTGGAGACTGCTGCTACTGCTGTGATTGGCTCGCCCCACAGCCTCCCTCCCCTTACACACTAGCGCCTCCTTTTCATGAGCATGAAGAAAAGGATTTTTTGACCAACAATATAGTTCTGGACTGTCTGCAGGGCAAAGCAAGTGTCTGTATGCAGGAAACCAGCTGAAGCGTCAAAATAGAACTTCAAGTTTCAAATAAATAAATAAATAAAACAGCTAAAGTAGCAGATCGGTAAGCTCTGGATTTTCGACTTTGAATGTGTTTGTGTGATGCTGTAGTATGATCGATCAGGCGGCATTCATTTACTTAAATTAGAGTTAAGAGGTTTCCTTGCGACGGCAACATAATCACTTCTAATAGTTTTCTAAAAGAAAAACTTTAGTTGCTATGCACTGTACTAGATACGTAGCTGACAGAAACTTTCCCAGCTTTAATTGGTTATATAAAGCATTTAAATGCAGTAGTATAGACAGAGATACGGGCTGTCCATAAGAGATTGTTTTTCACTGGCGTAAAAATAGTCTCCATGAAGGTTTTCTCTTGGCAATATCGGTAGATGTAACGAATCCTGTCATCTCTGCCCAAAAAGTGCATTTTATTCGGAGTGCATTTATTTGTGTGGTGGGGGCTCAGAGTGCATTTTATTTGTGTGGTGGGGGCTCAGTGCATTTTATTTGTGTGGTGGGGGCTCAGAATGCATTTTATTTGTGTGGTGGGGGCTCAGTGCATTTTATTTGTGTGGTGGGGGCTCAGTGAATTTTATTTGTGTGGTGGGGGCTCAGAGTGCATTTTATTTGTGTGGTGGGTGCTCTGAGTGCATTTTATTGTGTGGTGGGGGCTCAGTACATTTTATCCATGCAGTGGGGGCTCAGAGTGCATTTTATTCATGCGGTGGGGGCTTAGAGAGTATTTTATCTGTGTGGTGGTGGGGGCTCAGAGTGCATTTTATCATTTTGGTGGGGGCTCAGAGTGCATTTTATCCGTGTGGTGGGGGCTCAGGGTACATTTTATCCATGAGGTGGGGGATCAGAGTGCATTTTATTCATGTGGTGGGGGCTCAGAGTGCATTTTGTTCGTGTGATGGGCACTCAGAGTGCATTTTATTCATGTGGTGGGGCCTCAGAGTGCATTTTATTCGTGTGATGGGCACTCAGAGTGCATTTTATTCATGTGGTGGGGGCTCAGTGCATTTTATTCGTGTGATGGGCACTCAGAGTGCATTTTATTCATGTGGTGGGGGCTCAGTGCATTTTATTCATGTGGTGGGGGCTCAGAGTGCATTTTATTCATGTGGTGGGGGCTCAGTGCATTTTATTCATGTGGTGGGGGCTCAGAGTGCATTTTATTCGTGTGATGGGCACTCAGAGTGCATTTTATTCATGTGGTGGGGGCTCAGTGCATTTTATTCATGTGGTGGGGGCTCAGTGCATTTTATTCATGTGGTGGGGGCTCAGAGTGCATTTTATTCATGTGGTGGGGGCTCAGTGCATTTTATTCATGTGGTGGGGGCTCAGAGTGCATTTTATTCATGTGGTGGGGGCTCAGAGTGCTTCCACCAAGGAAAGTATAAACTCTAATCGCACAAGCAGTGTTTGTATTGGCGAGTAGGTAAAACTTTCTAGAGATTTCCAGTAAAGAGGTGAGGCTGGTCTGAGTTCTGTGTGAGAGAATAACAGCGTCGTAGCCATAATTGCTTTCAAGACAGAATCATAGAAGCAGTGAGTAGAGCTCCTGTATGGACCTGAGCTAGGTGTGTAGGCTTTCATATCCTTCTACAAGTATACACGGAGGAGTTTACAGCACATGGAATTTACAATTTACAATTTACAATTTAGGCATTTAGCAGACACTCTTGATCCAGAGCGACTTACAATGATAAAAGTTTACAATTTAATCAGGATTTACAATACATTTTACAACATACAATGTAAGCGCTAAACCATTGTAATACATTAGGCATCCCATATAAGTCATTGCAGCAAGTGGGTTGGTATGTAATACAAGTGCTTTTCAGACTGCGGCGGAAGATAGTAAGTCTGTGGTTCTGATTGGAGTGGGAAGTGCATTCTATGGTTTTGGAGGCAGAAGGGAGAAGAGCTTGGGATGTGTGGAGCATTGTCCAGGCGTTTTTAGCGGGGCTTCTGCCAGCTTCCCAGTGTCAGCTGATCGGTGCACAGGAGGGCTTGTAGGGTTTTATGAGGTCAGTGAGATACGGTGCAGGGGCGGATGTAACATTTCACAATTGGGGATGTCCTGGCATACACTGGCGTGTCCTGACATACACTGGCGTGACAAATAAAGAACCTTGAACCTTGAACATGTGAGAATTTTGGCTGGTTAAACACCAAGCGGGCCGCAGCATTTTGGATCAATTGGAGGGGCTTAAGTGTACATGCCGGTAGACGAGTAAGGAGGGAATACACCAGATCTGTAAACTGAAAGCAGAGAGCTCACACCTCATTCACGGGGGCTCTCACCTTTTGTGTAGGACTTTTCTTAGGCAGACATTAGTGAGCGTGTAGAACCCACTGAATGCCAATGACCTTATTTCACACTTTCATAGCAGTGCTACTAGCGGGGCTTCGGAATGCCGGTGTGTCGGTGTCACCCCCCCCCCCCCCACACACACACACACACACACCCTGTTCTCTTCCTGTCTATCTGAATCTGTCGGATGACCTTTGCTCCTGTTCCAAAAAATACCCTTTTAGATGCAGATCATGTAAACCAAGCCGGATTTTCAGGTCACAGTACGAGGCATTCAACCGAAAAGATTTACAGTATGATAACGCCTGCATTTAGGAGGCAGGCATCCCACATCCAAAACCTTTGGAGTTGGACCGCATTCCATTAACACTACCACATTATATACCAGGGGTTTTCAACAGGTGGTCTGGGGACCACCAGTGGTCCTTGAGATCGTTCAGGTGGCTAAATGCCCAGGCTAAATGATGGAAGGTTGGGTAACCAGATGTAACTCTTGAGAGTGTAAAAATGAAACCAGATGACCCCTTGCGGGTCCATTTGGTTTCATTTTGACACTCTCAAGAGTTAAAATATTCATCATCTGAATTAGCACCAAAAAAAACCCTGCCATACTGTATGGCAGGGCTTTTCAACCTTTTTGACTCCAGGGACCACCATTTATCCACCATTTGATTACATTTTCACACCAAAGACCTAAAATTAAAGAATTCTTTTGATTTTGTCCACAAATCCAGGCTGTATTTTGCCAAAAAACAGTGTAAACTTCTTAATTAAGTGGCGCTAATTTAGATGATGAATACCTTAACTCTTGAGAGTGTCAAAATGAAACCAAATGGACCCGCAAGGGTCCATTTGGTTTCATTTTTACACTCAAGAGTTACATGCCTGGGGACCACCTGGAACCATCTCAAGGACCACTGGTGGTCCCCAGACCACCTGTTGAAAACCCCTGGTATATAATATAGTAGTGTTCATGGAATGCAGTGTGTGTGTGTGTGTGTGTGTGTGTGTGTGTGTGTGTGTGTGTGTGTGTGTGTGTGTGTGTGTGTGTGTGTGTGTGTGTGTGTGTGTGTGTGTGTATATAGTTTTGGGAAACACCGGTGGTCCTTGAGACAGTTAAATTATATTTATACATCTGACTTACTTATTTTTCAAGAATCTACACATTTAGACAATTGTTATTTGTTAATTGTTATTTGTATTTATATGACCAACATTTTGCCAGTTTCTCTCTCCTAATTTGGGACATAAACATGATAGTCCTTGATTATGGGTCTGAAAGACTAAACTCAACATTGAATGGCGGTCCGTGGCTAAAATGCAGAATAAATAGTGGGCCCTGGTATGAAAATGTTTTAAAGCCACTGAGCTAGATGATGTCTTACATTGTCATAAGCATAAACCAAAGGGTTCTCAACCTTTTCAGGCCGTTAGCCTACCCCCCCGAAAATCATGTTTGAACTGAGGGGACTGTTGGCAAAATGCTTCAAGGTCTGCAAAACCTTGAATAGCCCAAAACCTGTGAATAACATCTCACGGCACGACAATAACAACTAGGGATGTCACTTTTTTCATTTCCGATCCGATCCCGATACCAAAATGTATGTGTTAGCCGATACCGATACCAAATACCGATACCTAGAGAAGGATATATATAATAATATAAAATTAAAAAAATCTCATATGAACTCCACCAACTGGGAGTAGCAGACTCCTCAGTGAAATGTGCACTCAAGCAAGTCCAAACTCCACATGGCAAAACATTTTATTTAACTACCATAGTGTCAACCCCTTACCCCTGTGTAAGGTGCCAATACCAATAGTGCCAATACCAATATGTCCTGATAATGACAAATAAGCGTTGATATACGATACGTTTCTGATACCCATACAGTATCGGGACATCCCGATAACTTTAATAACAACAATACAGTCTAATTAGCGACCTGTAAAAACCTAATAATGGTCGAATTCCATTAAAGCAACAGTGGAGATAAACGCGTGTGCTCACCGGGACGGCTGTTTTCCTCGTTTTAAATTTGCATTTGCATTATTCATGCATGCACTGCCACCAGCCACTACCACCTCTGTGTGCAAACTGCAACAGAACACATACAGGTAGTTTACGCTTACGTCACTGTGAAGACCTGATTCAGATGGAGTCTGAAGAGGTGTGTTTTCAGACTGCGGCAGGGGCGGATTGGCCATCTGGAGTACAGGGAGTTTTCCCGGTGGCCTGCGCCACCTAGTGGCCTGGACAAGATCGAAAATGCATTCCAAAATGCACTAGAATGCGCTAGATGCTCGCCTGGAACATACAGATCAAAATGACCATTAATCTTCTACATTCTCTAGTTGTGTAGACTAAGTTGGGCTAATTCACGTGATGAATATTTTAACTCTTGAGGGTGTAAAAATGAAACCAAATGGACCCGCAAGGGTCCATTTGGTTTCATTTTTACGCTCTCAAAGAGTTACATCTGGTTAACCCCCCCCCCCCCCCCCAGGGTGGCCTGGCAAAGGCAAAATTTTCCGGTGAGAAAATATGTGCCAATCCGCCGCTGGACTGCGCGGAAGATAGGTACTGAGTCTGTGGTTCTGATTGCAGTGGGAAGTGCATTCTATAGTTTTGGAGGCAGGAGGGAGAAGAGCTTGGGGCGTATGGAGCGTTGTCCAGGCGTTTTTAGCGGGGGTACTGCCAGCTTCCCAGTGTCGGCTGATCGGTGCATGGGAGGGCTTGTAGGGTTTTATGAGGTCAGTGAGATGTGGTGCAGGGGCGGATGTAACATTTCCCAATGGGGGGGGGGGGGGGGGGGGGGGGGGGGGGGGCAGGGGAGAATGGTGCGGGATTGTCTGACATCCAAATGGCACATCATTGTCCACAGCAGGGTTTTCAAACCTTTTTCATCTCAGGGACCACCATTTATTCAGGATTTGAGCCACGGACCACCATTTGAGGATATTTTAGCTCCACAGACCCCAAATCTAAAGATTTATTTAGCTTTTGTCCACAATTCCAGGCTGGGTTTGGGAAACAAAACAAGCAAAACATACATTCCAAAATGGCTAATTCAGATGATGAATATTTTAACTCTTGAGAGTGTAAAAATGAAACCATATTTGATTTCATTTTCACGTTCTCAAGAGTTACATCTGGTTAACCACCTTAGCTGGGGACCACCTGGAACCCTCTCAAGGACCACTGGTGGTTCCCGGACCACCTGTTGAAAACCCCCGGTCTACAGTAAATATCACATGATTGTGTCCACATAGGGCCCATGGCTGCATTTAGTCTTAAAGGTGCAGTGAACCAGTAACGGTGTCATTTCTGGTTCACCACGAACCAGAAACAATCCATTCAGGCGATGGGATGGCATTAGCACGAGGGACAGCTTATGCTGAGTTATACTACATGTGATGCATGCACTGTTTGTTTACAATTAGTCGCTCAGCTCTGACACTTTACTCCTATGCGGCTTATTTCTACCATATAATGTGTTCAGATATACTGTATATTCTAGTGTGATTATTGAGGTTAAAAGAATAGACTGTCTGGATGCCAGAATGAGATTACTATTTCTGACTGTAATTAAGACAGCTGTTTGTGTAGGATGATTCAGAAATGGGATAAAAACTGGTCAGCTTCATTTCTATTGGCATTTATTGATGTGATAGTGGATATGTCATCACACAGCATGTATTCATATACATGAAATAATTTCATTGTCAACGGGGCAATATTTCAGTATAAGATAAAGAGTCTTTTAGCCCTATTAGAAGTTTATATACAAACTTTTTAACAGTATCATAGTTACCTATATTAGTCAGCTGGTGAACTGTGGTGTTCAACATGTTACAAGACATTTTGAAGGCTCTGTGTATTGAGTTAGATCAGTGCGTTGCATTGTGTGAGTTCCTGTTGTCTTTGCAACATAGATGAGCATGGAGGAGAGAGGAAGCAGGAGAAAAGTGAATTGATTCTTTTTAATTATTAGTAAACCTACACTTTATTATTGATAGACAGTTATAATTAAAATACCTCCCATCCTGTATGAGAATTCCATGAACTGCATTGAGTCACAGCTTTATTGATATATGTAGAGCTTCTACACAAAGGACCCACGTTGTGATTTAATTGATGTCTTAAATCAGTGTTTTTCAACCTTTTTGATACCATGGCCCACTATTTATTCAGCATTTGAGCCACAGACCACCATTTCATGACATCTTCACCCCGCAGACCCAAAAACTAAAAAAATCTTTTGCTTTTGTCCACAATTCTGTATTTTCGCAAACAAAACAGGCAAACATACAGTAAATCATAAATGATCATTCTTCTACATTATGTTATTGTCTAGCCTAAGTGGTGCTAATTTACATGGTGACTATTTTAACTCTTGAGAGTGGAAACATGAAACCAAATGGACCCTTGCGTGTAAATTTGGTTTCATTTTCACGCTGTTGGTTACATCTTGCTAACCAACTTATCAACTGGTTAACCAACTTTTGATCTGGTTAACCAACTTAGCTGTGGGACCACCAGGAACCCTCTCCAGGACCACTGGTGATCACTGGACCACTGGTTGAAAACCAGTGTCTTAAATTAAGAACATAAGGGAGAATGTGTGAACCGCATGTTGGTTATTTCAGGATATCACAAATGTGTTGTTTTTCCTCAGCTGAGCATTCTCTGCATATGTCATCCAAACCTTCCTTTGTTTAAATAGGAATGAGCACGGAGCAAGTTTACTCTGTCACATTTTTTGTGACATTTTAAAAACTTCTTGTGAGTTTTTTTTCCCTGAGCTGACCAGAAAACAGAAGTTTTCTAGTTGCGTGTCCATTTGGTTTCATTTTTACCCTCTCAGAGTTACATCTGGTTAACCAACTGTCCAACATTTAGCCTGAGGACCACCTGGAACCCTCTCAAGCACCACTGATGGTCCCTGGACCAGTGGTTAAAAACCCTGCACTATAAGACCTCATATGACTTCCTTGCCTCTATGCTTCTGCAGACCTGCATTCGACTTTTTTTCTTTCTTTTTTTGGTTACAGCAAAACAGACTAGCTAAGCTATTGTTTAAATTTAGTTTGAGGAGTTTTTTTTTTCCTGTGAACTTTCCTGTGAAAAATGCTTATCCTACAGCTGTGTTTTCCAAACTGTACCAGGCCGGGTGCCCTGGGATTTGGGGTTTTCCTATCCTGCATTTTACTTCCATCTTATATCTATCTTAATTACAGTAATTATGATCACCTTTCCAGAGCATGGTGCTTAATAAAAAAGGAAATAAAAGAAAAAATACACTTACCGAGGGCTTCACTCTCAGAAAAGGGAAAACCGAAACATCTCTTCAAGACAAATCCATTAAACATGGTTTCTGCCATGGCAACTGAAGCACTACTAGTGCTTCAAAGCACAGACAGACAGTTCTGTGAGCAAGGGCTGCTGTTGTAATGTAACACTTGTAGATAGTGGTGAACGATGACTTATCAAAATGGGACATTATTGGCCATATATTGGTGTCAGATTGGTGTCATAATAATCCTGATTACTTCGTCCGTGGACTGGCTCTTTAAGCCCTGTGCCAGCGTGACGACGTGCTGGAGGTTATGGTTAGGATTAGGGAGTATATTGACCAAAACAACTGCAATTAAGTAGCCAAATATGTGTTGAAACGGACTGCATTGTGAGGCTCTCGCGGTGCAGTCTGGGGCGGGTCTGAGGACACTTATCAAGTCAGACGTCTGGCAGCCAACATGCCTGGTGGAGGAACTCTGCTTAATAAGCAGAATACTGGGAATACTCGCTTGATTTACGGTAGAATCCGCTGAATGAGGGTTAGAACGACAACCAATCAAGAAGACACCACACACAGGACTCTATCATCATAGCATCTGGTTTCGGAGATCTGGTGCATCAAAACAAGCATTGCGACGGGGAAATTGTTGGTACAGTACTATATTTAGCTAATATTGACACAAGCCGAGCTTATTAAATAAGAATTCAATAAAAGAACAAAATCATTCTTAAGCCATTAATGATGGGATTAACTGGCAGAGTCCTACCGCCTTTTTGACGATGGTAATTAAATTATTGGCTTATGAATGAGATAAAAAAAACAAGAAAATGTTGTAAGTAAATATTTTTCATACTCATTTTTTATTAATGAATGAAATAGAGAACACTAGAGAATCTCTCGAGATAATGTAGCAATAAAGGTCGTCATGAACAGGACTTGAACGCGCGACATGCTGTCAGGCCAGAGCCTATATGTGGCATGCCCCTCGAGCAGTGGTTTTCAAAAGGTGGTCCGGGGACGACCAGTGGTTCTTGAGAGGGTTCCAGGTGGTCTCCAGGCTAAATGATGGAAAAGTTGGTTAACCAGATGTAACTCTTTGAGAGTGTAAACACGAAACCAATTGGACCCTTGCAAGTTCATTTGGTTTCTACACACTAGAGAATGTAGAAGATTAATGGTCATTGTGATCTGTATATGTTTGACTGTTTTGTTTCCCAAATCTAGCCTGGAATTGTGGGCATAAGCAAATAAATCTTTAGTTTTGAGGGTCTGTGGGGCTAAAAATGTCATCAAATGGTGGTCCGTGGCTCAAATGCTGGTGCACCCTGCTATGAAAAAGGTTGAAATTCACTGACCACTAGGCCAGCAGGCGCACCCTTTGTACTCCAATTCGTAGACAAAGCATACAGTACAAGCAATAATCCTACTGCTATATGAGCGCCTTCTGATTGGAGCCTGTAGTAGTTTTATGGGTGTACCAGCCATTATGGTTGAACTTGAACATGCCAGAGAGTCACAGAGAAATGCCTCCTGTCCAGGTGATTCATATCAACCATATAAAGTAGGAGACAGATTTACTTGACACAGCTCTCCTTTCTGACCTTGTTGTCAGGGATGGATCTAGGCATAGGCTAAGTAGAGCGCTACCTGGGGACCTAACTGTCATCCCAGGGGACAGATCAACCGAGTGGCATGCTTTGAGCTTCTAGATCTGACATTTCTGAAAAAATGGTGGAAATGTCGTGCAAATCTTTGAAGATTCCACCCAGAATTCCATCCAACATTTTACTATGTCATTAATATACCTTAATATACCATAGATATGTTTGTGGACATGATAAAAAATGTCCCCCCCATTCTGTGTTTCTGTTTCCTAGAAATGGAAGTCATTAACATGGTGAAACACAACTTGATGACATCGTCAAGTTAGTTAATGCTAGTTACACATCTCTGAATATGTGTGGAAAGAAATGTATACAACTGCTGTTTGTGATTATTCTTTTGTTTTTTAGATCAATCAATCAATTACTTAATGCATAAGAATGGCATTCTAGACCAAATGGGGGAGCTGGCAAAATGGCTACCATAGAGTTAATGAAAATGAATACACAAATCAGTAAATCTTCACTAGGTTAGATTATGAATAGCCTAGCAGTGGCTATTTGTTTGGAATATCAACATTTCTAAGCAATGTGTCCCCCAATGAGTAGATATACAGTAGTGTCTCATGTATCTGGAACAACCCACAGCAAACTGCTGGGAGAAAGATTATTCCTTTGTCGAAACAAAGGAATCTATCTGCTCTGCTCTGCTCTGCTCAGCAGTTTAAGGAACACAGACAGAATGCTTATAGACTTAACTTCACCTCAGCATAGGTCAGGACAGCATCTGGAAATGTGGTCCTTTTAAATAGCTGAATTTGAGTAAACAAAATAAGTCAAGTAGGTAAATACAGTAATATCTTTCTCCAGGAAGGGCAAAAGTAATCCTCTACCGTGATGGCAGAAAGTTTTAGAGCCGTTGTGACCGTTTTGCATAACAAACATGGCTGTTTTGCATAGCAGTCGTTATTGTTATGCAAAATGGTCGTGACGGTTATAAAACTGGTTTTATTGCTGTTGCTGGCTTGCCATTAATAAGCACTTCTGTATAAACTCCAAAATAACAAATACAAATTGAATTAACTAAAGTCAGTATAATTCATAATACACGGGGATGGTAAAAACATAGAATAAAATACATGTTTCTTTACCTTTACATCCTGAATCAAATATCAAAATATGTGTATTTGGAGAGCAAGAGAGGCTGCAGGGGGAATAGAGGAAGTAAAAAAAACAACGACATTAAAAGCAGACCGGGATACCGGCGGTGTCCCGAATTAAACTCATATCTCTGTCATGAGAGAAGTACAAACGACTTCAATTCTGCTTAGTACTGCTAGGTGTCACATTTCTCTGTGCAGGTGCATGCGCACACACACACACACACATGCACGCACGCACGCACGCACGCACACACACACACACACACACACACACACACACACACACACACACACACACACACACACAGTGCTCTAGGACAGTGGTTTTCAACCTCTTTGATACCAGGGCTCACAATTTCTTCAGAATTGATGACACCACTTGATGACATTTTTTGCTTGTGTCCACAATTCCAGGCTGGATTTCGGAAACAAAACAGTCCAACATACAGATAAAAATGACCATTAATCTTCTACATTCTCTAGCTGTGTAGACTTGGGCTAATTCAGATGATGAATATTTTAACTCTTGAGAGTGTAAACATGATTTCATGTTTAAGTTCTCAAAGAATTACGTCTGGTTTATCTACTTTCCATAATTGCCCTGTGGACCACCCTGAAACCTCTCAAGGACCACTCGTGGTCCCTGGACCACCGGTTGAAAACCCCTGCTCTAGGAGATGGGATCTAACTTGGGATGATTAAGCTCTTCATACAGTAGCCTACATATCCCTACATTATATAACGTCCCTCAGAATATACAGCACGGTGACCTTGACTTTCATGCAGACTCAGCACTGAGAGAAAAAACACACCTTTGACAATAAATAGCATTTTGTTCTATTTACTGTAGAGACAATATTTACCTCTAATTTTGATATTATTTCATTGCTGCTTACAACAACCAAACATTGCAAGCAGACAGCGGAACATTTGATGAATCCAGATTCCAGATATTCAGGTCAATTTTAGGCCGTGACGGTCCTAGCGCTGGACCATTTTGTATAACAATCCAAAAAACTAACATGCTTCATGTTGTTGACCTATTTAAAAAATATTAGCAGATCCTTTGTTCATTTTTGACTCACACGGAACTATGTATTTTGTGTCCATATCACTATATATGCCCAAAAAGTAAATTTAGTTTCGAGTGATGGGGGGTCAAACATGAATGAAGGAGGTCCTAATATTTTTCGAAATAATTCAAAAATACAAATTACGTTAGTTTTGTGGATTAATTTACTTTTACTGTGTGGCTCCAGGGACCCCCACAAAATGACCAGAACTACTTAATATTGACCAAAACCAGAGCAGAACTCCCACCACGGGACTCTGGCAATCAATAATACAGTTGAAACCACTATATTAATGGACAGCATTTCATACAATTCCAGAAATCCGGACTATCCCTTTAAACATAACCTCAGTAAAACCTATGCCTAAACCTAACCCTCAACCGTTATGCAAACCGTTGCTATAGTCATGCAAAACGGTTGTGGTGGTTATAAAACTGTTGTGACGGCCGCCACAGTTGAGGGTTGCTTTTGCCCCTCCTGGAGAGAGAATAGTGAGTATTTTAGATCTCTGGCCCGGTCGGGATTTGAACCTGGCAATGGATGGATTGCGACATTACATATCTCGCGTGAGCAAGGCGACCTCAGACTTGGCCCTGTTTGTCGAGGTCCCTACTTGGCAGTGCAATGCAAAGTAGTCAGATAATCGGTTTTCCCAGAACCCGTGAATCCAAATATATCTGCACTCCTGACATCATAGATTGTCCTCCAAGTACTATAATAGCACTAAGTAGTACCATGACAACGGAGGGTACAATGTAGTATTGCGTAACATGCGTTCCCAGTGCATGATGATGTGCATAGACTGGCCGATGTACTATGATAACGGCTACTGTACTAATTACTCTGACATCAGCTACAGTACATCGGATATTGGGTAACCGAGGTCCGCACATTCGCAGTTCAACTCTGTGCTCTGTGCCCTAGATTATTTTAAAAGCGTAATTCCGAGGTGGAAAGTATCCTCACATTATTTCCTTAAGCCTGAAACCATCCGACAGTTGACATGTTCCCCAAATAACATTGTTTGGCAAAAAAAAAGTTCTCCTGTCCCTCTGTTCTCCTCTCTCTTCACATACAACTTGTGTGAGACACTGTTTTATTTTCATGGAGGCCAAACCTTGTATGTAAGTGTGGAGTTTGAGACAACCTCTATACTGGACCAACACCACCTGCTGCCTACCTACTCCACATCATGTGTAAGAAGTATATATATAGAACCGCTGTAACTAGCTAGTATATGCCATAGTGTTAAAGCAGTTGTTCATTGTCATTCTGCTGTGACAGGAGGGAGAGATGTCTGCTGTAAGTGTTGTTTTTATAATGCACTTCATGCTTGCCTGTCATTGCCCCGAGGTAGAAATATATAATGGTTATATGGTTGGGTATAGGCCCTGCTTTTGGATTATAGCGCCCACACAGCGCGGCATTCTGTTGGCCCTGCATTGCGCTTAAAATGTATTCTGTACACAGAATAGATATTCATAAACTATGTTTCTGACACTATATTCTAGGTCTTGATGCTAGATTCTAGTTTCTGGCACTAGATTCACGTTCTTGATGCTATATTCTAGTTTCTGACACCAGATTCTAGTTCTTGGCGCTAGATTCTAGTTTCTGACACTAGATTATAGTTCTTGACGCTAGATTATAGTTTTCTCAACATATTTCATGCCAATGACCCCCAGAATTATCTATATTTGGCTGTGGACCCCATCTGAAAACCTGTTGTATAGATCCCCCAGAGCAAAAATTTGAATTAAAATGCTCACTCTGTATATAACCGTAGCGACCGTTTTTGCATAACAGTCGACCGTTTTCCCTACTAAACCCTAACCCTAAACATAACCTCAGTAAAACCTATCACGACTGTTAGGCAAAACGGCTGCGACTGTTATGCAAAATGGTTGTGGTGGTTATAAAACCGCTGTATACAGGGCTGTATACAGGGCTTGACACTAACACTTGCCCACTTGCCCGGGGCGAGTAAAAAAATGGTCGGGCAAGTGAAGACTGCTACCTGGTTGCCTGATCCGGCAAGTGTGTGACTTAGTGCGCTATAACACACTCTCCCATCTCTCTCCCAGGTCCACTTGGTTCCAAACTATCATTTTGGTGGGTTCACGGACCGTGACCACTATAGTAACCACTGTGGGAATCACTGATTTACAAGTTGAGCACATTTACTGTAGCTGATTGTGACTAAAACAAAACAATCTTTGACTGCGAAAGGAAATGTTTAAAGCGCCCAAGTAGAAAGTAAAC
Organism: Benthosema pterotum; assembly: GCA_039105355.1. NCBI lineage: Eukaryota > Metazoa > Chordata > Actinopteri > Myctophiformes > Myctophidae > Benthosema > Benthosema pterotum. The sequence goes on along the minus strand of CM076984.1, from coordinate 30,730,460 downwards.
TTAAATGCAAAATTTACAATATAATTTGGGGGGCAAGTGACCATGACCTGAGGGCAAGTAGAACCTCACTTCCACTTGACTTGGAGACGTTAGTGTCAACCCCTGGACATACGTCGCAGTCACAAATTGATTTCGCCCCTCCTGGAATTGGGGCTCCACAACACGGTAAAAAAAATGGGGACCACTGGTCTGTGATGTCAAGACCATGACATCATAATATTATTGGTAATAACAGGGGGTCCACATATACAGTACGGGCGCAAAAGAGACAAAGATGCACAGTCTGACGAATGTTGGTTTTGGACCAAGTTCTGGCCAACTTTCTTCTTGGCAATTCACTCCGACTGCACTTGGCTCAAGACAAGTTTAAAGTCGATAAGGTCAGAGGGTTCTTGAGATTTGAGGAGGAAGCACACACACACACACACACACACACACACCGTGCATTTATAGATGGATAACTCTAGACACGTCGTCACATCGGGGACATTTCACCAACGCATGCATTGGGGGAAAATCATTAACTGAATTAAGTACCGGAGTGAGCAAAGATTAAGTCGGCGAGATGTTCCAAATGTCGGTTCCCATAGATTTTAGGTCCATTGCCAAGTCTTGCTTATAGTTTTTGTGCTCGCTGAGCGCAGTGAGATGTAGGCTGCACATCAGGATGGATTAAAGCCCTGATTTATACATTAAATGTAGCCAGTCTACATCTATCTACCAGCTCACAGTGAATCACACATCCGTAGCCACGTGCTGTTAGCACCTTGTAGATCGGTTAGTTGCAGTGGCTGTAATGTGACTAGATGTCCCTCTTGCGTGGGACAGTGCCACATTTCCAAGACTTTTCATTGTTCAGATGGCTTAATACGTTGTATCTGGAGAAAGGAGGAGAACACTGGAGCAACACGGACATGGACAATTTGTTTTTGAAAACCTTATACCCTTACCAAAATTCAGAAACTCTGCACAAAATACCCAATTTGTACACTTTATCTGAATGTCCCCTCCCATAGCTAAAGTCCCTAAAACTAAAGAAAGCAATGAATTTTATTTTCTTCATCATAACAAACTAAGACATGAACTTGGTTGAAAAAAAACAAAACAAAAACAAAGTTTTCCCATGGTGCCACTATATATTTCCACACTCACTCCAGAGAGGACACATTGCAGCCTGCTATTGTGGACAAAAAAAACAAAATAAATCTTCAGTTTTAGGGTCTGTGGGGCGAAAATGTCATCAAATGGTGTACCATGGCTCAAATGCTGAATAAATAATGAGCCCTGGTATGAAAAAGGTTGAAAACCACTGCCTTAAATGAACAGTTTAGATCTGGTCACCCAAAGCGAGTGACACTGTCACGTGTTGTGTAATTCAATAATAAGTCATCCCCCCTAGGGACTGCCGTGACTTCATCCTTTCGTATTTCACCTCAAATTGTCAGCCGGTCCTTCTGAGGACAGTGTGAGGCCTGTAGCGGTCCCCCGTCGCCTCGGGGCACTGTCTCCTCGCAGTGGTGTTGTTTTCTGCTGTTAAACTCCATCTAAAGGCTAAATACCAGCGGCGCCCCCCAGAGTCCCCTGCCCTGCCCGGACCAGAGCATCCCCCGAGGCTTTGAAACAAGTATTGCCATTACTAACCACATTATTTCACATAAGCCAGTGATTTTCAACCTCTTTGATCGCAGGGCCCACTATTTATTCAGCATTTGAGCCATGGAGGACCAGCATTTGATGACATTTTAGCCGCACAGACCCCAAAAACTTTGTTTTGTTTTTGTCCCCAAATGTACAGATGAAAAATGACCATTAATCTTCTATATTCTCTCGTTGTGTAGACTTGGGCTAATTCGCATGATGAATATTTTAACTGAGAGCTAAACATGCGGGTCCATTTGGTATCATGTTTACGCTCTCAAAGAGTTACATCTGGTTAACCAACTCTCCTTCGTTTAGCCTGGGGACCACCTGGAAGCCTCTCAAGGACCACTGGTGGTCCCCGGACCATGTGTTGAAAACCCCTGACATACATAAGCCATTGACAAACCATTACAAACAGGAACATAATAATATTAATGATAACAATCATGTTATCCTTAAAAGGATAGTTCACCCCCAAAATGGCCCTTTTCCCCTATCTCCCCATGGAGGCTAGAATTCATGCAATCCTCAGCCAGTAATTTGATGACGAGCAGCGACTCCAATGGAGGCATAAATACGGTGTAGTGTCCTTGTGTCTCCATAGGGGATCTTTGCTGCACGGTCGACTGGAAGGTGTACGTTGTGCATTTATAATGTCGTTTCGGAGGTGCGTGGGTGGGTGGCGGGGGGTTTGAGCAGCAGAAATATTATCAGGCCACAACAGTTAGTTAGTTACTTTATTTTAGTTAGTTAGTTTATTTATCTTGGTCACAGTGCCACACATTGCTAAACATTTTACATACAAAAAGAAGTCATAAGCATGGACCAAAAAGGCATGGGCTGAAGCCGAAGCTTATTATGCCCACCAGTTAGCAGTTGTTTTGCTCTGAACATCTGTGAATTTTTTGATTAAAATTGAAAACCTTGACATCTCTAGCACGTTGCAAGCACAGAGTCCCCCCCCCCCCCCTACTCTCATGGCGCCCCAGGCAGCTGCCTAGTCTGCCTAATGGCCAAAATGCCCCTGTTACCACTGTATATAAATGCACCATTTACAGACCGCGTGCTCTTGGTTCCTTGCGGCACTTTTTTTGCCCCCGAAAGCAAAATCCCACTCACAGTTGCAGGACGCACACTCCAGGGGGGGGAGCACACTTGGTCTCATCCCTATAATACAGCGATAAGGCCAGTTGCCCCGTGGCTAGTTCCATGGAGGGATTATCCTGTTGGGTTCCTTTGTCTCTTATCCCACCTTTCAAGACCCAGTCTGCCAATCAGGTTGACCCGCCGTCACCTGTTACCTTTCAGTTTAAAGTGGAGTTGTCTCCACTGGGCTTTTTAAGTTGCATGGATTGGCTTAGCTTGTCCTATTGAATTGCAGCTGGCATTTCAGACATGGCAGCAGGGTCTGACCGGGGGTGGCGGTCCGTGCTTCTTAAAGACAAACACACTGTGGTGTTTGAGAGTCTTAACTTAATGATCACTGACTCACAAGGTCATTAATTTTACTTAAGAAAGACCCAGAAGTTCAGCCCTCGGTATCTCTCTGTGTCTCTCCCTGGTTTCACTTATGCTTAAAGGTTACTTCTCATTTCCCTTCGGGGAACTATATGAGAAAATGCTCTCACAGCAGAAAGGAAAGAAGTCCTTACCTTGGCCTGTTAACTTAGCAGGAGAATCAATCCCACAGAAAAACTGCTAAATCTAGACCTGAGAGTCGGAATAGGAAGAATACACCTACTGTATCACTGAGGTCTCTGACTCATCCTTAGACTTGTCCAACAGATATTACTACAATAGAAAGATCAAACACGTTAAATGCAATGAATAAGTTATCTTAACTCAATGTCTAACCCTATGTGTCTGCTCTGTATATGTAGAAAGAGCCAAATGGTGTTGTTATAAATAAAATAAATGGAATACATCAATAAAACACCCTTCCATGGAATGAAGGGTATTTTATTTATGCATTCTCACACGCAAAAAAACAAACAAACAAACACACACACAATACTGGAACTTGACTTGGGGATGGGGCCAGTACACAATCCAAAAAATGCATTCCTGCTTACTACTGGAGAAGGCATTTCAATGCATTTTAATTTAGATGCTGCAAACCTGGCAAGGTTTTAAACAGTCATTTGGTCATACTGCCAATTAGGGCTGCCCTCGACTATTGGCCGACTAGGACAGTTATAGACATTTGTCGACAAATCGATTTACCATAACTGTCAAAGCTCTCAGCTTGTGTTTTCATTCTGCATGCACTGTAAAAAACATCCAGAGGCCTGACTTTTCAGGTTGGTGGGGTTGGGAACTGAGTATTCAAAAGTTAATTTCGCAATGGATGACTTATCAACTGGCAACAGTTAAAGATAATAGAGGCAACTTTTAGCCAAAAATCAAAATGTATGTATAGCCTTTTCAGACACCTGCTTTGTCCTGAAACGTGAATTGTCACAATCACAAATTTTAATAGTTAATACAAATCGTATCTGTTAAACATGGCACCTCAATACGAGCTTGTAGATCTGATATATTTGTGAAAATCTTTAAATATAGTGTGTGTGCGGGTGTGTGTGTTTCTGGAGTCCCAGGAGATCAAATACAATTTTGGGGGTCCTTGCCATGAAATGGTTTGACCATTACAGGCATGGCAACGTGGTTCTGTTTTTTTTTTTTTTTTTTTTTTTTGAAAACTGTATATATTGCACAGAGGTTTATTGAGCCCTGCCTATATTATTTGAATCAACGGTAAAGCTCTTTCGTGTCAGCAACCAGCTAAAAATGCACGACGCTTTTAACTCATAATAAATGAGAAATCATATACGGTAACTCCCATTTTAGCAACCCTTACAGTGGCGTCTAGTTGGTTTGATGTCATAATCAATTTTCAGATTGTATTTATTCTTTTAAAAGCGATACATGGCACGGTCCCATAACGCTTTAGAGAGCTTCCAGCTTATAGCTTTTGATCTGCAGTACAGACAAAACTCCTCTGGGCTTTACTTCAAACGTAAAAGCCCCGACTGGGCATTTGGAAAATGTGCACTTAGGAGAAACCTGTATCATCATTTACTTCAGAAGGGGAGAGGGAGTCCCATTTCAAACTTTCAAGCATTTAGCCAAGAACTTTCATGTTATTTTATGTTAAACTCACTCGCATTTCGCTTATGACCCCCCATGAGCTCATTTTACATAAATAACGGTGGTTACTGAAGTAACCCTCACCATTATTATGTTAAACTCAAATATTTTGCTTATAGGAGGTAAAATCGTAAGCAAAATACTTTGCTTGTTTTACATAACTAACCGTGGTTACTGATGTAGCTAGGGATGAGCAGATATACTGGGTGGCTATACAGATATTATCATCCGATAAAGGCTTTACAAAATCAATATTGGAAAATAACGATATCGGGAAAAATATTAGAAAAATATGGCTATTTTATTTTAGTTTTCATTCGGCAAAAAAAAAAAAAAACATTAACAGATGTACAGAGCCACACAATCGGCCCAAAAATATATGGGGGACCTTCCTCCAATTATGATAGAGTGGGGCCAGGCCTTAGTGCATGTGCTGTTGGTCTGTTGGGAGGTTTTCCAAATCAGCCGTGCACTAGCCTGGTTAGCCCTCAATGATTTTGGCCTTGGGGGCGGGGGTGTCGTGGGATCCACACGGCGGAAGTGCTGCGCTCTGATTTGATCTCACTAATGTGTTGTCATCTCCGGCCCCTCCCCCTCCCGTCCACTGCTGTTCTACGTCACATCATTTAGAGCGACGCCCACCCCAGAAGGTTGACACCCCCCTCAAGGCCACTTTCCAACGCGCGTTAGTCCAGGCTTTCCGTTTTCGCGCAAGGCGGACGAAAATGAAAGCCTGGGTGTCGAGGCTAGCCGTGCACTGAATGCCATTATTTATTTTTTTGTCCACCACAAAAGCCTGCATATAGCGGTATCGATTGATAACGGTTGATATCGGTTGCTATCGGTATCGGAAATTAAGAGTTTTACGATATCGGGATATTGGTAAAAAAGTCAATATCTCTAGAAGTAACCCTCATATTCTCATGTGTTTGGGAGTCCTGACTTGCCCCTTAATTCTACGTTGTTGGAAAGGTATGAATGTGACAATGTAAAGGTAGGAGTGTGGATTTGTTGAATTCATGGAAAATACCCATCCTTTTTATGCCTGACTGTTTTGATTTTTATGGTTAAAAAAGCAAAAGAAACCACATACACATCACATATTAGGAATGTATCGGTATCAGTCACCATAAAACAGGACGTGCTGTGCTTTTGACAAATCTGCCGTCTCACTGTTAAAATGGAGTTTGAAGTTGCAGCGGGAGCGGCTTCTGGACTGACTGGGATGTTCCCCACTAGGTGATAGAATGCCCAAAAGTTGAAATATCCCTTTAAGTTTTTCTTTTCACCTCAAACTCCAGAGATGGCAGATCTTCCCAGAATACATCACATCACGCGTGGCATCAGCTTACCCAGCTCTCCGGTTATGCCCATTCTGCAGCGTAGGCATGAATAAGCACATTACGGAGATATCGTTGTCTCTAGTCTTCAATATGCTTATATTAGAGAACCAAGACTTTATGATATGCCCGGTGAAATGGACACCATATCCTGCACCGCTCTCAAATTGTGCTTCCCTGCCAGTCTCTGCTTCCTCCTCGTGCTGCGCTACACCTCTCTCTCCAGTGTTGCCAACTTGGCACATTTGTCGCTATATTTAGCTTTTTTCCAGACCCCCCTATAGTGCCAAAATTAGTGAAAGACTCCTGGCGGAAAATCTAGTGCTTTTTTCCTGGTGAGTTGGGGCGAAATTGGTTGATAGGCGCCAGAGATAAAACCCTAGTTTTTCACCATTTTTCCTTCCTAGAAAGGACCATTTGTAACCAAATGGACCCTTATGGATCTCTAACTCTTGAGATCGTAAAATGAAATCAAATGGACCCTTAGGGTCCATTCGGTTTCATTTCACGCTCTCAAAAGTTAAATTATATTTAAGCATCGGAATTACCTAATTATCAAGAATCTACACATTAAGAAAATGTAGAAGAATTGCTATTTTGACCGACCTTTTGACAGTTATTCCTCCTAAATTAGTCTGAGAGACTAGACTAAACCTCATATGGTGGTTCTCTGTGGCTAAAATGCAGAATAAATAGTGGGCCCTGGTATGAAAATGGTTAAAAATTGCTGCTCTAGCGCATTCTAGTGCACTTTGTAAGTGCCACTATTGCATTTTGGCAGTTGGCAACACTGCCTCTCTCAGCAACGGCGTCCTTTACGGCGGTCCCTGGCTGGTCCCTGGCTGGACTTTATGAAAGTGGACAAAGAGAAATGCAACTCCTCCTGACCTTCCCCTCCGTACTGTACCTCTTCATCAGCACTCTCACAGTGGACAGGGTGTGGTGTGAAACTACACCGAAACTACACTACTTCTAGATAAATATCATCCTCTACTTTAACCCACACAAAAACTAGCCTGGTTCAGCCCACAGAACCCGTTCACACAAAAACAGGAAAGTCTCATTTTAGATTTGAACTAGGGCTGCAACAATTAATCGATCAATCACAATCGAATGGATCAGTGGTTTTCAACCTTTTTCATACCAGGACATTTTAGCCCCACAGACCCAAAAACTGAATATGCCTTTGGCTTTCGTCCACAATTCCTGGCTGGATTTCGGAGGAAACAAAACAGTCAAACATACAGATCAAAATGACCATTAATCTTGTACATTCTCCAGTTGCGTAGACTCTTGAGAGTGTAAACATGAAACCAAATGGACCCACAAGGGTCCATTTGGTTTAATTTTTACGCTCTCAAAGACTTATATCTGGTTAACTGACTTTCCATTATTTAGCCTGGGGACCACCTGGAATCCTCTCAGGGACCACTGGTGGTCCCCGGACACCTGTTGAAAACCCCTGGAATAGATTATCCAATTAGTTATATAACTATTTTGGTAATCGGTTTATCGGATTAAAAACTGGAGTTTTCTGTCATTTATCATGGATGTTTTCCAACTTAACCATAGTTTTTTTCCAGTGTTGTAGTGTGACTAAACTAGGGCAGTGATCCAAGTCTCTTCCCTCACAGTCTGATGATTGTTGCACCTGCACAGTAGCAACTGCAAAGCAACATGTGACACAAAACTACATCCAGAGCATCAAGAACAAAACATGAATGTTTACTTTTAATTTACCTATTTGAGTGTACTTTTTCTTTTAGACTAAGGCAGGTGATGACTTTCTTTAATCAAACGTCATTCAGTCAGAATATAGCCTGGTCTAGCCCTCAATGATTTTGGCCTTGGGGGGCGGGGTGTCGTGGGATCCACACGGTGGAAGTGCTGCGCTCTGATTTGATCTCACTAACGTGTCGTCATCTCCGGCCCCTCCCACGCCCGTCCACTGCTGTTCTACGTCACATCATTTAGAGCGACGCCCACCCTGGAAGGTTGACACGCCCCTCAAGGCCACTTTCCAACGCGCGTTAGTCCAGGCTTTCCGTTTTCGCGCAAGGCGGACGAAAATGAAAGCCTGGGTGTCGAGGCTAGTCAGAATAAGCCGAAATACATTCATTTATAAATAAGTGTCATAATCCGACGAATCGATTAAGTGTTTAAATTATCGGTCGATGAATCTATTGCAGCCCTAGTTTGAAACATTATTTTATGCTTTAAATAATGTACATATTAAGTTGGGGGGCCTTGACATGACAACAGTTAACAGTATGGCCGTGTATCCTGTGTTTTCCGTCTTTTTGTGCAATGGATGACGTTGCTTAACCTGTGTTGTCCGTCTTTTATAGTGTTTGATTCACAGATGTTTTAATGTTAAGATGAAAAGCCGGCTTTACAGCGGACATAGGGACGAGGATAACTGGCTTTAGTCCCTTTAGTTGTGGAGAAGTAAAAGGACTATTTTAAGCAAAAAAAAAAACGATGCGAAAACACATCAGTGCTAATGCTCCGCTCCAAAGGTAATTAATTAATTCCCGGCATATCAGCAGCCTGGTTATTACGCTATAAAGCAGCTAAAGTGTTAAGTGAAATGCCACTAATATAATGAATAGGATTCATTACGAAAAGAAAAAAAAAGTTTAGGATTTGGAAGACTCTTTTAGACGTTGCCTGAGGCCCTAATGTTTAACCCAGTTCCACTGTTCTGTCTTATCATCAGGCTGCGTTCTGCCTCTGTAGTTACTGTACTCTTCAGCGCTCTCCCCCACACTGCCTTCAGGCATCATCTCACTCTCCAGGATGTCTTTTGTTTATTTGAGAGGAGGAGATTGTTTTACTCAGACGATCTTGACCTGCAGATACAACTGGAGGCGTTCATTCATTCAATGTACTGTATGTATAAAGCTGGGTGAGAATGTAAAACAAAAGAAAGAAACATTAGCCTGATTATCAGACTTAAGTTCAGCTTCCTCCAGAAGCTGAACTCAAGTCTGTGAGATTTCAAGGGGGAGGGGTTTGGTTCATACCAAACAAACCAGAAGTTGTTGTCAATCATGAGGCTAATGGGCTAACCTTTCTTTTTTTTGCCAGCCACACGAACACAGCCAACGAGTGCTACTAGCATGTGAACAAAAGCGGTCAATTAGAGAATGTAGAAGATTAATGGTCATTTTGATCTAAAGTATGTTTGACTTTTGTTTTCCAAATCTAGCATGGAATTGTGGACAAAAGCAAAAAAAAAAAAAAAAAAAAAAAAATATATATATATATATATATATATATATATATATTATATATATATTATATATATATATATATATATATATATATATATATATATAATATATATATATAAAAAAAAAAAAGGAATAAATAGTGAGTTCCTGGTATCAAAAAAGGTTGATAACCACTGCTTTATATAATGCACAGGCTTTGAATTGGACATTGAGGGAAGTAAAAAGAAAGTAAGAATAATATTCGTGTTAGAAAGCCAGCTGGCACGTTGCTCATTACATGGTCATATGAACTTTTGGTTTTCTTTGGAGCATCATCCGGCTTACCAGGACACCGTCTCTCATGACTATTATTATATTTGTAATCAGCAGTGGAGTGTCAGAGCATCATTCAGAACAGGACAGGAGAGATTGGAAACCACTGAATCATATTATCACACTGTGCAAAACCTTCCCTACATGTGGATGATGGAGATGTACAAATTGGAAGATGGATAAAATCCACTAAAGCTAATAATAAAACCACTCAAGGACTACATCATTATTCTGAATAGAGTAGATAGATGGCGTTTCTGTTTAGTTTTTTGGAGGTACTGTAGAATTGCTGAGTACCTCTGTGACCCAGCAGGGAATGAAGGAGTGGCGGCAGAACGTTGGTGATGTACTGTATTACAGTGGTTTTCAACCTTTTTCATACCACGGTCCTCTATTTTATTCTGCATTTGAGCCACGGATCACCATTTGAGGACATTTTAGCCCCAGACACCAACACTAAATATTTATTTTGGTTTTGTACACAATTCCAGGCTGGATTTCATAGAAAACAAAACAGTCAAACATACAGATCAAAATGAACATTAATCTTCTACATTCTCTTGTTGTGTAGACTTGGGCTAATTCAGATGATGAATATTTTAACTCGTTTAAGAGTATAAAATGAAACCAAATGGACCCACAAAGGTCCATTTCTTCATGTTTATGCCCTCAAAGAGTTACTTCTGGTTAACCAACCTTCCATCACCTGGGGACCACCTGGAATCCTCTCAGGGACCACTGGTGGTCCCCGGACCATCTGTTAAAAACCACTGACCTATTATATTTCACAGGTCATTAGAAGTCTGAAAGTTTCAAGAGAATATTTTTTGTGGATATATCTTGTAACAACATTTTTCATTTCCGATCCGATCCCGATACCACAATTTCTGTGTTAGCCGATACCAATACAGATACCAGAGAATAATACATATAGAGAATAATACATATAAAAAGACCATATATGTATGGACTTCATACATATATGAAGTCCACCCACTGGGAATAGCAGACTCCTCACTCAAATGTGCACTTGGGCAATTTCAAAGTTCCATATGACCCAACATTTCATTTAACTGCAATAGTGTCAACTCCTTACGCCTGTGTCTGATCTGTGGTTAGACTGGCACATTTGCCAATACAAATATGACCCAATAATGACACATAAGGGCCGATACTGATACTTTTCTGATACCCATACAGTATTTGCTGATAAAAAAAAGTGCCGATCCGGTACTTTTCCTGTTATTGATACAGTATTGAGACATCCCTACACCCAACATGATCTTTTTTCCGCACATTCTCTGTTTCCCATGGCCATCCCATAGCTAACACAAGGAAAACATTAACAGTAAGAGAAGCCTGAGCTAGTGTGTTAAGTTCATGGTCTAGAGCAGGGGTGCCCACACTTTTTTTTTTACTTGAGAGCTAATTTCAAAATGACCGGCTCAACAAGATCTAGACATCCAAAAATGTGATTGTTCCATTACTGAAAATTCATTTCAAGGCCCCTAGAAAGTTTGCACTTGCACTTTATTCTGAAAAATAGAGGGGGGGAGAATTGGAAGGGTTTTCCTGTAGATGCTATTAATGACCTTTAGAAACAGCATTTGAGGTTTTAGTTGACAGTTTGCGATCTTGAGTTTAGTTTCTTGCACCGAAAACTTTCACATTTTTGTCCACAATTGGGAAAGAGAACTGTCAAAACATTGGTCAAAATAACAATTATTCTCCATTTTCTAAATGTGCGGACTCTAATTTAACTCTTGAGAGTGGTAAAATGAAACCAAATGGACCCGTAAGGGTCCATTTGGTTTCATTTTAACGCTCTCAAGAGTTACAGATCTATAAGGGTCCAAGTGCTGGGGGGACTGTCATGTGATCTACCTGCATGGTCTGTGTGATCTACTGGTAGATCATGATCTGCCTTTTGGGCACCCCTGGTCTAGAGGGGCGGGGCATGGCTGAGACGATTGGGGATTGGTTCCTGATGTGACACTACATTACGTCACATCCTTCAGATCGACGTTTACACAGTAAGGGTTGACAGTGACACCCACTGCTAGACCAGAGCTGCCGCTGCTTTTCCCCAGGCTTTCATTTTTGTGCCGATGAAAATGAAAGCCTGCGTACCGAAGGCTAGAGCCAAAAAGTCTATTCCGGTATGTGATGTAAAGGGATATTAGGTTGGCAATAAATCCTTACAAGTATTTATACGTGTAGCTATTCACAACTTTCATAATAACATTTTAATCAGTCTAAGCATAGTGGGTGTATCAAAACGCTTCCGATAAGATGAGAAAACCCATTATTTTAAAAGAGCAAGCTTGCTTGGCAGCCTCAAACATTCCAATTATGCAAAGGGGAAGTCAGAGAGAGAGACTATATATATTTTTTAACAACTGCGTTATACGAACAAATCTCTGGCAGTGTTATACAGTTCACATACAGACAGACGATTATGCTCCACAGAGAAAAGGCTGAAGGATGCTGATAATGCAGCCGATAACGCTGGAGCTGAGGTGAAAAGGAAATTACTCTTAGTCATTTACACCAGCGGGACAGCAGCCATGAATGCAACCAAGTTCTGCCTGCTGGCAGCACTTAGGGAGCCTAAATATAAATAAGAGACAGGATGAGCCAGGCATTGAACGAACGGAGAACCTCTCTGACTCCCTAAACCTCCTGAACCCTTGCCAGCGCTCCGCTCACCCCCAATAAACCCAGTCATTCTCCAGGCAGAGATATCCACCGTCACATTACTGCCGCTACCGCTCTCACTCACTTAACGCATAGCAGGATACAGACCACAAATACACATATGCAAATGGGTTTATGCAAAAAAGGAAGAACTAAGCCTTTCGAAATGTGGAATTTGTATAATGTTGTTTATAGGATTCCAAAATTGGCCAAATCACCAGATTGGAGAGAGAGAGGACTGGGTCAGGGCTGGGTGGAGCTGGACTTAACCCCTTTGAGACTTGAGGTTGATTGTTTTAACGATGCAAATCGGATCTCCAACGTATTGGTGACACTTAATAGGGACTTTAAGCTGTACGACGGCAAGTCTCTACTACGGCAGCAGGAACTCGATCCGTGCTGGATAGATAAACCTGCTTGCCGTAGCAGCCGTTCCTACTACAGCAGAACCTACTCTTTAATGGTTTTGATAGCTATGTCGATTGCATTATAGCAGCCGTACTTCTTGTAAGGGGTGCCGTTCTGAAAATGCAGGTTAAAGTCACCAGGTTGAGGTTCCTGGTGACTTTTTCATGCTGTGAGCTACTTGTACAGCTGCTATTGTTGCTAAAGTTTAAAAGAAGATGGGTAGACACAAGTCGCCAATCCTCTCACTATGTTTTTTTTTTTTTGCATTTTAACTAGCCTGGCTCCAGCCCTGAATGGACTTAAACTTAAACTTAAAAAATACTACCTTCCCCCCTGTGATTCAAGGACTGGTGCACCTCCTTCTGGTGTTGTTAGTATTGGTTGAAAATCCAACTACAAGAGCTGATTGGCCGTCAGCCCTGTCACTCAACAGTGTCGGCTCCTCCAATGCTTCTTTAAAGAAGTGTCAGGTTTTATACACATCATCATCCGACATATTGTACTGCTTTTGTTCACATGCTAGTAACACATAGTCTGCTGTTTGGTTAGCAACCAGGCTAACACATTAGACACGTTAATGACAACAACACTGTCTGCTTTCCCAATATTCTGATTGGTTGGTATGAACCAATCATATGAGGACTGCCGCTTTGACAACGCCCATCCCAGAAACTGCTGTGGTAGAGAGGGACTTCAGTCTGAATAATGAAGTGAAACTAAATGACAATTCAGTCTGAGGCTAAACTAATTTTTAATACAGTGGTTTTCAACCAGTGGTCCGGGCACCACCAGTGGTCCTTGAGATGGTGGTCCCAGCTAAGTTGGTTAACCAGATGAAAAATTGGTTAACCAGAATAGCTCATGAGAGCGTAAAAATTGTACCCCGAAGAGTTAAAATTTTCATCATCTGTATTAGCCCAAGTCTACACAACTAGAGAATGTAGGAGATTAATGGTCATTTTGATCTGTGTGTTTAAGTGTTTAGTTCCCCAAATCCAGCCTGTAATTGTGGACAAAAGCAAAATAATTCTTTATTTGTGGGGTCTGTGGGGCTAAAATGTCATCAAATGGTGGTCTGTGGCTCAAATAGTGAATAAATAGTGGGCCCTGGTATCAAGGCGGAGTTGGCGAAAGGGCCTTTCAGTTGTCCACTGTCACTGACAGTGGACAATGGAGGGTTCAACTGCGGATGATGTAGATGATGTAGGAAAAATGAAAAAACAACTCCATTTGCCAAAAATAGAGAGATGTGTAGAGAATACAAGCTACATGCCGTAATACCTGGAAAGGGATTCATTCTACCCCGAAAAGAAATGAATCCCCTTCTTTGAAAAAAAAAAATCTTTGCCTCAGTGGAAAATATTTTTGATTGATTTGTTTTTTGCTTACATTTTCAGATAGCCATTTTAACCATAATGGATGCTGTGTAAATCGTATGTGTGTGTGAACTTAAATCATCCCTATGGGGCTGTAGTTGGAGAAAACAAATTCTCATTTAAAACTCACAATAACAAACTCTCTTTTGGTGGGCTTGGGGGATGCCCAGAGGAGATGTATAAAACGCTAAATAAATCAAAAGGGATGTTTTGTTTGGACAGATACATTAGGAGCCTGGATGCTTGATAATACTGCATTTATCATAGCGGTATACTGTAGATTTCTAAGAGTATTAGACGCCATTAGGGAACGCAGAGAGACATTTATGAACATACTGTAGGTTGGACTTTGCACAGTGTAAACAGAATCTAAAAGAGGCACATGGCACAGTACAGCATACTCTCTGAGTCAAGTTCAGATGATCAGTATAACTCAATATACTGATATATGTTGCAATCGTGGTCACATTCAAACTGTCCTTTGGCATTTAAAGGTATACTAGGTAACTTTTCCATTAAAACAAATCTTACATTTCATATCCATTATGTCTAGGCTTGGGTACCGTGAGCGATACCGATACTGGTATCGATTGGGGCATTGCGGTGGTATCGATTCACTTAAAATAAACGGTGCCTTGTTTCGATACTCCTCTCATTCTGTGTCGCCGCACCTCAAGGAGCCGACTGAGCATCCGTAACAAGTTGTAGTTGCGCTAATGAAACTTTCAAAATATTCCCATGTTCTGTCAAACGCTTATTATCATTCCATGTCATTCCCTGTATCTCCAAGTGTTGCGCTCATTGTGCATGGACCCGTAAGGGTCCATTTGGTTTCATTTTACGAATTCAAGAGTTACAGATTTATTAAGGGTCCATTTTATCTCTGGTGCCTGTCGACCAATTTCGCCCCAACTCACCAGCAAAAAAGCACTGGATTTTCCACCAGGAGTTTTTCACTAATTTTGGTGCTGGAAATCTAAAGCTAAATTTAGCAACATATGCACCAAGTTGGCAACACTGGATCTCGCCTTTCCTGGAATTTAGTCCAGTTTGTAGATGGATCTGACGATGCATTCAGTGCCGCAGTCAACAAACAGCAGTCAGTCAACAAACATATATTATATATATATATATATATATATATATTTAATATATATATATTATATATATATATATATATATATATATATATATATATATATATATAATATATATACAGTGAGGAAAATAATTATTTGATCCTGATGATTTTGTAAGTTTTCATGATTAGAAAGAAATGAGCACTCTGTCATTTTTATGGTACTTTTATTTAAACAAATAGAGACAGAATATGAACAAAAATGTCCATAAGAAAATAAGATTTAAAGGTTATAAATTAATTTGCGTTAGAGCTCGTGAAATAAGTATTTGATCCCTAAGCACAACCTGACTTAATACTTGGTGGAAAAACCCTTGTTGGCAAGCACGGAAGTCAGAGTTTCTTGTAGTTGGTCACCAAGTTTGTGCACATCTCAGGAGGAATTTTGGCCCACTCCTGTTTAGATATCCTCCCCAAAACCTCAAGGTTTCGAGGCTGTTGCTTGCCAACTCAAAGCTCAATCTCCCTCCATAGATTTTCTTTAGGATTAAGGTCTGGAGACTGGCTGGGCCACTCCATGAGCTTAATGTGCTTCTTCAAGACCCATCTTTAGTGCTCTGGCTGAGGGAAGGAGGTTCTTGTCCATGATGTTGCAGTGCATGTCTCCATTCATCGGCCACACAATGCGGTGAAGTTGCCCTGTACCCTTAGCAGAGGAACAGCCCCAAAGCATAATGTTTCAACCTCCATGCCTGACGATGGGGATGGTGTTGTTAATGATTTGAAGGCAGCTGGGACCACAGTCACCAAAAAAAACATTGGTAACACAGTACACCATAACGGATTGAAATCCTGCAGTGCCCAGTCATGTCCCTCTGCTCAAGAAGGCGCATAGAGGCCCGTCTAAAGTTCACCAATGAACACCTAAATGATTCAGACCAGGCTGTGGGGAAGGTGATGTGGTCAGAAGAGACCAAAATTCAACTCTTTGGCATCCATTTGACTTGTCGTGTTTGGAGGGAGTGAAATGCTGAATACAAACCCAACAACACCATCCCCACCGTCAAGCATGGAGGTGGAGACATTATGCTTTGGGCTGTTTCTCTTCTAAGGGTACAGGGCAACTTCACCGCACTGTGTGGCGGGTGGATGTGGCCATGTACCGCAGGATCTTGGACAAGAACCTCCTTCCCTCAGCCAGAGCACTGAAGATGGGTCGTGGCTGGGTCTTCCAGCATGGCAACAACCTAAAACATACGGCCAAGGCAACAAAGGAGTGGCTCACGAAGAAGCACATTAAGCTCATGGAGTGGCCTAGCCAGTCTCCAGACCTTAATCCTATAGAAAATCTATGGAGGGAGCTTGAGCTTCGAGTTGGCAAGCAACAGCCTCGAAACCTTCAGGATTTGGAGAGAAGATCTAACCAGGAGTGGGCCAAAATTCCTCCTGAGATGTGCACAAACTTGGTGACCAACTACAAGAAACTTCTGACTTCCGTGCTTGCCAACAAGGGTTTTTCCACCAAGTACTAAGTCAGGTTGTGCTTAGGGATCAAATACTTATTTCACGAGCTCTAACACAAATTAATTTATAACCTATAAATATTATTTTCTTATGGACATTTTTGTTCATATTCTGTCTCTATTTGTTTAAATAAAAGTACCATAAAAATGACAGAATGCTCATTTCTTTCTAATCATGAAAACTTACAAAATCATCAGGGGATCAAATAATTATTTTCCTCACTGTATATATAGCTTTATCTGACTAAATCAACACTGGCCCTGTGCTGTGTGATTCCCTTTCTAAAAACAGGCCACCAGCAGTGGTTGAAGTGCTGAGGATAATGACCCCTCACTGAATATTATGCATCTGCCAGTATGAACCACAAAAAATGTCAAAAAGCACAATGGGTCTATTATATTCACACAGAATGAAGGGTCTTTATGGTTGATCCAGGCAACAGCATGAGCGTTCATCGCTTCCCTGTTTGAAAGGCCACTCACTGACTTTTAGCCCACAGTTTCACTATTGTAAACCATTTTGCCATTGTTCAGACCAGTGATTTTCAACCTTTCTGATCCCAGGGCCCACTATTTATTCAGCATTTGAGCCACGGACCACCACTTGAGGACATTTTAGACCCACAGACCCCAAAAAAGAAAAACTTGGGCTAATTCACATAATGAATATATTAACTCTTGAGAGTGTAAACATGAAAATGGACCTGCAAGGGTCCATTTGGTTTGGCTTAGAACACCAAAGGGCATACCCTACCCACCCAATGTGGGTTAAAAAACACATGAAAAACACTTGAAATCTCAAAAACACTGTTATTTCCCTTTTAGCCTCGGCACCCAGGATTTTCATTGTGCGAAAACGGAAAACCTGGACTAATTTGTTAGCCACAGTGGCCTAGTGGGAGGAGTCAAGCTTCCGGGATGGGCGTGGCTCCAAATGATGTGACGTAGCACAACAGGGGAGGGGCCGGGGATGATGACATGTTGGGAAGATCAAATCAGACCACGGCACTCCGTACCCCTAAACTAGGTTTTTTGTTTTTTTCATTTATTCAGAATTTGAGCCACGGACCACTATTTGAGGACAGTTTAGCCCCACAGACCCCCAAAACTAAAGATTTCTTTTTGATTTCTTTTTGCTTTTGCCCACAATATAAGACTGGATTTGGGCAACAAAAGAGGCAAAACATACAGATCAAAATGACCATTCATCTTCTAGTTGTGTAGACTCTGAGAGTGTAAAAATGACTCTTGAGAGTGTAACTCTTGAGAGTGTAAAAATGAATTGCGGGTCCATTTGGTTTCATTTTTACGCTCTCAGGAGTTACATCTGGTTAACCAACTTAGCTGGGGACCACCTGGAACCCTCCCAAGGACCACTGGTGGTCCCCGGATCACCGGTTGAAAACCCCTGCCCTAAACCAAAATAATTTCAGGTTAGGCAGGCCAGGCTATTTCCCCCTTTGACGTTGTCCTCTCCCTCCGTGGTTTGTGTTGCAGGTCTCCAGTGAGTCCCGCTGGTCCCTGTCGGAGCTGGACGCGGTGCTGCTGGTGGGCTCTGTGGGTCACACGCTCAGCCTGGCGGCCAGCAGCTTCGTGGAGGAGGAGCACCAGACCTGGTACTTCCTGCTCTCCACCCTGTGCCTGGCCGTCTTCCAGGACGTCTGCAGGAAGTACTTCAGGGAGGAGCGGGGACCAGGAGGAGGCTCTGGGGACGAGGAGGAGCTCCTACTGCCCTCCAAGGGTCACCTCTCCCCTGCTGGAACCTCTTCCTATGACCGTTCACACACAGGTACTGGTGGACAATGTTTTTTTTCTTTTTTTTTTTAACCATTTCTGTACTGTAACATCTGTAACAACAGTCTTGGGCGGTATTCATTTTTTAATATCGGTATTTATAACGTGTTAACACATAGACCGCGATCGCATGTGCCACAGCTCAAGCCAGTGGATTCGATAAAAACCCTTATTTTGAAGCGCCAGCTCTCCTAAACAGCATGTGCGATGACGTCATGCTGTTTCTGGTGTCTTGACTAACCTGTCCTCCGACGATCTGAGCAGAAAGTTCCGGGTCAAAAGTCAGGAAGTGACGTCCAGCCCTAGTTGATCTACCCATGCGCCCACGACATTCAGGGGCAGAATCTCAGGAGAGGCGTTTGAATGCCAGCAACGGGATCTTTATCAGACGATGCGCTGGGACTAATAGTTGGATTAAATAATGAAATCTGCATTTCATCGTTTTCTGCGCCGGCGGACGGGACCGCGCACGACGTGCACGACGTGCACGGATTGGCGGCTGTGAGTTAATTAGCTCAATATTCGATATTACCGGTATTGGCCACTAGATGGCAATAGTGTGCAGTACACGCGTGTTTTTCCCTCAGATTGAGGAGGAGGATATGACTAGATGGTTTGAGGTGGAGAAAAAAAAAGCTGTGCAGCGTGTCATCATCATGTAGTTTATATGTCCGTTGTTGTTGTTTAAAATGCAGTAAATGCTTTGCTTAAAACAGGTTTTAAAAATACAACCTAGTAAACGTGGAGACAGAGATATAGGAGGAGTAGCCTGGCCTAACCCGCAATGATTTTGGCCTTGGGGGGGCGGGGTGCCGTGGCATCCACACGGCAGATCGAGCTGATCTGATTTGATCTCACGAACGTGTCGTCATCCCCGACCCCTCCCCCGCCCGTCCACAGCTGTTCTACGTCACATCGCGACGCCCACCGCGGAAGGTTGACTCCTCCCTCAAGGCCACTGTGTGTAACAAGGTAGTCCAGGCTTTCTGTTTTCGCGCAACTTGAACAAAAATAAAAGCCTGGGTGTCGACGCTATAGGAGGAGTAACAATCAGTGTGTCGGTATAAAACTGGGGGTTACAAACCTAACCTAAGTACTGTAACAAGTGAGCAGCATCGCTCATATTTTAATAGAATACAGTATAATGTCGGTATTTGACAATTTCGGTCTTTTCGGTATTCGATATTATTCATAAACCCAACCATATTACTCGGTATTGATTTCCAATATTGCGATAAACGGTAATACCGGTATGTTGCCCAAGACTACTGTAACGCATTTTGGTGTTTTTGGCTATTGAAAAATAGCAGATCTACAAGCTCATATCGCAACACCGAGTGGCGCGATATGAGCTTGTAGCTCTGCTATTTTTGAAAAATTGTGAAAATGTGACGCAAATCTTTTTGCGTCACATGTTGTTCTAGGCGGGAGATCCCTAGAACAACATGTTTTCAGAGAGGGGTCCGCAAAATATAGATAATTCTGGTGTTCCCTGGCATGTTGAGCGTCACTTTCTTTTCTTTCAATAAAGGACTTTCGTAGTTGTTAATTCCACTCAGTTTCAAAATGTATATATATAATGTATATATATTAAATAATGTAGCACATCTGTTTTTGATCTATAAGGCCAAACCTCATTTTAAAGAATACATTAACATTTTAGCATGTTCATAATATGAAATGTTACACAGCTGGTGCTACCAATAAACTAATTACATCATGACAGTCTGTTTGGATCTGAGCCAAATCAATTAAGCAACAAGATCTGCATCTAAGCTCCATTAGTTCCAATATTAGATGAAAAAGACTTTTCCTACTATGTACTGTATGTTTAATTATCATCATGCCTTTTATTGTTGCATTAAACATGCTTGACAGGACCTGTAGGCCTATAAAATAATGTTAGCAGGCCAGTATGAAAATAAATAACATCCTACTGGAAATAGTATCTATAGGGCTCGATTTTGGTTACATTAGCCCTTATACGCAATTAACGCACTTAGCATTGGGGAAGAGGCGTTCCCACACTAATGTTGATAATTTCGTTACCATGCCATCTCCCTTAAACACCTCCTATACCTGTTAAATTATGCATAGGTGTAGTTTGGGCGTTTTTAGCTTTCATCCAATCCGTGTTGGTCTTGCCATTCCCTTTAATTCATCCCATATCTATTTCCCTTATCCCTACTGCTACGCCTGACCCTCCTAAGCACGCAGCCTGGATGCGGCCTTAGGACAGACACATGCATGAGTAGCCTATTCTCAAAGATTATAGCTCTCATTTTCAAACAATTATAGCTCGGTCAATTCTCAATCATTTCTTACCATTCAACATCTTATGTTCCATGTTTTTTTGCTGTATGTGGCGTGCATTTATCACAAGTCTGCGAAATGTTATAAAGTAAATTGCAAAAAAAAAGTCGGGAATTCGCGGCAAGAACAGATGTCTTTTTGATCATTCATTTCTTGGTCAATTCTGGACCATTTTTCACATTTCAAAATGCAGCGTGATGGGCAAAGACCAAGACCGAGCAAAACGTAACTGTCGGGGATTCAGTGGACCGTTTCCACCAAATCCCGACCGATACATTTTGCTCAATCCCGCATCGTAGAGAAGACCTACCCACATATTCTATACAGCATCTGAGAGAGTGGCGTGTGCTCGTCACGTTGCATTTTGAAATGTAAAAAATGGTCCAGAATTGACAGAGAAATGAATGATCAAAAAGACGTTTTTTTTTGCCGAAAAATCCCGACTTTTTTGCAATTTACAGC
Organism: Benthosema pterotum; assembly: GCA_039105355.1. Lineage (NCBI taxonomy): Eukaryota > Metazoa > Chordata > Actinopteri > Myctophiformes > Myctophidae > Benthosema > Benthosema pterotum. The sequence continues at coordinate 30,709,133 of CM076984.1, read as the reverse complement.
ATTGCGTCACAAGTTAATTAATGTATTTAATTATATTATATACTGTACATTACCTAAACACAAGGAAGTGACCGACAGCAGGCAATCTACAGCTGTTTATAGGACAATCCATAAATAAGGAGATGAATTGAACTGGCGCCTTTCCACGTGGAGTCGTGGACATCTCCAAGGCGCACAGATGCCTGCACTGTGCGCACGTGGCTCTGCCTTCTCGTATCGGTTAGCGGGTGCTTTGAAATGGCGTTATCTAGTTCCCAAATCTATTTGACGAAATTAGCAACTTAAGGGACTGCGCGACAAACACGCCTATGACCACTCCTCCAATCACAAATAACGGTGTCGGCATAAAGAATAGTGGCTAAGGGAAGAAAAAAGGTGACGAAAATTCCAATAAGGGAATTCGCTGCGCGTTTCGGGTAACGCTAGGGACATCGCGTGGAGCGAAAATCGAGCCCATAGTGCCTTCCTGGGTTCTCAATTGATTTTGCATACAATTTAGAATTTAGGCATTTGGCAGACGCTCTTGATCCAGAGCGACTTACAATGGTGAAAAGTTTACAATTTAATCAGGATTTACAATACATTTTACAACATACAATGAAGCACTAAAAACATTGTAATACATTACGCAACCTATATAAGTCATTGCAGCAGGTACTGTGGGTTGGTATGCATAATAACAGGCCGGGCTAGTATTGGGTAATCTACCATATTCATAATATATGATTATGTTATATTAGCTGGGGACCCCCACAGTGTTTCCCTACAATGTTCAGTGGAAAGATATCTTTCCATTTCCAATATACAGTATATGAAAGCATGGCATAATGTGGACATAGTTTGAATGGTGATTAATCATGATTAAATTAATTTTGAAGCTGTGATTAATCTGATTAATCTGATGTTTTATGATTAAATGTCTGTGATTTCTTTGCATATGTAAACAGATATTACTTTCATTTATTCTATTATCGCCAGTGTTGGGCAGTAACTAATTTTAGATTACATATTACTGTAATATTATTACTTTTGCTCCAAAAAGTAAAGTAACGAGATTACTCTGCAAAAATGGGTAATAAGTAACGCATTACTTTGCAAGTAACGCCAAGTTACTTTTAAAATGAGCTTGTTGTTGCATGCAAAAATAGAACAGATTTACAAGCTGTCGACAGGTACTGTAACAACAGAGATGTGCACTAGATTGTAGATCCAGTCCACACGCTGCATCCTGCGCAGTTATGTACACTACAAATCGCTTGCTGCTTTATTTTGTATTTTATTTTTAAATACAAGACCTCAACTGTCTTTGAAAACAATTGTGAAAATTTTTAAAAAGTCAAAGAGACTACTATTATTCCAATAAATAGGATCCAGTTCTAAAAAGAGCTCACTTAACAGATTATGTTGTACATCTCTATTTTTTTCAAATGTAGGAGTTGAGAACTTGGGAAAGTAATAACGTAATATGTAATATATTACTCTTCGATTCCAGTAATAAGTAAAGTAATGATATTACTTTGTCTAAGGGGTAACAAGTAAATTAAAGAAGTTACTTTCCTAAGTAATATTGACCAACACTGATTATCGCACCAGAGAATTTTTAAATTGCTTGATTTAGTATTTAGATGAAGTGATAACGTTTCAAAAGTATCGAAGTGATCCTTTAATGCAGGGGTTTTCAACAGGTGGTCTGGGGACCACCAGTGGTCCCTGAGAGGGTTCCAGGTGGTCCCCAGGCATGATGGAAAGTTGCTTAACCAGATGTAACCAAATGGACCCTTGCGTTTCCATTTGGTTTCATGTTTACACTCTCAAGAGTTAAAATATTCTTGTGAATTAGACCACGTCTACACAACTAAAGAATGCAGAAGATTAATGGTAATTTTGATCTGTATGTTTGACTGTTTTGTTTTATCCGGAATTGTGGACAAAAGCGAAATAAATCTTTAGTTTTGGGGTCTGTGGGGGGTAAGATGTGGTACGTGGCTCAAATTCTCCATAAATAGTGGGCCCTGGTGTCAAAAAGGTTGAAAAACACTGTTTTGATGCGTGTGGAAGTTAACACATTAAGTCATATTAATGTGCTCTAATGTTGACAGGCCTGCCCGTGGGGGGGATCTTCTCAGAGCGGTGGCTAGCTCTGGCCACGCCCCCCTTCATCCTGACCTGCTGCCGCATGCTGCGCTCTCTCAACCAGACCGGGGTGCAGTGGGCACACCTCCCTGACATGGGGCACTGGCTCAACAGGTAGGTCTGTCTGTCTGTCTGTCTGTCTGTCTGTCTGTCTGTCTGTCTGCAGTGGGCACACCTCCCTGACATGGGGCACTGGCTCAACAGGTAGGTCTGTCTGTCTGTCTGTCTGTCTGTCTGTCTGTCTGTCTGTCTGTCTGTCTGTCTGTCTGTCTGTCTGGGTGCAGTGGGCACACCTCCCTGACATGGGGCACTGGCTCAACAGGTAGGTCTGTCTGTCTGTCTGTCTGTCTGTCTGTCTGTCTGTCTGTCTGTCTGTCTGTCTGTCTGTCTGTCTGTCTGTCTGTCTGTCTGTCTGTCTGGGTGCAGTGGGCACACCTCCCTGACATGGGGCACTGGCTCAACAGGTAGGTCTGTCTGTCTGTCTGTCTGTCTGTCTGTCTGTCTGTCTGTCTGTCTGTCTGTCTGTCTGTCTGTCTGTCTGTCTGTCTGTCTGTCTGTCTGTCTGTCTGTCTCTCGGTGCAGTGGGCACACCTCCCTGACATGGGGCACTGGCTCAACAGGTCTGTCTGTCTGTCTGTCTGTCTGTCTGTCTGTCTGTCTGTCTGTCTGTCTGTCTGTCTGGGTGCACACCTCCCTGACATGGGGTGACCACTGACCAGATCCAAACTGTTCATTTGAGGGACAGAAGTGTTGCATTTGTGGGACAAGTGGAGTGGGGAAACAGGACAAAATGTAGTTAGCAAATTACTCAAAGATTATAGCAAAGATTACATTTCACGTATAGCAGGGGTTTTCAACAGGTGGTCCGGGGACCACTAGTGGTCCTTGAGAGGGTTCCAGGTGGTCCTCAGCTAAGTTGGTTACCCAGATGTAACTCTTGAGAACGTAAAAATGAAACCAAATGGACCCTTGCGGCTCCATTTGGTTTCATTTTTACACTCTCGAGAGTTAAAATATTCGTCATATGAATTAGCAGCACTTAATTGAGACGTTTACACCGCTTTGCTTGCAAAATCCAGCCTGGAATTGTGAACAAAACCCAAAGAAATCTTTAGTTTTAGGTCTTTGGTGTGCAAATCGTCATCAAACGGTGGTCCGCGGCTCAACTGCTGAATAAATGGTGGCCCCTGGAGTCAAAAAGGTTGAAAACCCCTGACGTATAGCAAAAACAGCTGATCTAAAATCAAAAATAGCTGTCCTACACTCTAGCTGATCTACAATCTCACCCTACTACCGCTGTCTGGGTTGCATTGTGTTTAAACACACAGGCATTAAAGAGTTCCGTACGGGGTACGGATTTCCGTACTGGGGAGGATTCCCCAGGGGCTTCATAAGATCCACGCCATTTGGCAAAAAAAATCTAAAAGGGGAGGGTTTGCCCACGGCCGCGATGTTAGTTAATGACGTGACCAAACGCAAAACCAAAACGGACCATTATACTTTACTTGCAAGTCAAGTGATCTCCAAACTACAATGCATCATCCCTAGGAAAATAGATTTGTGCGCTCCGCTCCGTGCAAGTCAAGCTGCACCGGTGCCGCTGGTAGGCTAATCAAGTGTCTGTTGAGTGAGTGGCTGTGTAACTTGAAGAGTTGCGACATTGAAGGGTCAGAAACTGAGCGGTCGAGCTGCTCGATCTGAACTGTGACAAACATAGATGGCCGTCCCCATTGCTCAATAGAAGTCTATGTAGAGCAGACGCCATTAACGTTTCCAGGAAGTGAACGGAGATGTCATAACTTTCCGGGTCTGGCTCTACTCTATGGTCTGGCTCCGCTGCTGACTCAGCATATCTGTCTGCCTTGTCTGTTGTTATTTTATGTTTAATGTCGTTTTACGTGATTACACCCGCTTTCTTTTTGTGGCAATATGAAGTTTAACGCCGGGATGACACTTTATTGCCTGGCCGTGTTATCACTCAGGCACTCAGACAAACCATGCGTGTCTGTTGTGTTTTGGATTCACTGGCCAAGTATTCAGAACTTAACAGCAGCGCGACGCGAAAATGGAATAAAATTAAGAAAAGAGAGTCAAGAGGAGGAGTGCGAGCCAGATTAAGGAGACGCAGCAGCCGACACCCTTTGCCGGTAATAACGTTTTTAATGTTCGCTCTTTGTTTGAGCAACACGATGAATGAACTGGTCGCAAAAGTTAAATGCGTTAAAGTATGATTAGTATCCATGTCCACTGTGAGCCGCATGAGAAGCTAACCACAGTGGGAACACTGATACCGAACGGATAGAGCCAGGGCTGGATCTAGACGGGGACAGGGGTGGGCAGTGCCCACCCAAATGCGCATCTTGCCCACCCAATGAAAGGTTATATCAGTGGTTTTCATCAGCGGTCCAGGGACCACCAGTGGTTGAGAGATGGTCCCCAGCTAAATGTAGCCCAAGTCTACACAACTAGAGAATGTAGAAGATTAATGGTCATTTTAGTATGTTTGACTGTTTTCCCCCAAACCCAGCCTGGAATTGTTGACAAAAGCAATCAAAAGCAAGCAAGAAATCTTTATAGTTTTGGGGTCTGTGTGGGGCTAAAATGTCCTCAAATGGTGGTCTGTGGCTCAAATGTCGAATAAATAGTCGGCCCTGATGTCGAAAAGATTGAAAACCACTGCTTCATATGGGAGAAACTTTGGAGTTGCCCACCCTGCCATTTTTCCAGCCCACCCTAGTAGGGCTGGCTAAATCCCGCCCTGGGTAAAGCTGCTGCTGCAAGAAAAACAGAAGATATTGCTGACAATATAGCAAAAATAAATGTATTAGGCAGGCCTACATTTATAAACAGGCCGGTTAATTAATTTCATATTGAATGATATTTAATTGAAGGGTTTATGTATTGCCTCGCTATACAGATCGTGTGAGCAAACTAACGTAGGTGTGTGTGTGTGTGCGCAATTGCGCTGAACGGAACAGCTGCCGGCGCATTGATTGATTGATTTGCAGAATAGGCAACAGTATGGCCACATACTTCTCCCATGTCAAAAATATGTCGGGCATAGTACGTTATAGAAAGTGTGTAGGCCTAATGGGACTTACGAAAAATACTTGGTAGGGATTTATTTATGCAATATTTATCGCATAGTGTGACAAGGTAGGCTACGCTGTGAACGTAAAAAAAGAAACATGCAGTCTGCACCCCCCCCCCCCCCCCCCCCCCCCCCCCCCACTGAAATATTTTCCGTCTTTGGATTTTTTTCCGCTTTAATCCCTGAACACAGCACACCTTCTCTGCTTTATTCTAGGGTTCAAAAAGTTCTGCGTCCCCTACTGGCCAGAAAAAAGGCGGAAAACGTGCGTTTGGCGGTGGAAACCATTCCATTTAAAGGATAACTTTTTTTTTCCAACGAAGGTTTATGTTTTAGATTGTTATTAGAGAAAGTAAAAGATGGGTGATAATTGTTTTACGTTCCTTGCTTTCTTTAGTTTAGTGATTTTAGCTATGGGAGGGGGCATTCGAACATGGTTCTAAATAAATATTTGTTTACACAACATTTATTTTTATCTACTACAGTCCTAATAAACCCCAGGAAATTATTACTGGCCACAGACGTTCACAGGATTGACTGAATGTGAAGGAGGCAGCACACCGCACTGCACTTTACACACTCCATGTTGAGTCTAGTCTCTCAAAACGAAGTTTTTGTTCACAATTTAGAGATAAACTCTCAAAACATTGGTCAAAATAACAATTCCTCTACATGTTCTAATTGTGTATATTCTTGAAAAATATGTAATCCAGATGTTTAAATATAATTTAACTCTTGAGAGTGTAAAATGGAACCAAATGCACCCGCAAGGGTCCATTTGGTTTCATTTTAATGTTCTCAAAAGTTAAAGATCTGTCTATCCCCTGCTGGGAGAGCCTAAAATCACCCATGGTCCTACCCGTTTCTCCTCAAAGTCTCTGCTTGTTGCTGAGACAATTAAACATAGATATAGTGAGTTGCTGGTGCTAAACCCTACATGCAAAAGTTCTCTCTGACTCTTTGATGGTGCAGACAGCCAGGGGAAGGGCAGCGACCTCCACAACTCCACTGATCAACTATTGAAGATGTTTGTGTTGCTGGAGGACACACTTGACTTACTGTAACTCCTGACCTTGGGCAGATCAATAGAAGTGTCAGGAACTCAGAAGTGGAAATTTGGAAATAGATAAAATTGACATTTAAGGCAGGTACTGCTTTTTACAGTAAAGCTATCTGCCTGAGCGCGGTTCAAGTGTATCACATAATGTTACAAAACACAGTTAGCTCTCAAACGTTTTTATTAAAAAAAGAGAAAAAAAGCAGCATGCTGTCTGCCTCCCCCCTCCTCCTCTACTAACTATTAAAATTGTGCATGTTTTCAACGGTAGATGAGCTTTCTACAGCCCAGTGCCCAGAGATGTGAATACATCAGTCATGAGAGATAGCAGGCTTGAGGCACTGCTCTCTATAATTGCTTACATGAGGCGCTGGCTAGACGCAAGACAACGTGGTGGTCAACGTGGTGATCCGTCAGATTGTTTGGTTATCCCCCCCCCCCCCCCCCCCCCCCCCCCCCACACACACACACACACACAGCGCTGCTGCTGCTGCTGCTACTGCTACTGCTACTAATAGTGTATGTACTGTATATTGTATAGTCGTCGCACACCTCGAAATGTTGACTCCTCCCACCTCTAGTCCACCATGGCTAACAAATTAGACCAGGCTTTCCTTTTTTGCACAACGTGGGCGAAAATGAAAGCCTGGGTGTCGAGGCTAGTCTTACACTGACAATAAGTCGCATTGTGTTAGAAGTTACTGTAGAAGTCGCAGTGTGTAGCAGGTGTAATAGCATCATCAGGTTTCACAACCTTGTTTACCTTATTTACAACTCATTTTAACAGCTTTGGGGTATAAAGAGTTAATAATTACTTTTAAGGCTGTTGAAAATAAATCGGTAATAATGAGGGGTTTATCTCTGGCGCAGGAGTTTTTCACTAATTTTGGCATTAGGAGGGTCTGGAAAAAAAGCTAAATATAGCGACAAATGTGCCAAGTTGGCAACCCTGTCTCTCTGTGCGTCTCTCCCCAGCTCTGAGCACCGTGCCGTCCTCTCCCTGGTAGCTGCCTTCTCTCTGCTTCTGGTCTACCTGCTGGTCCAGCGCCGCTGCTCCTGGGTGTCCAAGGTGGGCCTGGCCCTGGGTCTCCTGGGGGTCTACAGCTACCGGGCGGCCCTGGGAAACCTCTCGTTCCCATGGCAACACGCCGGGCCTACCACCTCCAAGTAAGTGACTTCGTAATATCCACTGAATGTTGATTCCTGCCAACAGCAGGGTTCATTTTGCGAGCGCCTTTTTTTTTAGTCTCGGTCTTTTGAATAAACAAATCAAAGGTTTTCTGTGTTGTTGTAGTCGGCTAAATATCATTTGATTTGCCTAAATCTACCCGTTGGTTTAGTTGACAAACATGTATCTTGGCAGGCCTTGATGGCATCGTAATGGCTGATTTTACTAGTGTTGTAGTTTTTGAGACATTGTCTTGTTTCGAGCCAGTCTCAAGACAAATGTTCGTTGTCTTGGTCTCTGTCTTGCCCTCAATTGTCTTATCACAATTTCGGAGCAAATGAGTCTCGTGTGTGTGTGTGTGTGTGTGTGTGTGTGTGTGTGTGTGTGTGTGTGTGTGTGTGTGTTCTTCTGTTTTTTTAAATGTTCAAATCAACACAACTTGCCAAAATAACAAACTTTTTTGGATGGTCATAGCCTGCACTTCACACAGTATGCCTACTAGAGTTCTCAACGGGCCTGAAAATTGAGGCCCGGCCCTAAGTGGGCCTTAACTGATCAGGCCCAAGGCCTGACCCTGGTAGGGTAGAATTTGAGCAATCTACACAGAGTAAAAGTGAAAATGCCAATCAGCACCATCTTCATGACAAGTAAATACACAGACAGACAAAACAGAACTATTATTTTTATCATAATAAAATAATTCAATATATATTGCTTTTTTCATGGAGCCCTAAGCCCGATCCGGCCCTACTGATCTGCATACATTTTAGGCCCGAGCCCGACGATTTGCCATTCATGCAAGAAATTAAAACGAAAAACAGACAGTTTTTTTTTTCTTCGATAACGACTCAAAGTTGTGCCTCCATTACCATCAGTTCCATCCCCTCCCAGTGTGTACACCTTTCTTCTTTAAAGGAATAGTTCAGGTTTTTGGATCTTAAGTTGTATGAAATATGTGCTATAAATATAGTGGTTGCAGCTGTATTCATTGATTGCCTGAGTCCCGTGATGGGAGTTTTTGGTGAATATTTTTGGTGGAGAGTAGGGGTGGGACGGTTCACTTATCCCACGGTTCGGTTTGGACCTCGGTATGGGAGCCACGGTTTCGGTTCGGTTTCGGTACTTTTCGCTTTTTAAAAACAAAATTTAAAAATGTTCTTTTATTTCACTTATAAGCACATTGAATGTGAATATAAAAAATAAGTCAATATTTTCAAAACATTCAAACAATTAGTTTAGTTTACAATATCTGCTTTATTAATAAGGATATTATTATCCATACTAGAATTAAGGAAATGCGTCTGTCTGTCTGACAGACAGATGACCTATACATGCCCAAAGTCCCCTAAATGTAATATTATTATGATTATAATTAGGCTGGACTGTAGATGAAAAATGTAGCTCTGGTCCATAGCTGTACAACAGTGGTTGACATGTGGTCTCACTGTGGTCACAAGGGGTTAAGTTTTCTCAGAGTTGAGAGTTGTCTAAATCGCCCCACCGACAGCTGTTCAGCCAAAACCAGTGTTGCCAACTTGGCGCAAAAATGAAACCAAATGGACCCTTGCGGGTCCATTTGGTTTCATTTTTACACTCTCAAGAGTTAAAAAATATTCATCATGTGGATTATCCCAAGTCTACACACCTTCCAGGCAAGCATCTAGCGCATTCTAGTGCATTTGGAAGTGCCACTAGTGCATTTTGGATTTTGGCAGTTGGCAACACTGGCCAAAACACAAGGAACTACCCAGGCATGCTTTGCGTCTTGGAGTTACTTCGCTAGTATTTCCAAATGCAACAGAATGAAGTGAATTCAACATCAATCTGGCTATCGATTGTCACATTATGCGCACATATGGACCTAAATACCACGGGCATGCACGTATGCACGTGCACACCCGTGACTTGGACTTTATTAGTGAACGATCCCAGAGTAAGCCGAAAATGCTAATTTGGTGCTAAAGTAGTCGTTTCAAGCATCGGAGACCACCTAAGTCCCCCAAACGCCGTGTGTGTGTGTGTGTGTGTGTGTGTGTGTGTGTGTGTGTGTGTGTGTGTGTGTGTGTGTGTGTGTGTGTGTGTGTGTGTGTGTGTGTGTGTTGTGTGTGTGTGTGTGTGTGTGTGTGTGTGTGTGTGTGTGTTCATTGATTGCAGCCGTGTGGTGCTACACTATGCAGTACAACGGCGTGTGACAGAGTGCTACTACACTGCGCCGTACGGCGGTGTGTGACCGAGAAATACATTCTCTGCATCTGAATGAATGCGAACCGAAGTATTGCGGTTCATTAGCGCGTATTGAACCGTGGACCCCGTACCGAACGGTTCGGTTTTTTTCGGTGAACCGTCGCACCCTTAGTGGAGAGTGCTATGGTTTGGGTGAATATTAAATACTTCCATGTGATACATATAACATATCTCAACAACTTCTTCTGATTGATACTTAAATAAAATTGACTTTGATTTCAAAAAACATTTGACAACATTGTCTACATCAATGTTGTTGAGTTCATGTATATATTTTACAACCTGTCCAGCAGACTCCTCAACTGTCATCACTGTCTTGGATTTCTGCTATAGTTCTATAATTTTATGAAAGTTGGTCAATACAACAATTCTTCAACATTTTCCAATTATGTAGATTCTTGAAAATTAAGTAATTCCGATGTTTGACTATAATGTAACTCTTGAGAGCGTAAGGGTCCATTTGGTTTTAAGAGTTACCGATCTATAAGGTTCCATTTGGTTACCAACTGTCCATCATTTAGCTGGGGGACCACCTGGAATTCTCTCAGGGACCACTGGGCGTCCCTGGACCATTGGTTGAAAACCTCTGCCTTTATATGATCAGCACACTCTATAGTTTAGGGAGGAGTATCAAGAAAGAAAAGGAAGAAGTGATATCCGACTTCAGTAAAATCACAGAATCTACCTTTTACCAGTGGAGCAGTCATACAGCTGACTGTAGACAGATTGACATTCATCAGGTTGGTCTGGTTGTGTTGATGCTCTGCAGTATGGATGGATGGGCCACAGGTGGTCAGGATGGAGTTTATTTATTATTGTCAGGTTCACATCCCACACTGCTCTGAGCCAGGCTGATGCTTTTAGTGTTGCCTGGATGAGAATATACAGTAAGTAAGTAAGTAACCTTGCCAGGCCATGATGTCAGGAGGCCCAGCTGAGCCATTGAGGCCCATATAGGTCAGGAGCCTATCTCCTGTTTCTGTAGCGTGGGGCAGCTTGATGTACAAGTACACCCCCTGGATATGACGCTAGTATATCGCAGGGACTTACCCCCAATCCATCCCTTGATGCTGAGTGCCAAGCAGGGAGGCATTGAGTCCCATTTTTTAGAGTCTTTGGTATGACCCGGCCGGGAATCGAACCCGACCTCCCAGTCTCAGGGCGGACACTCTAACCACAAGGCCACTGAGCTGGTATCGAGAATATACAGTCTGTGACATCATATATGTGACAGGCACAGTGAAATGGCGCCCTCAAGGGAAAACACATAAACTATTTTTAAACTAAAGAACATATTATAGGTGGTTTAAATGTTCAATTCTAGTTATAAAGGACAACTATAATATGAGGCTTATTACCCTGGGATCCTTTTAAAGCATATCTGGTGGTCACCACAGTGCCCCCCCCCCCGCCTGCCTAATGGCAAAAACGTCCCTAATGTTCAGACCTTTTCAGTGTAATCTTTATGTTCAAAATAATTTAGTCACAGGCTTTCGTCAATAGATTGAATTGGTTAAATATTTATACCACCCACAGCAGTGAGACTAATGTGCAGTAATTTGTAGCAACACTGTCATCAGACAAAGTATGAAATAGGGTGATATATTTATAAAAGATATTTTTAAATAGAGTGATATTTTTATAAAAGAAGGGGGGAAAAACAGCATATGGAGTTACAAGGTTTTGGCCCCGATGGCATCAATATACATGTTTGAAGTAGGAAGCATCCAGGTGATGTAGCAGTTGGAGTGAACGTTACATAACCAAAACATCCACCGGTCAGTCTCTGAAATAGCCATGCCGTTTCTGATTGAAGTGTCCTTGAACTCTCAGTGGGGGAAAAAATAAAAAACATAAATAGTGCTCTGACAATGGAACAAAAAAGTCAATAGCATTTTAGTGTTCAATGATGCTATATTAGAGCATAACTTTAGTTGTTTTTCAAACACATTTTATGCTTTAGGCTTTTATTACAGAAAGTAATGGGTGATGTTTTTTATTTTATTCATTAGCTGCTTTCTTTTGTTTTAATGATTTTAGCTATATATTACTCTAGGGGTCATTCCTAACAGCTTGGACACGCAAATGAATTGAAAGCTGTCCGTATGTCTGTGGCTACCTGGACAAAGGTAGATTTATCTCGGTTACACGTTTCAGGCATCAAAGCCAGTGGTTTCCAACCTTTTTGATCCCAGGGCCCACTATTTATTCAGAATTTGAGACTCAGAGGACCGCCATTTGATGACATTTCAGCCCCCACAGACCCAAACTAATTATTTTGCTTTTGTCCACAATACCAGGCTGGATTTGGGATGAAAATAGTCAAATATACAGATCAAAATGACCATTAATCTTCTACATTCTCTAGTTGTCTAGACTTGGGTCTTTATTCACATGGTGAATATTTTAACTCTTGAGAGTGTAATATGAAATCAAATGGACCTGCAAGGGTCCATTTGGTTTCATTTTTACGCTCTCAAAGAGTTACATCTGGTTAACCAACTTTCCATCATTTAGCTGGGGACCACCTCGACCCCTCTCAAGGTCCACTGGTGGCCCCGGGACCACTGGTTGAAAACCACTGATCTAACCTGTTAAATGTGTGCCAGGTAACTTGACTGGTGGTCACTGCCGGTACTGCAGTTTTTTAGATCAAGTCCTACATTTCCCAGCGTCCCTTTCCCATTTATGTTGCATTCTGATTGTGATTGTGCATTCAGATGTGTCTGTGTGACGTAACTTTCCAGGGAGGCACAGTACCCCCATAACTGAAATTCAGGGAATGGCTAGACTGGCCTAACCTGAAATGATTTTGGCCTGGGGCGGCAGGGTGCCGTCTGAATTTGAACGGCAAACGAGCTGATCTGATTTGATCTCACCAACGTGTCGTCATCCCTGGCCCCTCCCCCCTACCGCGCCTCCACTGCTGTGCTATGTCACGTCATGTGGAGCCACGCCCACCTCGAAAGGTTGACTCCTACTTCTAGGCCACCGTGGCTAACAGAGTAGTCCAGGCTTATGTGATAATATGCCAGTCATAATGTATATGAAAACGTTACCTAGTATACCTTTAATGAACTGGTGGTGCAGAATAAATATTGGCCCCTTGTATGAAAATGGTTGAAAACCCACTGCTCTAGCGCATTCTACTGTAGTGCATTTTGGATTTTGGCAGTTGGCAACACTGCTCAGAGTAGAGCTACTGTAGCTCTCCGTCAGAGAACACTAACTGTAGCGAGGCTGCGGTCCGTCACATCTCCCTGACCTCGTCTCTGAAACGGTCCTGCCCTGACAACCTCTCCTGTCTCTCCTTCTCACCACACCTAATTAAGAGCTCAACCCCTGGACCCCTGCCCACACACCTGCCCCCCATTCAGTCCGAGCAGGAAGCTTGTTTCTATTTAGCAGGTTATTGACGAAGTCAGAGGCCTTGGATTGCACTGGTGATACTGTATGTTCAGAGAGTAGGCTACAACACTCTCTCCTCCAGAGAGTACAGGAAGTGCTCTGTGAGTGCGCTAGTGGTAATGGAGTAGTGTTACAGTATGTTTTAACAGCCGGCAACGCTTGAATTTCATTGGCTGTAGCCTAAATCGCCCAAGTATCGGACGGAAACCTCAATTATGTTTTATCTTTTTGGCCGACGCTGCCCCGCCCACTTTTCAACCATCGCCCGTTCACCTGCTATCGCCAGAATCGGTGGCTCTCAGAGAAAAATAATGGAGTTCAGGAAACATCGTCTGTCCGTAGTCCATCATCGCGCCTCCTGTTAAAATGTACTGTTGGTGTTAGCCTCGGTCCCCAGGCTTACATCTGCACTGCGAAATGAAGTCTGGGGACAAAGTACCCCAGTCTATCAAAAGGCCGAACTTCCGGTTTGTTAACTTTCCCTGGAAGTCGCCAAACTTCCTCCGGAAGTTGCCATTTTTCAGCCAATTGCGACGCGGTGCTCCCGAAAATGTATCCCCCTTTGTGCTCACAAAGCTGTTGTATAGGTGTATAGGGAATCATGTGCACTTTGCACAATTCTATAACTGCTTTGTTTGTTTAAATCTTTTTTTTTTTTTTTTCCCGAAAATAAGAATGAACAAGTGAAGTCTCTGGGGACTGTAAGTACAGTAACTTCCGCCAACAACCGTTGATAGACTCTAAAGCGTACTTAGCACCCAGGGTGTGTTAGTGTTGGGACAATATGGTCACATTATTGGTTAGTCCGATTTATGGGGTGTTGGGAATAGATATACCCCGATACCAGTATGGGAACACTGTCAGATCTTCCCCTATTGTATTGGGTCATAATCTAACAACCAATCCATCCAAATAAATGGTTGACACTATGGCAGCTACATGAAATATTGGGGCTTGTGGAGTAAGCACAACCCGAGATATATAACCAGCTATAAAGTATAAACGCAACACCAGATATCTGGCCAGATAGCTATAAAGCAAACACAACACGGATATGTCTCTAAGCAAACTCCTCCGCTGCTCTGTCCCCCATTTCTCTAACCACACACACACGCACGCACCCACGCGCGCGCACACACACACACACACGCACACGCACACACACACTCTCACAGAGGGAGAAAGATAAACACATACACTCAACATGCAGTCAGTGGCTCCAAAAGCTCATTAACTCTACTACGACATACAGTATATGTTATATATTAAAGAAAACGCCCACAGACTTTTGTTACCTGTTTCGTCGTCCCACATGTCAAACTAACTAGGTTTTTTTCATGATTCAAAGCGATACCAAGCATTAGTTTTGCACAGGGGGATAAAAATGGGTTGCAAAATCGTGGGGACAAAAAAAAAAGAAATGTCTTTCCCAGATTTTATCAGCTAATATGCAATGCAACGCTCGAGGCAAGGGCAGGCACACAGCCTGGGGAATTAAGCACAGTATTAACATGGAGCGGACTGTTTACACCACTCTGGATTATTTTACCTCTTGTAGAATTTGTGTGGGGAATGGGGATTTGAGGCAGCGTGCTTCAGTGTCAGTCTGGGTTCTATGCTGTACTGAGATAGTCTCATGCTGCTTGTACTGTACTGTACTGTAGCTGCACACAATATGCGCAAAACTCCTCTTGGCCCCAAGTCAGCCTTGAGGAGTCTGGACTGAAGGGGCGGATCTAGGCATGGGCAAGAGGGGGCAATGCCCCCCTAAATGCCCAGACTGCCCCACCAAACATGATGGTATGCAAAAGAACCCAAATTAAAGTGTGTATAATTAAAATGATTCGAAATACTACTACTGCTACTAACTAACTACAGCTGTGTCACCACTAAACCAACAGCATTTCATCATTGAAAACAGAAAACTCTCTGAGTCAGACCTTTAGCTTTATGCATGTCTGTTGCAACTTCAACAACAACTGATGTTATTGTTGATGCTTTACTTGACTAATAAGAGTCCTGTAACTGAAAATGGTATGGGTGCGGCTTCATTGTCCGTAGCGCGAAGCGACACGGGTGATGAACCCGCCCCCATACCATTTTCTCCTGCCCCTCCAATTGGGAAATGTTGCATCCGCCCCTGCTGGACAGTGCCTGCTTTACTTGAATTTCCCCGACGTCACCTGTTGCGTAGCGCCCTTGTCTCTGATTGGATGTTGTTCCAACGAGCCAAAATTGTTGTCTTTTTTTTTTTTTAGAGACCAATCAGAAGCATCAAGTTCTCAACAGTATTTTGACCTACCTGAGCCACGCCCACTCGTGGAGATAGGCTCCTTGCCAGACGCAGTTGCAGAATTGAAGTTGAATTTGAACTTTGACGTAGAAACAGAGTCTGATACACCAAGCTACCAAATAGATGTTTTATAGGCTGACTCCCAGCCTTGTACTAGGCACACGGCCCTCGCCCACAACAGGGGCGGATGTAAAATTTCCCAATTGGGGGGGGGGGGGGGGGGGCAGGAGAAAATGCTATGGGGGCAACTTCATCACCCGTGTCGCTTCGCGCCACAGGCGATGAAGTCGCACCCATACCATTTTCGGTTACAGGACTTTTGTTAGTCAAGTAAAGCATCAATAATAACATCAGTTGTTGTTGAAGTTGCAACAGACACGCAGCATGCATAAAGCTAAAGGTCTGACTCAGAGAGTTTTCTGTTTTCAATGATGAAATGCTGTTGGTTTATTAGTGACACAGCTGTAGTTAGTTAGAAGCAGTAGTAGTGTTTCAAATCATTCTAAATATAAGCACTTTAATTTGAAATATCTTTGAAATTTGGGTTGTTTTGCATGCCATCATGTTTGGTGGGGCAGCCTGGGCAATTGGGGGGGCATTGCCCCCCCCATGCCTAGATCCGCCCCTGGCCCACAAGCACTTTTGAAACGGAGCGAATGGGTGACAACTGTCAGCAGTGACTGACAGCTATCTGATGGCTGCAGTGGTGCTCCGCCGTAAGTCGTCCTTGGCTTGGGGATGAGTTAAGGGACAACTTTATTATTATTTTTTTTTCAACTAAGGTTCATGTTTTAGGTTGTTAGAGAAAGTAGAGAAAGTAAAAGATGTGTGCTAATTGATTTACATTCCTTGCTTTCTTTAATTTTAGGGATTTTAGTTATGGGAGGGAGCATTCGAACATGGTCCTAAATACATATTTTGTTTACACAATTTGAAAGTGATTACTTTTTTTAAATTATCTACTACAGTCCTAATAAACACCAGGAAATTATAACTGGCCACGGAAGTTCACAGGATCTACTGAATGTAAAGGAGGCAGCACACCGCACTGCACTTTACACACCTAGAGGCTCAATATGGCAGTTTGTCACATTCAGTAGATCATTTATGGCCAGTTATAATTTCCTGGGGTTTATTATGATTATAGTAGATAGTAAACAAAGAACATGACACCAATCTTTTATCTAATAACAACCTATGAACCTTGGTTGAAGAAATAAAATAAAGTTGTGCTTTAAGTTCCATCAGAGATCTAAATTCAATTCCAAGTGTTTTGTCGCGTCACAGGTTTGCTTGTGTAAAACATTGGGTGACGTTATTTGCCGAAGGGCCTGTTTTGTCCGCCATCTGAGGTGTCACATATGAATATTGAGTGAAGAGAGGCCATATTGGCTCAATTATGCTCTGATGGAAGCAGATGTGCTTTCTATTTGCACAGTAATTGACGAGTATGTTGAACATGCTTTGAATTTCAAGTAGCGGATCTATGCAATAATGAGAGAAATATCTCATGAGCTTTCTTTTTGTTTTGTTTTTTTGGTCTGTGTTTTTGAACACTAATCATCCAGTGGAATTCATTAACACATTTGGCGATACTGATGGTTATACTCATCCTAATTAATTAATTACTCACGGAGTTCTTGACGAGTAGGCTTGTCTTAAGGCACTTATTATCGATGTAAGATTGCCTCGCTACCATCTTTGGATTTGCTCTGGTTGCTAGAGATGCTGGCCAGGACCCCGATCGTCTGTGAGACCAAACACATTACAGCATCTTCCGTTTTAGACACGTTTTAGGCCTTTACACAGCATTTTCTCGTAAACCACGCCAGTGTTTGTGGTTTCGAACAGGTCGGCCATATTCGGAGGTAATTTCTGATTATGGCGATGATCACGATTGGAACATTGGTGTTCTCTATTGCAGTGTTTTTCAACCAGTGGTCCGGGGACCACTATTGGTCCTTGAGAGAGTTCCAGGTGGTTCTAGCTAAATGATTGATAGTTGGTAAGCAAATGTAACTCTTCAGAGCGTAAAAATGACACCAAATGGTGTGCTTGCAGCAGGTCCATTTGGTTTCATGTTTACACTCTCAAGAGTTAAAATATACATCATGTGAATTAGCCCAAGTCTACACAACTAGTGCATGTAGAAGATTAATGGTCATTTTGTTTTACTTTCCAAATCCAGCCTGGTATTGTGGACAAAAGCAAAATAAATGTTTAGTGTTGGGGTCTGTGGGGATAAAATGTCATCAAATGGTGGTCCGCGGCTCAAATACTGAATAAATAGATGGACCTCCACCTTGATTGATGCCATTGCTTTAGCTTCTAAACCGAACAGGCACGATCTTTATGAAGTGAATGCAAAACTTCATATATTTTAACTTTGACTCATATTCCCACACTAGCACTGTATTTAATATGCAGGAAATGATACATTTAGCTGATACATAGCTGACCCGATGTCGATTTATGGTCTGCCGTCTCTCTCTCTCTCTCTCACACACACACACACACACACACACACACACACACACACACACACACACACACACACACACACACACACACACACACACACACACACACACCACACACACACACACATCCCTTTGTGCAGGCTGACTGTACGCTTGCTTTTTCCCCCTCCCAACATGGCTAATGGGTTAGGAAAGAGCGGACACTTTAAATAGACTAATGAGATACAGTTACTTGGTTGGAAGTCACCTCACATCCGTCACAGACACACTAGATGACAGTTTAGGTTTGTCAGACCTACCATTTCTCCCATTAAAACTAAAACTCTGATCCAGAGTGAGATGATCATAAACACCCTGCGAAGGAAGAGAAGGAAGAGCCAATCACACAGCAGGATAAAGACACGGCGTGAAGGAGTCTATGAAAGAGTCAATCTGTCTGTTTTATGATGCAGAACATTGAAAAGCACCAGTGCTACCCTCCCTCTCTGTTTGTGGATCAGAGAACATTTTTTACGAGTCACGACTCAAGTGAAACACTAATTTTATTATTCTACAAAAATGGGTTGTATTTTGAAATTGAATATTAAAAAAAAAAAAAAAAAAAAACTTCCATAACATAACATCTAAAAATAACTATGGCATGACGCGCAATGAGTTTGTAGATCGGCTATTTTAGCCAAGAAGGGCAAAATCATTTCTCGACAGCGACCGATGTCACTGCGCTTTTTTAAAAAGGTCATATCCACTGTCTAAAAAACGTACTGACCTTTAGTAAGTTAATGGTAATAGAGGCAACTTTTTTGCCAAAAATCAAAGTAGATATATATAGTAGGCCTATGTATATTTTTTGTATTTTTCCCCTCTATGTTGCTTCTACGCGGCCTCTATGCGGCTGCTGTTTCTCTGCAGACAGACACTTGCTTTGCCCTGCAGGCGATCCCAAACTTTGTTATTGTCAACAGATCATGAAAAAAAGCTCGTCTGGCTCAGGACAGGTGGGTTGTGTGGGGTGAGGCAGCATTTTAGCCAATCACAGCAAGGCAGTCAGCAGTTTCATAATGAGCCAATGGAATGGAGGTTAGGTGATGTTTTTAAACAATTTTTTTTACAAACACAGTGTACACACTAAAGTTGCCCCTATTACCTTTAAGATTAGGTCTAAGCAGAAGTTTTACTGAGGTTAAAGGAGAATTCCACACCAAAACACATTGGGCATCAATCTACCTTGATTCCTGTGACATGATACATAATGTCTTTGATTTTTGAGACAGACGCCTCATTTTCTACATTTCACCCTTGAGGTCCCTGTGCCAACGACGACGTGGGGAACAGTTAACATGGCCGCAGGTTGTCTTTATTCTAATGCGGGTACTTCTGTAACTACGAACTTATTTTTTTTCACACATCACATCAAACCAGTTTCCACCGGAGTGATTGTAGAGGAGAGTGGCAAAAGGGAGGGGAGGAGAGGAGGAGGAATAGATTGCCTCTGGTATTACATGTAAAGGCTGCCCGAGAGTGAAATAAAACTCAGGCGTGTTTATCAGTATACTATTAAAATATGTAATATATAAGTTCGTAGTTACAGAAGTACCCGCATTAGAATAAAGACAACCTGCGGCCATGTTAACTGTTCCCCACGTCGTCGTTGGCACGGGGACCTCAAGGGTGAAATGTAGAAAATGGGGCATCTGTCTCAAAAATCAAAGACATTATGTATCATGTCACAGGAATCAAGGTAGATTGATGCCTAATATGTTTTGGTGTGGAATTCTCCTTTAAGTTTAGGGCTAAAGTTAGGGTTAGGTTTAGAGGTGACTGTTGTGTCGCAACGGTTTGAGATAAAGGTCGGGGTTCCCAACCTCTAAAACCATTTGTGACTGCGGTTGTGATCGCAAAATGATCTCGCCGCCTGTCGTTTTAACTATAATATTCAGCATGTGAATTAGCTCAAGTCGACACAACTTGAGAATGTAGAAGATTAATGGTCATTTTGATCTGTATGCTTTTGTGGACAAAAGCAAAATAA
The DNA here is from genome assembly GCA_039105355.1 of Benthosema pterotum. NCBI lineage: Eukaryota > Metazoa > Chordata > Actinopteri > Myctophiformes > Myctophidae > Benthosema > Benthosema pterotum. The sequence continues at coordinate 30,689,230 of CM076984.1, read as the reverse complement.
ATCTTTAGTCTGTGAGTCTAAAATGTCATCAAATGGTGGTGCATGGCTCAAATGCTGAATAAATAGTGGGCGCTGCATGTATTTGGTCTAGTTTGGGTCTGGTCTACAGTTAAATAAGACAGAGTTCGCACATCTTAGTCTGTTCACTTCATGGGTCCAGTCCAATGCCGGCTCTTCTACATAGACTTCTATTGAGAATTCTCATTTTCACACATAAAGTTCTTGCCCCAGAGCCACATATATTCCAGTCCTCCTTGGATGGGTATCTGTATCTTCCACAGTGTTGAATAAAAGGCCTTTTCATCCTTTTATCACAGAGTTGGAGCATGGAGAGTATCAGCATGCATTTCAACCCATACAGGTGCATAGCTGAAAGCATATGGTACAAAAAAAAAAGGATTCAACTTTTCTTTTTATTGAACAATACAGACGTCAGGGGTTGAGCACTTTATAATGCTAATCTGAACATCTACGTAGGTGTAAGCCCTAAGGCCTGTAAATGGAGAATATGCAGCAACACTTTAGGTCACTGAGGCTACGCAGTGCTCACTGCACTGCGACGTGTTGGGAGTTTGTGGATGTTTGGTTTATGCTGCGGTTCAAGAGGTTTATTGAGAACGCAGTGAGCAAAGATTTCTATGTAAGCCAGGTGACATGTCTGCATGTATGTCACAAACTCCGTCTTTGGCTGTATGTCACAAGAGACAGTTTCGGCAGGGAGCCATTGTTGTTAAGTAGTGCTTTCACTATTTAATATCATCCAGGATTTAGTTTTAATAAATTATCAAAACATTTTTTAATATGGTTAAAAGTTATGATATTCTCACATTTTGCGGCATAATGCAACATGTACTAATGCCCCATCACTACTACTACATGTTTTGCTGATGGTAGTTTCAGTATGGTAGAATGGTGGGACCTTGGCAAATGCTAATGCAATTGATATTAGGTTCAATACTGGACATCTGCTGGAATCAACGTTTTCCCAGTGATTCATCATTTGATCTGCAGATTATGCATTCAGGCGTCCCACACTGTTTGGTTCGGTGTGTTCCCCTGCCAGGCATTTGGAGAGTAGAGGTCTGGCCAGGGCCGGATTTAGCCAGCCCTACTAGGGTGGGCTGGAAGAATGGCAGGGTGGGCAACTCCAAAGTTTTTCATGTGAAGCAGTGGTTTTCAAACATTTTGACACCAGGGCCCACTATTTATTCGGCATTTGAACCACAGACCACCATTTGAGGATATTTTAGCCCCACAGAACCCCAAACTAAATATTTCTTTTGCTTTTGTCCACAATACTAGCAGGCTGGATTTGGGGAAAAAACAGTCAAACAAACAGATCAAAATGACCATTAATCTTCTACATTCTATAGTTGTGTAGACTTCGGGCTAATTCAGATGATGAATATTTTAACTCTTGAGAGTGTAAAAATGGTTTCATTTTTAAGCTCTCAAAGAGTTACATCTGGTTAACCAGCTTTCCACCATTTAGCTGGAGACCACCTGGAACTCTCTCAAGGACCACTGGTGGTCCCCGGACAACTGGTTCAAAACCACTGATATTACCTTTCATTGGGTGGGCAGGATGCGCATTTGGGTGGGCTCTGCCCACCCCTGCCCCCCTCTAGATCCGGCCCTGGGTCTGCAACTGTAGTGGATGGCTCTCAGTATGTTTCCGTCGGTTGTTTCATGTCTATATGCTGTACACTTACATGCACCTGTACAACACATGCACCATTTAGTGTTGTACTGCTTTATCTAAAACAGATTATTCTGTGGGGAGTTCATTTGGAAATATTCATGCATTCAGATCCCTCTTAAAATGCTAATGTATTCTAACTCTCTTTAAAACACCTGCAAAATGTGATACTTTTTTTTTTACCTGTCTCGCACTCACACACCTATTGGGTACACTTGTGAGGAACTTCCAACTGATATCAATTAAAAGTTTCCATGTAAGTGTGTCCCATACTAGTTAGATAGTTCATATGTTTACTGTAACTTACTGTTTACCTACTGTAAGCTGTATGAAATACTTGCCATTATTAATATAGTGGTGTCAACTGTGTTGTTTGATTGATTTGAGTCCCGTGGTGGGAGTTCTGCTCTGGTTTTGGTTATTTGGTGGTCCCTGGGGACACGCAGTAAAAGTAAATGAATCCACAAAACTAATGTAATTTGTGTTGTTGAATTATTTCTAAAATATTAGGACTCATTTTTAACCCCCCTGTCACACGGAAGTACTTTTTTTGGGGTAGTGATATGGACACAGAATACATAGTTGTGAATCGGCGACTCCCATAGACAATTAATGGATGTCGGCCGACGTTGCTTTTCCATCGCCCGCTGTTAAAACGTACTGTAACTTATCGTACTTCTGTGCCACACAATCGTGTCAACACAACCGGAGATGACGCTCACAAATACTGTATGTATTCACCAGCCGCAACGATCTTCCTTGAGAACAACAATGTCCTCACAGGTGCAACAATAACGCAATGTCGGCCAAAAAAGAAACTTTTTGGCCAACATTGCCCCACCCCCTTTTTGACCATCGCCCATTCCTCTGCTATCGCCTGAATCGGCACACAATGGATTTGGACTTTATTTCAGTGGTCCAGAAAATTTCACTCTGATATAGTCACAGTTACAGACCCTAACCCTAAACTACAGTATCATTTAGCTAGGGACCCCCCTGGAACTCCCTCAAGGATCCCTGGTGGTCCCCCAGACCCCACTTTAGGACACCACTACTCTATTTAATCTTTCTTTTCAAGTTGACAGCTCTGTATATAGTTATTGGCATTGTGACCGATGAGCAGAATTTACTGTAACACAGTTTTCTCCTTTTTTTTTACTTCATCAAACTCACAACACGTAGTGCCCACTAAGCGGAGAATGATCTAATGTCTCCCCATATTGATAGATTGATAGATGAATGCGCACTTTATGCATCGTGTCAGAGTCTGAGGGATTTAAGAATGAATTCCATTGAGAAGACACAGGGCAATGCCGTGGGCACCCCCCCATCCCCTCCGGCCATGAATTCCTTCTGGTTGATGCAGGTGATTAATGTAGGTGTTACACCAAAGACGTTCAGGGGTCCGGACGGCGGGTGGGCACTGCCTTTCGCTGTCTGGCTTACCCATTCTTGGTGGAGCACCGGCAGCTTGTTTCCAAGGTAACATGGAGGGTGATGAAAACCCCAGTCAGCTCCGTAGCGTCCATACAGCAGCCTGACAAGCTGCCAGTTTCCGTATACAGATGCTGCCGCTGGCATTGTGTGACCCGCAGCAAATAAGAGCAAATTGATCTGTCTCTAGACATGCTCTGCTGCTGCTGAACTGTGACTCTTGTTGTCTACATCTAAGTAGAGGATGTCGGAGAAAAACTAAATATAGAAGTAGACAGTTTCTGGCCACGCATCTAGGAAAGAATTACTGGAACAGTGATGTAGCTTGATTAATTACTTAATTACTTAAAGGTAGGGTAAGTGATTTGAAATTCATCGTGTAGTACCAGCCTGGTGCACTAGGGCGCCCAAGAGTAGCTACACTATGTGAACCTGCTGCTCGATCCTGATTGGAGGAGAATTCACCCTCCACCTGGGGAACTTTTATTAGCTCCTCTGCTAACGTGGGGGAGGGGGAAACTCCATATATGGTCTGCACACCTTATAATAAAGCATTTTAACAGAAAAAAAATGGGTGATATCTGACAAAAGTGAAATCACTTCCCCTAACTTTAAATGAATCTGAATAAGTTCAAAAGACAGCTTTCTTTGGGGGCACGGTGGAACAGTGGTTAGTGCTGTCACCTCACAGCTTGATGGTCCTCGGTTTGATTCCTGCTAGTGACGCCGCTGTGGGTGCTGGCGGCCTGTCTCCTGCTCTGTGTCATAAGTGTCAATAGCCAAGGCGGGGTTTTCCCTGTGTCCTCTAGGGTAGATACCCTCACAAAAACATGCATTAATCCTGGAGTCTAAACTGCCTCCCCCTGGCCAGCCTGATAGAGGGGACAGGAACTGGTTGGAATAATGTGTTCCTTCCACACGCTACGTCCAACCAGGGAAACGCCCCACTGTCATGCTTCCTCATGCATTGAAGGAAGCATGAGGTCATTTTGCTGCCTCCCCCGGGTTAGTGGAGCATGTGTAGAGCCCAGGATCACATTAGGAATTGCCACTGGGTGAAAAATATGTTACAAAATCACGGGATTAAAAAAGACAGTTTTCTTTAGTTGCTGGTGCCCTGTTTTTTTATTTTTTTTTTACAGATATACTGTACTGTATATATGACCAAAAAGATGAAAGATGTTGTCAGCTGAAGGTTTCAAACAATGGCTCAAAATATCTTTTCTGTGTTGTGTAATTACAATCAAATTCTGAATGATTTACAGTAATTGCCTCCCCATCATTAAACATTCAACAATTCCTTAAATTGCCAAAGGCCTGTAATCAATCAATCAGTCAATCAAAACTTTATTTTTAGAACACATTTCATACAGCAGCAAGTGTAACCCAATGTGCTTCACAGAATACAAGCAGAAGAAGCACCAGAAAAAGAATATAAAGAAAGAAGAGAAAGAAAACATTTGACATTACGATTAAACATAGACTGTGGTTAATGTTTAATGTACTGCCCCTGAAGTGGTAGGAAATCTTTCTTTTAGTTTATTTATTTTCACCCTACAGTACGTGAGATTGAACCCCCTTTTTGGGGAAAAAGACGATGGGATAAGCTGAATTCTATTCTGTGTTCCTGTAACATCACTAATGTATGTGGTCTGGGAGGCATTCTGCCTTTTTTATTAGGCCATTGGAACCTCATAACCTCTTTGGCCCAACCTCAGCCCCAAAGACAGCTCCAACTAGATGAAACTTTCAAGACAAACTCTTTAATGCATTTAGACCTGAGGCCAATTCTAAATATATACAGCAGTGGTTTTCAACCTTTTGCATATCAGGGCCCACTATTTATTCAGCATTTGAGCCACAGATCACTAACGATTTCTTTTGCTTTTGTCCACAATTCCAGGCTGTATTTCGTACAAAACAAAACAGTCAAATATGGAATCGTCTCAGGGACCACTGGTGGTCCCTCATATACAGTGTGTGTGTGTGTGTGTGTGTGTGTGTGTGTGTGTGTGTGTGTGTGTGTGTGTGTGTGTGTGTGTGTGTGTGTGTGTGTGTGTGTGTGTGTGTGTGTGTGTGTGTGTGTGTGTGTGTGTGTGTGTGTGTGTGTGTGTGTGTATGTATGTATGTATGTATGTATGTATGTATGTATGTATATATATATATATATATATATATATATATATATATATATATATATATATATATATATATATTAGTGTTGTAGTTCTCGAGACATTGTCTCGTCTCGAGGTCGATCTCGTTTTTCGTCATTTTCGTCTTGTCTCGTTCTCGCCAATCAATTGTCTTGATCTTGCCTCGACCTCGCGGCTCTCCACTTCATTGGTCTCGTGGTCTCGTCTTGGTCTTGAATAATTTTGTCTCGATCTTGTCCCGACCTCGGAGTCTATGTCTCGGGTCTCCTTCGCCAACGAGACCTCCCGAGACGAGACAATGCGAAGGAAAAGTTAATTGTGTGGAGCGAGGACGCATTCATAAAGACAGCTGCAGCGCAGAGCTCAGAGCCTTAGAGTATAGACAGAGTTACGACATCTCCGTTCACCCCCATGGAGAGGTCTAATGGCGGCTGCCCTCGTTGAAAACAATGTATTTGCAACTTCAAAGCGCTCTGTTTTCTGTCCCACTCAATGTCGCAACTCTTCTAGATGGCTCTGGAGAAGCCTACGTGTTGCTGCTGCTCACTGGCAGAACACAGAACACAGAGAATATAGGCATGGATGAGACAATGAGGCAAACGTCTGTTCCAGGGGTTTTCAACCTTTCTGATACCAGGGACCACTATTTAGGCTATTCACTATTTGAGCCACGGACCACCATTTGAGGTCATTTTAGCCCCACAGACCCCAAAACTAAATATTTCTTTTGCTTTTGTCCATCTTCTAGTTGTGTAGACTTGAGCCAAAATCTATTGATATTCATCTTCAGTCCATCAAAAAAAGAGTTTACGGGAGATATAAAAAGGTGATGCTCGAAGAAAAGGCTATCGTTCATTTAACTTTGAATGAGCATTGAGCAAAAAGAAATCAAATGGTCCAAACGTCCACCCTATTCGCCTATTGTGTTATTATTAATATGTTCTACTAATATTACTTAGTTACTTTTGTCATGCTGCTGCGTTCAACAGTATTGCGTTGGTGAAGGGAGATGAGCTAATGTCACTTTAGTTTGATCGGAGAAAAAAAAGAGCGCAGCGTAGACTTTTATTAGGCAGACGTACAAAGACATCTGGTGTCAAAGCTGCGACATTGAGGCGTCAGAAACTGAGTGCTTGAGAGCGGTTTGTGCAGCTTATTGTTGTCCCTATTGTCCCGATCCTCAATAGAAGTCCATGTAGAAGAGCCGCGCTTGGACTGGCCCCTTAAAGAGAACGGAGTTGGCGCTAATGCTCTGCGCTGCTCTTACCTGAAAGTGATTCTTTGTTGAGATTTGAATCGAAAAATTCTCAGGCCATGCTCACCCGATTGCAATAATTCCAACTGTGGTCCAAGTATATCCAAGGATATTTTCATTTGCCATATAAGTCATGCGTTTATAATATGTGTTTTATCACACAATAGAAGGGCTAAATGTCCACACTCGAAGCCTGTCGGGATGCGCTGTCTGTCAGGGGATTTCATACACAGCTGTTCTGAACTAATTAGGCTACGTGATGCCTATCATCAATTAAGCCACTGGAGCTATAAGCCCTCATATACTCAATATTAAATCAAAAATATCTTATGCTTATGTATGTTTATCATACATTTTAATTTTGCATTAAAACATATTTGACAGACAGAACTGTAACCAAATAACAATCCTACTGACTGAAATAACAGCCTACTGCAACTATGTAATCTATGGTAGGCTAGGTTAATCGTGTGTGGCAAATAAATGGTAAATCCTCAACTAGTTTAATTTCGAGGACCCCTGTGACCATGGCATTCCTCTATCTGTGAGACCCCAAAATATTAATTTAAATCAAAGCGTAGGCTACTAATTGCCTGGTCCATTTGATTCCATTTGTACACTAGGATTTGCAGACCTACATGGGCCTATATAAGAGTCCATTTCATCTCAAAGTGGGATTTGGAACCACACTGCTAACATATAGTTGGTTCATTTTGTAAATGTATTATAATGGTTAAGCCTACTAATTATAGGCTACTGTAGCCTATACCTACAGTACTACTGATATTGTAATAATGATGTTAAATGTGCATTAACACTAAAGTTGTGTGGGAGAAGGTTATGTGCAATTGAATTATCATAAGCAATTGTTTCAGTCATTAAAGTAGCACATTACAATAGAATAATAGTGGGTCATTATAAGGGAGAGTAGGTTCATTGTTCTTGTCTGTAAGGTGATGGTTCATTATGCCTACTCATTCATTTTTGTTTTGTCTTGTTTTACCATTGAAGTGTAATTAGTTGCTAATTCAGTTAAAAACATCGTGGCCTAGCCTACAAAGTTAGATTGTCTTCTGTACAAATAAGAAAAAAAAAAGATGTCTTGGTTTTGGTCTTGGTCTCGACCTCTCTAGGTCTTGGCCTCGGCCTTGACCACTCTTGGTCTTGGTCTTGTCTTGGTCTCGACCCCTCTAGGTCTTGGTCTTGTCTTGGTCTCGACCCTCTAGGTGCTAGTCTCGTCTCGATCTCGTCTCGATCAAGTCTGTGGGTGTCTTGGTCTCGTCTTGGTCTCGACCCTCTAGGTGCTAGTCTCGTCTCGGTCTCGTCTCGATCAAGTCTGTGGGTGTCTTGGTCTTGTCTTGGTCTCGGTTTAGGTGGTCTCGACTACAACACTAATATAAATATACACATATATATATATATATATATATATATATATATATATATATATATATATATATATATATATATATATATATATATATATATATATATATAGTGTTAAGTGTAACTAGACTAAAGAGCCTTCTCCCTTCCTTCTCTCTTCTCTTAGAATCTGATAATAGCTGCACATGCACATTAGCGCCTGAAAGCAAAATATGACACATAACAACAATTACCAGAACAAAACAGAAAAGTGTTCCTTTTAATTTGACTGACACTTGCGTAGCCTGACTGCATCAAGTGCATGCAGTCAGAATGAAAATAAAGACACCCTGGGGTGCTTTAATTAATGCTAAATGGCTTTGAATATCAGCCTAATCAGCAGTAAAAAAAGATTTGTTAAATCCTGACAATTTTCAGAAAAAAACTTGTTTCTATGTCACTGGGGTGCTCAGTTTTTTTCCACGTCAAGGACCCCCAGAAGTATCTCTATTTGGATTCGGATTTCAGACCCCCATTTCCATCCATCCTTCCATCAACCGCTTATCTGTAGTCGCTTCACAGGGGCAGAGAGCTCCTCTCTTCCCTCTCTAGAGCAGAATTAGTGACTTCCTCCTGGGGGATCCTGAGGCGATCCAAGGCCAGAGAGTCGATGTAATCCCTCCATCTTCACCTTGGTCTGCCCCGGGGGGTCTCCTGCATCGAGGGCCTCCCTAAGGGGATGCCCAAGAGGCATCCTAACCAGATTCCCGAACCACCTCAGCTGGCTCCTTTCCAGGCGAAGGTGCAGCGGCTCTACTCCGAGTGTCTCCCGCCTGACAGGAACTTCTCACCTTATCTCTAAGGGCCAGCCACGCGTTGGAGAAAACTCATTTCGGCCGCTAGTATTCACAACCTTATTCTTTGGGTCATGACCCCACACTTCATGACCACATGGGTGACAGGTTAGCAACAGTGCAGTACAGCGACTGCAGTACCGCCCCGCGGCACTGATTCTGTGGCTGATCTCTTTCTCTGTCCTCCCCTCAATCCTTCACCGGGAGTAACGCCTCGATCCCAACTTGGAATTGGAAATATCGCAATACATTGATATATAAATCTAATCTCAACATAAATATAAATCGATTTAGCAGCCTATAATATTGATATCGTATCGTGAGGAAAGTGAATGATCCCACCCCTATTAAAAATGTCGCCCATGAATGAATATACTCTGTATATTCAAAGAGTTGTGCCTTTTTTTTTCAAAAATAGCAGATCTACAAACTCATAGTGTCCTGTACGAGCTTATAGATCCAGGGACCACCAGTGGTCCTTGAGAGGGTTCCAGGTGGTCGCGACTGGCAGTTGGTTAACCAGATGTAACTCTTTGAGAGCGTGAACATGAAACCAAATGGAACCTTGCGGGTCCATTTGGTTTCATGTTTACACTCTCAAGAGTTAAAAGATTCACCATGTGAATTATGACAAATCCGGCCTGGTATTGTAGATTAAAACAAAATAAATCTTTAGTTTTGGAGTCCGTGGCTCAACTTACGAATAAATAGTGGGCCCTGGTATAAAAAAGTTGAAAACCACTGCAATAGGTCTGCAAAAGCACACCATAATGCTTAAAATGCCCCAAAAGGGGTTTTGGGTTAAGAGTGGGTTCTATGCTGGTTTTGGTTAAAACACACACGTACTGTACGTCACAGCGCTGTGCCCACTAGTGCCCTCTAACCAGAGCACTGAGCTCTGGCCCGTACCGCAGCTGTGGGTGCTTAGCATAAATTCAAATCATGCCAAAGCTTTTTGGCCTTCCCTGGCTTTTGCATAAAATAGTTACGACTATAATACATGCCTTATTGTTAGGGGAATTGTGAATAATAAAAGAAAAAAAATCGCTGCCGAATGGTGGCTATTATGCCTCTCTGTCCTTCTGGATAGTAACGGGTTTCCATAAAACACTACTGTGCTTAATATTTAACATCACATGGGCGATGCCACCTGGCTGACTCAGCTCCTTCTCGGCCAACAACATCCTCCTACACTCCAGGCCAGACCTGGATAGCAGAACAAAAGGACGTCTGTCCCAGGAGTCCACAGCGTTCCTCGCTCAACTACATGTCGGTCAGAATGTTATGCCTGCTTGGTTTGCACTTAATTTGCATGCGGGTGTCGTCGTTGCATCACCGCAGATGTTGCGACTAGAAAAAAAAAAAAAGTACTCATCTGTTTAGACGTTCAGAATTCAAACTGTAATTGAGTTCAGACTATTGGTATCAAAATAAATGTACCAAAAGTAAAGGTACCAAAAGTAAAGGTAACCAGGGTCACGGTGGCACAGCGGTAGAGCCATTGCCTCACAGCTAGACGATCCCAGGTTCGGAATCGGCCCTGCATTTTCAAGTGTTTACGTATATGAAGGATGTCTGGACGTCTCTGGTGGAACTGTTGCCCCCACGACCGACAACGGCCATTTTCAAATGGCCAAAATGTACTCTATATACTGTAGTCCCAAAGTGGATAATGTATTCTTCTACAAAGTAGGTAATATCCTCAGAAAACCAGGTGTAGTGTTTTGTACAATTTTGCCTCTGAAATGTAGTAGTGGAAGCAAAAGTATTGGTAACACTATAGTAAAGTAGAAGTGCCTCACAATTGTAATGTTTGTATGGTTTTGAATGCTATAGATTGATATCGGTGGCTGTATACTCCTATACTCCTATGGGCTTTTTATTGAGTATAAAATCTTTGCCAAAGGATTTCTTTAAACGACTCCAACTTCTGTTCTGCTGCCTATCTGTCCTGTTTTAATAGTGTAATTATTAATTTATTGAGGTTTCATTTGGGAAGATGAAAAGAAATAAATACAACGATTAAAAATGAAATGAGAAATATGAAAAATATGATCTAAAAGAAACAGCCCCTTCATGTATTAGAAGAGCGGTATGAGTCACCACACGAGTGTTTCAATTAACCTATCCTGGCTAAAATGCAGTTTGAAGTTGTCTAATGAAAACAAACATTTACATGAAATATCCAAATACTGAATTAAGCAGCCTCAAGCCTGGGCCAAAAAGCCTGGGTCGATTTGGGTCAATGGGTCAGTGAAACATGCGATTTAATGAAAGTTTCTCCGGATATGAGAGCTTCTGCTAAACGACTAAAATGAAATGTAGGGTAAATATAATTGCCTTCATAATGAAGAGCACTTTCACTTCTAAGATTTAATCTGCTACATTTTGTGCATATCAATTACTGACAGATGAAAAGGGGATTCCGGGGAAGTAAAAAAACTACGCTATGCTGCCCTGCCAATCCGACCAACATTCAAGTATGTGAGCCATCCTACCGAATTGGTTCAAATTTAGTAGAAATGATCAGTTTAACAGCGAGTGAAAACCTTTAGGGGACACATGAATGGCACTGTCAATTATCATACTGTATCTTAACCAAATGGTTCCATATAGATCTTTAACTCCATAACAGATTTACCATTACTTTTGGAGTGATGTCTGTTTATCACTCGAAAAGTTGTTTTAGGCTTTGTTCTATTAGCAAGCTCATTAACTCAGTGCACACCACCTCATGAAATCCTTTAAGTGGTGATTGCACTACAAAACCCAGAAAACACCTCACACAACTACAACTGTCATTCATAAATGATATAACTTTAAATGCTGAATGATCTCTGGACACAGTGTAATGTGAAAATGCAGGCTTTTGTCAAATGTATTTAAAAAAAATATTGAAATATATCATCAGCTCATTTTATTTTTCCCCTTAAAGACACCTTAAGCTGTCTTTGGATGTCATTCAATTGCACAAATTCACAACAGATATTTTTCTATAAAATATTTGGTTACTTTTGAGCCTAATGGGAGTGAGCCTAGCTTTTCTGCTAAACTGTCAAATAGTTAACTCCTGAGAGTGAAAAAAGGAAACCAAATGGACCTGTACCGGTCCCTTTGGTTTCATGTTACATCCTCAATAGTAATGCAAATGTTAAACATTTGCATTACTTCATTCACAAGAAGTTGGCATAATTAGGGCGTGTAACAGAATTGTTATTTTTATCAAGCAGTTGTGTCCTTAGTTTTTGGTCTAAGAGGTTATATCTCATGAAGTGGTTGTCTGTTGAACAATTTCTGAATAAATAAGGGACCTCGATATTAAGCAAAGGTTGAAGTAGTTATAAAACTATGCACTGTGACCAGCGATAGGGCACTGCAGTGGCAGCCATTTTGTGACGCCGCAGATAGAAAAGACGTCATTATTTCTCCTAAGGATATTTTCCTGGAACCAAGCCAACCCACAAATTCTGGTAAATCACAGCCATAAAACCTCGGAGTCTGTGTCAAATACGTTTGAATATTTAATTATATTATACTGCATTTAATAAATGCCCTGTTTTTTTGGCGGGTTTTCAAAAGTTTTTTTTTTGACAAAGTGTTTTATGGGCCCTGATTCACCAAGAGCTTGGATGGCCTGGTTCCAGCTTTTATATAATGGGATTTCTGAGGGGCGCTAGCCCCTTCTATATACAGCTTTAGCGTTTATTTTATTTTTTTAATCTAATGCTTGTTTGGAGGCCAAAACACAAACATTTTCACCCGCTGCTTAAACAAACAAACATTTTGTTGTAACTGGTGTAAGACGATAAAAGCACCGCTCTCTTCACATGGGTGTGATTTGTATGACATAAATGATTTTAGGAAATCCGCAAAGGAGAAAAGATAATCTATCTGTATAGATCAGTGGTTTTCAACCACTCCTTGAGAGAGTGGTCCCCAGGCTAAATGATGGAAAAGTTGGTTAACCAGGTGTTATTCTTTGAGAACGTAAAGGAAACCAAATGGACACTTGCGAGTCCATTTGGTTTCATGTTTACACTCTTAAGAGTTAAAATATTCCCCATCTGAATTAGCCCAAGTCCACAAAACTAGAGAATGTAGAAGATTAATGGTCATTTTGATCTGTATGTTTGACTGTTTTGTTTCCCAAATCCAGCCTGGTATTGTGGACAAAAGCATAATAAGTCTTTAGTTTTGGGGGCTGTGGGTCTAAAATGTCATCAAATGGTGGTCCGTGGCTCAAATTCTGAATAAATAGTGGGCCCTAGTATGAAAAAGGTTGAAAACCACTGGTATAGATTATCATGGATATATACATACATACATACATAGGCCTACACACACACACAGACACATACACACACACACACACACACACACACACACACACACACACACACACACACACACACACACACGTGCGCGCGCGCCCCAGACAGTCACTTTCACAACATTTCAATTATACTTCTTCACACAGTATGGGACCTTTAGCGCAAAGAAAGAAAATGAATGTCCCCCAAGACTGGCTGGAATCAGGAGGAGTGAGACGAAACGAGCGTTCTCTCTCTCTCTCTATTCTCCAGATGAAAAGATGGAATGAATAATTACATTACTGACAGCAGAGAGGGAAGGTTGAAGTTAAAGCTGAAACCTCTAAGTTTTATGCCCTCTCCTGAAGGACAGAGTTGAGTGCTAATGTAACAGCCATGGACTCAGAGCCGCGGGGCTGGCTGCTGTACTGTACCCAACCCTGTAATCCGCATTTTAAGCCAGCAGACCTACAAGTGTTATCGCCTTTTAGTATCTATTGAAAAACAGCAGACCTACAAGCTCATAGCGCGCTATGAGCGTGGCGCGCTATGAGCTTGTAGGTCTGCTGTTTTTGAAAAATAAATGAAAAGGGTGCCACAAATCTAAATTTCAGAAGGTCTTTGCTTCCCTAGAACAACACCCAAGGTTAATTCCCCCATCTGAAAATGTTTTAAATATTATCAAATAGTTGACAGTTGAACTAGTGATAGTATCCTATCATAATCATCTGGTCTGTCTGGGCTCTAGGTTAAGTGTTTTTATTGTAGACTATCCTGAGTTCTGACCCAAAGTTAATAGCCTGCAGATCCAGCCAGCAGCTCCACGCTTTACATTTAGGTGTGTGTGTGTGTGTGTGTGTGTGTGTGTGTGTGTGTGTGTGTGTGTGTGTGTGTGTGTGTGTGTGTGTGTGTGTGTGTGTGTGTGTGTGTGTGTGTGTGTGTGTGTGTGTGTGTGTGTGTGTGTGTGTGTGTGTGTGTGCGTGTGCGCGTGTGTGTGCGTGCGCGTGCGTGTGTGCGTGGGCCATTGTTCAGCCAGTTTACAATAGTGTCGGTAGAGAATTGCTTTTCAACCTTTTTCATACCAGGGCCCACTGTTTATTCTGCATTTTAGTCACGGAGGACCACCATTTGATGTTCAGTTGAGTATCTCAGACCAAAAAACAAGGATTTCCAGTTTGTGTCCACAATTTAGGAGCGATACCTCGCAAAGTGTTGGTCAAAATAACAATTCTCCTACATTTTCTAATTGTGCAGATTCTTAAAAACTAAGTAATTCAGATGTTTGAATATTATTCAACTCTCAGGAGTTACAGATCTATAAGGGTCTATTTGGTTACCAGCTGTCCATCATTTAGCTGGGGACCACCTGGAATACTCTCAAGGACCACCGGTGGTCCCTGGACCACTGGTTGAAAACCACTGCTATAGAGCTTTGAATTGGACCACTGATCATTCTAAAAGCTGTTCTAAAGCAGTCTGATAGTTCCTTTGCTTCTTATAAAGAGTCTAAAACGACCCTTTCCTTATTGTGCAAGGTGAGTATAGGATGAACCCAATATTCTCTTCCTTTTTCTCCCTCAAATAGGAGAGCACCAGAAATTACCATCATCACTACTGCTGCTCCACTCCATTGTGCTCTGATCGTCATACTGCAAATTTGTGCAAAAACGTCAGTGTGGAAGGATGTTTTGCGGAACGTGTTTTTTTTTTCTTATGTGTTTTGTATGCGGATTTTGTCCCCAAAAATGATGGTCTAAAGTCAATTCAAATAGTTTAGCAACTATAGCAACTGGCCAACACAGGTGATGGCAATAATACCAATGAGCATCAGACCCACAGAAATAAATATTTATTTTGCTTTTGTCCCCAATACCAGACTGGATTTGGGAAACAAAACAGTCAAACATACAGATCAAAACAACCATTAATCTTCTACATTCTCTAGTGTAGACTTGGGCTAATTCACATGGATATTTTAACTCTTGAGAGTGTAATCATGAAACCAAATGGACCCACAAGGGTCCATTTGATATCCTATTGTTCTCTCAAAGAGTTACACCTGGTTAACCAACTTTCCATCATTTAGCTGGGGACCACCTGGAACTCTCTCAAGGACCACTGGTGGTCCCCGGACCACTGGTTGAAAACCACTGCTATAGGACACGGACGGTTTGGGGAGGGACGTAGCAAAGAGCTAATTGTGGAGAGAATTGTGGGGAAAACACTGCACTGTCTGTTATATTAAGTTAAGATACTGGTTCCTGCTCAGTAAAATAAGCTCAGCATTGCAGCTTTAAACATGTCCCCCTCAATCACCAACCAGAAATATTTAAATTTGCATGTATTCTACCACAACCTCCCCATATCATATATCACTGCCTAAGAGTTCCCTGCTCATTTGATGAATGGCGCGTTGTTAATATTAATATTACATACACCAAAGGCGGGGAAAAAACGACGAGTCATTATATGTCATTTGTATTTCTCATTCAGATTCCAGACACGACAGAATGACATAGGCTGTTCCTCAATCCCTGATAAGCTTACAGATCTGTTATTGCATGGCGCGTGGCGTAGCATGGCAAATTAGCATGAATATTTCAGTGTGGTGTCACTGGAGTAGCTACATTATGAATCTTTTCCTTTGCCGTGCCGTGGAGTCTACTACTACCTACTGCAGGGGTTTTAAACAGTTTGTCCGGGGACCACCAGTGGTCCTTGAGAGGGTTCCAGGTGGTCCCCAGCTGTTGGTTAACCAGATGAAAATTTGGTGAGCCAGACATAACTCTTGAGAGCGTACACTCAATACTGTGGACAAAGGGTAAATAAATCTTTGGTTTTGTGGGCCTGTGGGGCTAAGATGTCCCTCAAATGGTGGTCCATGGCTAAAATGCTGAATAAATAGTTGTCCCTGGTATCAAAAACCAGCTCAGTGGCCTTGTGGTTAGAGTGTCCGCCCTGAGACTGGGAGGTCGGGGTTCGATTCCCGGGCCGGGTCATACCAAAGACTCTAAAAATGGGACCCAATGCCTCCCTGCTAGGCACTCAGCATCAAGGGATGGATTGGGGGTAAGTCCCTGCGATATACTAGCGTCATGTCCAGGGGGTGTACTTGTACATCAAGCTGCCTCACGCTACAGAAACAGGAGATAGGCTCCTGACCTATATGGGCCTCAATGGCTCAGCTGGGCCTCCTGACATCATGGCCTGGCAAGGCTACTTACTGGTATCAAAAAGGCTGAAAACCACTGCTTTAAAGAAAGAATGACATCCATCCTCATCTCTCTCTCTCTCTCTCTCTCTCTCTCTCTCTCTCTCTCTCTCTCTCTCTCTCTCTCTCTCTCTCTCTCTAGGGGAACAGTGGAGGCTCGTTTCGTCTACATCTTCGTGCTGGGCATCCTCTTCACGGGCACCAAGGAGCTGCTGCGCTCCCAGCTCCAGGCGGTGGACGGCGGGCTGAAGAGCCGGGGCCTGTGGGAGCTGTACAGCGGCCTGGTGCTGCTGGTGGCGCTGCTGTTCAGGCCCCACAACCTGCCGGTGCTGTGCGGCTGCCTGCTGATCCAGGCCCTCATGGATCAGTTCATCTGGAGGAGGCTGCACTACGACGCTGCACAGATCACCATCATGCACTACTGGTTCGGACAGGCCTTCTTCTTCTTTCAGGTGAGACCTTTCAGAAATGATTGGGGGCAAATAACCATAGCTAAAATGTTCTCTACCGCAGTCCTAATAAACCCCATGAAATTACATCTGTCCACAACTGATCTAGTGAATGTGACAAACTGCCATATTGAGCCTCTGGGTCAGGCATACCCAAATACGGCGTGGGTAAAGTGCAGTGCGGTGTGCTGCCTCCTTCACATTCAGTAGATCCTGCGATCTACGGAGGCCATCTGAAACGGTCATTTCCAATATTGATTGTGATTGGCTGGTTACTGCCACATTGCTGTTGTTGGTCATATTATGGGAGTACACCATGATATGTGGCATAATATAGGGTGACCATATTCTCAAAGGAGAAAACCAGGACACCTTAGCGGCGAGGGGGGGGGGGGGGGGGGGGGGGGGGGGGACTAGAACAGTCCTCGAGCGATAACTGTGGTGGTGTTTCACTGTATGAAAAGACCAGGCAGCCTCCGCTGCATTCACTGCATCATCTTTCCCTGGTTTCACGAAATATTCAGGTATCAAACAGGCGCTACTATCGCCTCGAACAGCTTTTTTGTGTTTTCCTGTGTCAATGTGGGATTTTAGGTCCCTTGCACCACCATTGCAGAGCGAGACATACGTGCCTGCTTTGCAAACAGTGCACAGTGCTTCACTTTTGTCTCGCCCCGGTCTGAATACAGGGAATTTTTTCTGTAACTCGTCTGTAAACGTGCACTTGCACTTGGGCATGGTGGTGGAGACTGACAACCACGCTGTCTAGTGTCTACTAACTGATTGACGAAGGCTGCCTGCACTGACTCTGCTCAGGGCTGAGATCATCGTGCGCAGTGTCCTAGTGCCTGTCGATTTACTGGTCCGATGTAAGCAAAGACGTGTCGGAAAGGAACTGAATGAAAGTAATTTTACAAAAACCGGGACATTTCCTCATTTTCTAAAAATAAACCAGGACACCCAGGACAGGACGTGAAATACGGACATGTCCTGGGAAATACGGACGTATGGTCAGCCTAGCATAATAGGGAGCCCATATTAGAGACATCCAGGGATTTTCCACAGAAAGGAAGAGAGGAAGTAAACAAGGCTGTTCCAGTAGTAGGTGCAATGATGTGTGAGCTCTTATGTTCTAGTCGGTAGAATTTTTGCCCATGGTGCAGTCATAAATCACTATTCATTCATCTATGGAGGTGCTTTTCACAAAAAAATGGATTATTTTGAGAAAACAGCATGAAAGGTTTTTGTTTTGGATGGGTCCCAACGGAGTGGGTAACAACCACGACGGGGAGGGGGGTACATAATTGATAGATGCATCTGTACATGGCTTTGGTGTGGCGGGTTAGGTGGCGTTATAGGCTATCCCACGCCGTCTTGGCTCTCAGCATGAGAAGTGAACCGGGGAAGGGAAGCAGGTCATTACCTTCCACACCCAGGCTGTGTGAGTGTCTGAGCACCGCCCCCGTGCTCATATAGTATGACTGTGGTGAACGTGTGGCTTTGGGCAACCTCGTAGATACATCAAGTGCCTCCTATTCCCTTGACGAGTGAAGAAGGGGGGCGTGGCTCGCTCCGTTGGGCGCAAACACATCCGCAGAGAGCCTCTCCAATGTTGAAGCAGTCGGCCCCAGTGGTTATAGTGTGAACTGCAGGCAGCCCATGGATTCATGAGTAGGAAACCCCATGCCCCATGGACGGAGTTTGCGTAACTCTGTCTATACTCTGGCCATGCGAACTGACAAGAAGAGACTTCTCTTCGTGTGGTGACAGGTTATTTATCATAACATTTTATTAGACCCTGCGCGACCCGGCGTGAAATCTCTTAACAGGACGCAGCACCGGCCCAACCCGGTTCACTTTCACCGCTGGTTAAGCCTCTATATTTTATTACTCTATGGCGCAAAGCGTAGATACTTCAGTGAAAGGACATCGTTCACCAGTGACATCATCACCGGGGAATCCAAGCTGATATACTGCAGGCTTTCTATTGGTGGAAAGTTGTGATGTGAAAATGGAAGTCATTGATCTCACCATCAATAAAAATGATGATGCCACTGGTGGATGGATTCCTGAAATGCCAGACTGAGTAGGAATTGTGGTATTTTATTCTGAACACTAGTGAGGACCAATTTATGAAGACAAACTGAGAAGTGGTGAAGTGTTCCTTCAAGTTTAGAAATGAACCTTTAACGTTATCATGAACATGAACCTTGGTTGGAAAAAAAAGTTGTCCTATAAAGCAATGGTTTTCAGCCAGTGGTCCCTGAGGGTTCCATGATGGAAAGTTGGTTAACCAGATGTAACTCTTGAGAGCGTAAAAAATTAAACCGAATTGGTTTCATTTTTACACCCTCAAGAGTTAAAACATTCATCATCTGAATTAGCCCAAATCTACACAACTAGAGATCTCGGTTTGACTGTTATGTTTCTGAAATCCAGCCTGGAATTGTAGATAAAAAACAGAAGACATCTTTAGTTTTGGGGTCTGTGGGGCTAAAATGCTGAATAAGTAGTTGTCCCTGGTATGAAAACGGTTGAAAACCACTAACATAGTAACATTCCACTAGATTTCCACAAACCTCCAGGGAAACGTGCACAGAGGGATCCTGGGCAGCGTGCAGCCCCTGTGCCCACGCAGAGCAGCCTTCCATATGGATCAATAAGTCACTGTGTTTTGCATCACCATCATTTACAATCTGATTGTGTTATGATGGCAGTTATGTCGTGAAATGACTAATGAATTGTGAGTAAGAAGAACAATCAGGCTGATGACTGCCCGTCTTAATGCAGCATTATACGCCCCAACCAAATAGAAGGCACATATTCATGGTCTAAAAATGGACTCGTAATAGGACTTAATTCAGTGCAGTGTACCAGGCCAGACGTTCAGCTTATTTCAGATGGAGGTAACGTGGGGTGAACCCAGCGAGTGCCGGCTCACTTTGTACAGTGTGTGGCCTGATAAAAAAAATAAATATAAAAAGTCAGTTAAAAGGAAGCCAAAAGGACAAAAAGTAAAGAAATTGGAAAACACAAATCTAGCAGGACAAAGCGGGGGGGTTCTGGGGGCAAGAAACAAGAACATTAGAGGGGTGGACTATTGATGTTGAAACGGGTAATGCTGTATTTAAAGGCTGGTTTCCCCTCATTCATTATTAACAATTAGAGCCTCCAGCATATCGATCCTCCTGGTAGCTGCTGAGGTAAATCCTGGTACTGAGGAGTGGGAGATGCAGGTGGTATAAATGTGTTGGGACCATCAGGCTGGGTTGATTTGTATCACTTTCGTTTTGGTCTGATGCCTTTATACAGTACAGAAGGGCTGTAACCATACACTTTAACAGCGATTCGATATGTATCACGATACACAGTTGACGATACGAACACTGTGTGATTCTGGTGGTACCATTCTAATACGATTCAATGGTTGGAAATTGATATAGTAACTATTTAAAATACATTTAAATAGTTAAAGCCACTCTTTATTTTTTCTTTTAAAAAGTGCTGAATTCGATTGTGGCTTTTCAAAGGGATAGTCCACTTTATGGTCATTTTATGGTCTACTCAGTCTCATGTGAACACCCAAGACAGTTTATAAGTTACTCCATTCAGTATTTAGATATTTGATGTTCATTTTAGCGCATCCACCTCCTTCCTATACAAACCCATAGTAACTTAAAACTTCATTTTAACCATGACAGATTATTCAAAAAAGGCCAATCTTCTTTTTTCTGGTGACTGATATTGTCCTCCTGATATGTGAGACTCAGGGCCGTGGAATTTCATTTACTGTTTTCATTTATTTTTAAAATATTGTTTTATTAATTTGGGTAAGTATGCCCAAATATGAAGGCTGCTACAAAGTAAGTATTAGCCCTCTCCGCTCATGCACGAGTAGGCCATGGCCTAGGCATGTGTGCAACACGGAAGTTTGCACTCTGCCGAGTCTGATCTAGTTCCATCTCCATCCATTTAGTAAGATTTACATAGATTTTATGGTCAGGTCAATTTTATACTCTATGCATAATAGCTTAAGATTTAGACTCTGGTAAATATACTGTGTTTCTCTGTGAGAGTTATATCAGCTCTTCGCTCCAGTGTACACTGCATAGACACCATTTCAGAATGGAAACTCCAAACATGTCCAAATGCCAGAGATAAAGTCCTTCACTGCTTACCCTCTGGTCCCAAATGTTAGACAGGTAGCAGGAGTTCTTGTATAATGTATTAATCCGTAGTTTCCAATATAGAAGTGTTTTAGTTCTGTATTCAAGTGGAACATTCTGTCGGTTCCCAGTTGTGGTGCTAGTGGAGCAGGCACGTCCACCACCCTTTCTTCATGTTGGTCTATTATAGCGCCACCAGGAGGCCACAATAACCTACCTATCCTGGTGGATAGGTAAGTGCTGCAAAGAGCACTTTTACTAGTCACAGTTGTGAGCTGATACTGTATCTGTTGAGAGCTTGTACATCTGTTATGTAGATCGGCTGTGTTTAATTGTGAGCCGGTATTTTACATCACTGAGTGATGAATTGGGGAAAAAACAGGATTTCACTGATTAGTAAAAGTGATAAATGTGGTCCCAGGCGTCCATCAATCAATCAATTAATGTGTTCATCCACATTACAATGTTCTCATTTTGGTTGCCAGACCCAGTTGCTGAATGTGAGGTCTCCAGGCTTTCTTCAGAATATGTAGGACACTTAATTACTGCACTATGACACATTAGGAGTCCACTTGCCTAGTAGACTGCAGGCGCTTTGAGTTCATAGCACAGTGCTTCTCAAAAGTTTTATTTCCCTGGACCCCCATAATGTCATTTTGTACCTCTCAGAGTCAGAGTTTTACAGACCTATAATGCTCGACTTGGAGTCCATATCAGTCCCTCTCCATCCAATACGAGAACCACTACGCTAGTATACATTTAGTTTTCTTTGTGCTCTTCTGGTAACCCTATTGCAGTGGTTTTCAACCAGAGGTCCAGGGACCACCAGTGGTCCTTGAGAGGGTTCCAGGTGGTCCTCAGACTAAATGATGCAAAGTTGGTTAACCAGCTGTAACTCTTTGAATGCGTAAAAATTAAACCAAATGGACCCTTGCGGGTTAATTTGATTTCATGTATACACTCAAGAGTTACACTATTCATCATGTAAATTAGCCCAAGTCTACACAACTAGAGAATGTAGAAGATTAATGGAATAATTATGGACTTATGTTTCTCTATTTTGTTTCCCCAATCCAGCCTGGAATTGTGGACCAAAGCAAAATAAATCTTTAGTTTTGGGTCTGTGGTCCGTAAAATGTCATCATATGGTGGTCCGTGGCTCCCGGTATTGAAAACCACTGCCTTATTGTATTTCCACACACTCCAAACTCTTCTCCCCTTTGCCCCCAAAACTGTGGAATACATCTCCCATTGCAGTCAGAACTTCAGAATGGTTGCCAATCTTCCGCCGCAGTCTGAAATATCTTCAAACTTCATCTTAGCACATGCAGTACTTGCAGTAGCACTTGCAAGTGTAAAGCATCAACCTATGTATCCTAGATAGCATTTTTGGTAGACTTAGTCAGTTTATGCAGGCTTTTTCATGTACACATTGTACTATATTATTGTCCGGGTACCTCAGCCGGTAGATCTCTCGCCTTTGGACCACAAGGTCATGCGTTCGATTCCGGGCACCACCGGCTCAGAGTATGAGTAGCGCGGCATGGGTGCGGAAAGTCATGCGGGAAGTACTGGGAGCTGATGATAGGTGTGGCCCTTCACCTCAGCAATCCATCTCTCAGGGGTCTATAGACCATTGTAACAGGGATCGACTCCATCTCCCAGGGCTCTAGAGCATTGTAACAGGGAGAGACTCCATCTCCCAGGGGTCTAGAGCATTGTAACCAAGAAAAATAAGAGGAAGAGAACCCAACGTCATTTTCTCTACCTGGCCAATGGAATCGTCAGATTCATCATGCTGGGTGGCAAGCTGCAGCTTGAAACCACCGGGAATACATTGAAGTCAATGAGAGCGGTGGAGTGGACAGTCAGGGACACACAAAAATTATTTCTGAACGACTGATACCATTGTAAGTTAAGCACTTCTGGAAAATAACAGAATGCACATAAGACATTGTGGTCTGTTGTGTTGCTTTTCGATGTGTACACTGTGTAATGTTATATAGCTATCCAAAGAGCGGAAATGCTTCTGAATGTTCTGAACGTGACGTCACTGTCTGCGAGACTGCAGCTGGCTGCTATTGCAATGAGGGGCAGTTCTCGCGATGAGAGGCTAGGCAGCCCAGGCAGACTCATTTTGTACTCTTTAGATAGCTTAATAAAATGAAATAGTTTGCAATTCGGAAAAACACCCACTCAGACAACAATCTGTGACCTGTTTTCTTTTATATTCCTGAACCGATTATATGACATTCGTCGCAGTCGTTCATAAATCATGTTTGTTTGCAAGAAATCCGGCATCCTGCCATCTACTGCCATGTATTTGTGCGTTTTGCCACCCGAGGTGTCATGGCGCAGCCGCGGCAGACTTGGCTTCCCTTCCTTCTACTTAGAACTTCCTTGATTGTAACAGGGATAGACTCCATCTCCCAGGACGTGTTACTGGCTGATACCAACAGTAAACCATACTTCTTCTTGCCCTATATAGTATATGCACAGTTATGCACTGTTATGTTCTCTAGCTCATGTAATGTTCACATTACAACTGCTGTACATGATGAATTCCCATGCTTTTTCTTTCGCTCATGCTTGATGGAAGTCGCTCTGGATTAAGATCTGTCATGGAAATATTAATCTTCCAAAGATGATGGATTGACAAAGTCTTTCACAGTGAAGCGTTGAGTGTTTATTCAGTTCAGCAGAGTGTCATCACAAGATTCAGGAACAACAATCCTCCTTGCCATTGTGGCAGCCCCTACAGGCACAATCCTCCCCAAACCCAATCACAGTTAGTTGTTATAGTCTAGTGTTCACAAAGTTGCTCTAAATATAATGGCCGGCTCACAAATAGGAAAACTACAGTTTGTTGACATAGTGACAGGAAGCTGGGAGGAGTCAAATCAGCTGTTAACTCCTTTGGAGTGATTGATTATTCTGTTGTCTGCTTATCACTCCAAAAGTCGTTTTAGGCTTTGTTTTATTAGCAAGCTCATTAACTCACTGCACACCATGAAGTGGTGAATTCCACTATAAAGCCCAGACAAAAGCTCACACACTTTAAAACTATAATTGATGAATGATAAATGATACAACTTTAAATACATGTTCTCTGAGTGAGCCCTGGAAACAGTGAAATGTGAAAATACAGGCTACTTGTCAAATGTATTTAAAAACACATCATCAACTCATTTTATTTTTTCCGTTAAAGTAGACACCTATCATTCATTTACACAAATGCACAACAGAGGATTTTCCATAAAATATTCCGTTACTATTGAGCCTAACGGGAGCGAGCCTATCTTTTCCTCTAATCTGTCAAAAAGTTGAGATTGACAGCTGCTATTTGAGGCGAAATGCGTACATTGATGAACAATGAGACTTGGATACTTGGAATGAGACATAGATACACAAAAATATCCATTACAGGGTGTCCATTAAATGCCGAAATTGCAAATTATGTCCATGGCAAATATATCATTAAGAGACACATCTCTGGCATGGCGATGACCCTGAGATCAACATATTCACTGGTGTTTCCACTTCTCTGCTAGTGATTATGGTTATCCTACCATCCAGATTAGGACAGTGTTTGCACAGTTCCACCAGCCTGTCAGTGCTGCTCTGCTCCTAGAATACAGTTTATGTGCATGCATGAAGTGAAGGGAAAATCCACTGGCAAATCCAGTTTTAACTTTCATTTAACTTTTTCCTGTGCTTTCTACAATTATAATCTATGATTAATGTTATAAGCTATACACCCTCATGCTCTTGAGTTACATTTGGATGCACACTTTGATATCTGTTATATTAATCACAGCGCCGACACTTTGTTTACACTGTAGTGTTCCTTTGGTCGCTGGTCACCTTGTTGGTCCAAGCCCAACTCATTTAGCCTGGTACGCCCCCTGGAACTCCCTCAAGACAAGGACACCTGGAGGTACCCTGACCCCACTTTAGGAACCACTGTGTTATGTGATGTCACTGCATCAATGCACAGTCATCAACACTTTCAAATTTCACTTTCCAATTTTAAACAGTTGCACCTTAGGTCATACAAACTGACCAAGGGACTGGCCTCATGCTTCCTTCAATGCATGAGGAGTCCACGCTGCCTTCTTTTCACCTAACAGGGGGGGGGGGGTTCTTTGGTTGGATGTAACGCGTGGAAGGAACATGTTATTCAAACCAGTTCCTGTCCCCTCCATCAGGCGCCCAGGCTGGCCAGGGGGAGGCAGTCTAGAGCCCGGGATTACTGCAATTATTTGTGAGGGTATCTACCCTCGGGAACACAGGGAGAACATGCAAACTCCACACAGAAAGGCCCTTTCACTAACCCCACCTCAGGTATGGGCACTGATGACGCGAAGGAGGAGACACGCCGCCAGCACTCACAGTGGCATCCTTATCGGGAATCGAACCCACTGTGCCACCATGCCCCGACGGGGGAGTTTCCAAGGTTGGGCGTAACGTGTGGAAGAGGCAATGCTATCCCCGCAATTTACAGGCCAGGATTACTGCATGTTTCCTGTAAGGGTACCTCCTACCTACCCTCACAAAAAATAATGACGCACACGATTTGGTTAATGTGACCCTCCAGGCAGAACAGAAGTCGTCCTAATTTTTGCATGTTGGGCAACCATCTTGCAAACAGTCAATTAAGAGAAGGAGATGAAGAACACTTGTCACCCGGCGCCACGGAGTGATAACGGCCTTAAGACTTCACCTCCGGCGAGGACAACCGTATTTGGTTTGCAAATGCGCGTTGTCAACGCTCAAGCTGGCATCACAAACAATTTAATGACCACCTTCACTCTTCAGTCGTTAATATTATGACAGGTTTGGGAATAGGCCACCGTCGAATAATTGCCACTCCAGGCGCCCAGGCATGAAATTATAGACCCCTGAATGATGGCGTTCTCAACAAAGCTGTAATCCACGGCATCCCCGAAAATGACATAGATTTGATTTAATGTCAACTGATCTGAAATGCCACACGTCTGTGACACGCAGGATATTCATGGTGAATGTTTGAAGTTCGGAAGAACCCCGAATGGCTTCAGTTGTCAATCGGCAAGAGGAAGGCACAAACTCACTGACAGCTTCTTACAGGTTTTTTTCCCTGTAAATATGGGCATGGATCAATAGTTAGGACATGTTATGAAAATCTGGGAACTGCTTTCTACTTTGAAGAAATTTATTCCCTAATGTGTTCGTAATGGTATCTGTTAATAACGTATGTACTAAAAGATTGAAATTCAACTCCTGTGGGAATTGGGAAACCTCATGAAAAACAGGTCAAAGTCAGAATATTAGTCACAACCTATAGAAGGCTGTCATCATAAATGTGCTTAGTCATCACATTTGGGCAATGCTATATAAAAGCATGCTACATAAAAGCATGATGACATTTGCATGTTTTGCCTTCTATAGGTTTTGACTAGTACCCTGACGAAAATTTAAACTCAACATCAAGTGGTGTTTCGTGCCGAAAAAGCAGCATAAATAATGGGCCCTGGTATGAAAAAGGTTGAAAACCACTGCTGTATAGAAATGAAATGATAACTGTGTGCATATGTTAGTTTGTATACTGTATAGAATCCAAATGATAACTGTGTGCATATGTTAGTTTGTATACTGTATAGAATCCAAACACTGGCGTGCACAGAGAGTTTCAAGGGCAGGTGCTCAAATGTAACCAGGAGGGCACTCTAGCCGGAAAATTGAGTTTTGGGGGGTTAAAAACGCATAGAAAACAGCATTTCAGCATCTTTTTTGCTCTTTTAAAAAGGGCATGTTGGTCCAGAGAGGGCCACTAGGGGGTGCTCAAACCCCCCTTGACGTCTATGTTTGTACACTCTATAGAATCCAAATGATAACTGTGTGCATTTTTTAGTTTGTATACTGTATAGAATCCAAATGATAACTGTGCATATGTTTGTGTTGTTTGACCTTGTCATCGGTATATTAGTTGCATTCTGAGAGGAAGGCGTTCTGATGTGAATGTCTAAGCAGCACATTGGTCCAGTATTGTATACCATAAGGAATGTATGTCCTGTACAGCATTCCTGAGGCTCGCTGGTTGAAGGATTATATCAGCAGACCAGGCTGTCCAGGAACTCAGAAGTATAATAGTCTACGTTCTCCATTGTGAAGCCGGACATGTTGAGTACTTGAAGGTTCTATGTTAGAAATGCTGTGTATGGGTCCTAACTGATGGGACATCGGTCGTGACATCATATCACTGATGGGACATCGGTCGTGACATCATATCATGACAATGAACGTCAATCATAATGTTTATGTGAAAAAAGAATAGAAACAATATAGCTGCAACCAGTAATAAGATGGGACCAAGCAAGCAGCTAAAGCAATAAGCAATCACAATTCACATATAAGCCATAGAAACATGGAAGACTGAACTTGTGAAATACATCATGTAATTGTGGGAGCAGTATGGGCTTATTGAAGACTCAAAGTATAGTCAGTAGCCGGACTTGTTCCCACAACCTTTTATTCCTAGTCTGGTGCTTTATTGAATAATAATCATAATAATAATAATAATGAATAATTTGCTTCATTGTAACCTCAAGGGTTTTAACTGTTTTTAATATAATTCAAGGTGGCGGGTCATCTAAAGGTCAGAGGTCAAAAGTCAGAATACGAAAGTTGTTCCGCATAAAGAGAGGCATAAGTGAATATAAGTTACATTGTCAAGCGGTTCATGAGTTATGAGTGTTCAAAGTTTGCATTTTCAGTTGAGTGCTATAGCGCCACCATTTGGCCAATGGTCATGGGATTGGCATCATCACTGTTTGGCATCGCCCTCTACCAGTTTTGCGAAAACCTTTGCGGTCTGTGGGGCTAAACGTCATCAAATGGTGGTTCGTGGCTCAAATTCTGAATAAATAGTGGGCCCTGGTATGAAAAATGTTGAAAACCACTGAATTAAACTAATAATAATGCTGGGTCAGAATGGATTCAGCATCACAAATTCCCCTAGTTTGTCACTTACTACCTAAAGCATGGTTAAGTTAACAGCATGCTAATAATGATCATATTATGCCTAAATGAAAATCGCATATGCAAGGTAGAATCTGGCAGTTTCTACAGCAGGCTCCAGACCCATACTGAATATTTCTAACATAGAACTTTGGTACAGTATACCAAACATCATGCTTGGGTTCACACTCTGGCAAGTGGGCTATAATGTCAGTTTGGTAGGACATGTTATTTTTGCTGTAGCCTTATAAGAGCTGTCACCCAGCTGTAATAGGCACTCTGGGGGAACAATAGTCTCCACCTTACCTAGTCTAAAAGATACATTTCTGACACCCTCCTGACTTTTTCATTGCAAGAGCCTAGGGTTTGTTTTCACAACATTTGATATTAAAGCCTCCAGGGGTGTGGAAACCTGAATCATGTTGTTGGCAGAATGCTCACGATGTGAACCCCATGCAGCTGAAGTCTGTCTGCCAGCAAAACTAACACATTTCACTTCAAGCTCACTTTAAACGAAGGTCCTTGTTATAAGCGCTTATAAGCGCTTATTAACGGCTTATAAGACATGTTATAAGCGCTTATAAGCGCTTATAAGACATTTGTAAGACATGAATTAACTGTTTATAAGTAGGTTACAAGACACTTATGTACCTTGTTATAAGTGCTTATTAACGTTTATAAGACATTTATAAGCTATGTGTTACCTGTTATAAGGTCGTTACAAGATACTTATTAATTGTTTATAAATATTTATGGAGAATGTTAATAAACACATCATTAACTGTTAATAAGACACGTAAAACTGTTTACAAATTATTTATAAGACACTTGTTAACGTTATTATTTGCTTATAAGAATTTAACAAACACATTTATGAACTGTTAATAGGAAATTTAGAAGGCACTTATTAAACCTTATTAATATGTTTATAAAACACTTAATAACCGTATTATTTGTTTAATGCATTTATAAATCATTTTACATACCTCCCCCATTAGGCTCCTTGTTATAAGGGTAGATTGCTAGGATATTTATAAGACTTAATGAGACATTTATAAAACCTGCATTAAATGTTATAAACTAATTATAAGACACTTACTAACCGTTTGTGCACATTTATAAGGAATGTACTATACACATTTAATAACTATTATTAATATATTTATAAGACATTAACAAAACACCTTTCTTGTTTATATAACATTTATGGTACGCTTTATGAAACCAAAGGTGCTTGTTCCAACTTCGTTCAAAGTGAAAACAGGAGGGTGAAGAGAATTTATAAACCTTTCATCATGTGTTTATTAAGAACTCAAAATTGTTTACAAACATGGACAGGCGGTTAACAATGCATTTATAAACACGTTGATAGGCATTTTGGAGGCACTTCGTTTAAAGTGGGGACCGCATTTATAAGCCGTTAATAGCACGTTTATTAACAGCTTTACAAGCAGGAACAGATGCTTATTAATGCATGTATAAGCACTTAATAGGCATTTTTGAAGGCACTTCGTTTAAAGTGGGGACCGCATTTATAAGCCGTTAATAGCGCGTTTATAAATAGCCAACATTGCTTTACAAGCAGGAACAGATGCTTATTAATGCATTTATAAGCACTTAATAGGCATTTTTGAAGGCACTTCGTTTAAAGTGGGGACCGCATTTATAAGCCGTTAATAGCGCGTTTATTAACAGCCAACATTGCTTTACAAGCAGGAACAGATGCTTATTAATGCATTTACAAGCACTTAATAGGCATTTTTGAAGGCACTTCGTTTAAAGTGGGGACCACATTTATAAGTTGTTAATAGCGTGCTATTAACAGCCAACATTGCTTTACAAGCAGGAACAGATGCTTAACAATGCATTTATAAGCACTTAATAGGCATTTTTGGAGGCACTTCGTTTAAAGTGGGGACCGCATGATAAGACATTTATAACTCGTTAATAATCTGCCTATTAACCACTACACATTCTCTACAAACAGGAACAGATGCTTAGTAATGCATTTATAAGCACTTCAATAGGCATTTTTGGAGGTACTTAATTGGTTTAAAGTACCTACAGTAAGAATGGGTATATTAACAGCAGTGACGGCATTAAACAAAAGATAAAGGCTGCACTTGTTAAAGGGTTGTTCCAAGGGGGTTAACAAAACGTAATGTATTTTGGTGGCATTTAGTATGGAAACCTGAATCTCACATTTATGGTCATGCATTGTGACACTACACCACCATTTATGGCCATATCCGTTTATGAAGCTCATAGCACTAACCTCAAACCCTGGATAACCATACATGTGAAGACTGATGACCTATATTTGTATATAGGGCCATTCGGCAACTTTCATCTGACCTCCAATCAAATAATCAATCTTTTTGACATATTTTCTGGATGTTTTGCTGGCTGAAATCAAATGGCCATCTGAGGTGATTATATTTGTAATTACTTCCTGTAAAAGCAAAATAGAGAATAACAAATATTGCTCCCATACACTGTTTCTAAAATTCAACTGCTATTAGAAGCGTGATGTAAGAATGTTTTGATTGGTGAATTCCTTCGCAGTCCAGTTGATGTACAGCCGTGAGCGTTGTACACCTATCTCCTTTTCTATCCAGTTTATGCGGTTGAGGAGCTCCAGAAGAGGTCAGGTAAGCGCAGACACTTCATAAGGTTGACTTGACAGAGGGTGCATTTCTTCCAGTGGTGTTAAGGAGCTGCATGAAACAAAATGCAATACAGAGAAGATTAGAGGATGGGTTAAAGAAAGCCCTTGGGCATGAGGAGGTACAGTACAGGTCCAGAGTTCAATCTACAGTTCTTCAAATAAAATAATTCATGAAACTTGACACTCATAAATATATAGGTTCCTGGTTATTATTATTTTTCTGAGATTTCTGAGTATTTTGGGTTTTAATGATTCATGTCGAAGTGACAAGGCATTCTTGTTTGGGGTACACCAAATTTAGGTTGTAAATAAATCAAAACAGTAGGCAGCATGTGGGAGACTTTCAATACCTGAAGTGAAGTGTCCATGTTGCAGTGATCTTGGAGAAGCCAATCTGTCTGTTGGAACGAGTGTCAGGATGTTTGGAGGGCCATCAGAGTCCTAGTAACAACCACAATTACATGTCAATGTATTTAAACTGCACAAATCCGGTGCAGTTTGGTGCCCCCCGTCCCAGGCGCCCCTAGCGTAACGGCAAAAAAGCCCCATGTGCAACCCAGATTTGGCACAAACAAGAGATTTACTTCTATTAGCTCATACCAACAACCATTAGACTTGCAAATCCTGTGACTCAAAAGGCACCTACGAAGGTCTGCAATTCATAACTGCCCCCCCCCCCTCCCCCCCTGAAAAAAAAATACTATGACCTGCTGCTTCTGACTTTATGGAAGGGAATATTTGTATGTCTCTAAATGTTTTGGTGTGGTGTGAGCCCTTCAGAAACTTCTTCCAGTGACATCATCAATGGTGGAATCCAAGCAGAATGATGAGGTCATTGGAAGAAGTTTCTGAACTGCCCACAGCCCTCCTGTGACACACAGACTGAGTAGAAAAAAATAGTGGTATTTGATCATGTACATTAGTGAAGACCTATTAGATACATTGAAAAGTGGTGAAGTGGCCCTTTAACCGCTTTATCCATTCACAGTTATCAGTGTTGAATTGGGTCACTTGTTGCCAGTGTTGTAGTGGTACTTTTAGAAGCGGGGGGATGTCTCTGAAAGGGGAATCCCCCCCATTTTATTTTATTTTTTTCTGAGAGTGTACAAATGGAACCAAATGGACCCGCTAGGGTCCATTTGGTTCACATTTGTACAGGAAACTCATTAACATGGTGAAACACATCTTGATGATGTCATCAAGATGTATTTCACCATGCTAATGATTTTTTTCAGACCCAAAAATATTTTAGATGTGAGAAGTGGGGGGACGCCGTCCCCCCACGTCCCCCCTCCACTACACCCCTGCTTGTTGTATTGTAAATCTCCCAAGCTGTAAATAAAAAATCAAAATTAGATGTTTTTGGGGTGGACTATTCAGTATTCATGGCGTTGTCATTTTACTGCCACACTAGTTTTAAACAAAACCTTGGTACACAAATCACATGTTGACACAAGTACAGACAGCAACAACAGTGAAATAAACCTTTGCAAACAATTGTAGCCCTTTAGCTTTTAACATCTCTTGAAACACAAATATAACTCAAGAACAAAACAATACAATACAATACTGTACCTTAGTTGCTGCACAGAACTTGTGTGTTCTTACTTGTTATTGTGTGATGCTACAGAGGTAGCTCTATGTAGCTTGCCGATAGATAAACTGGCTAGTGTGCGCACGTTAATAGGTCCGTGCGGAAACGAACTCCGAAACAAAGGTTCCGGATTTTGGTTCCTAGCAAAAAAAAAAATACAATATCAAGCAAACAACTCCAATGCAAGGCCTTTTGTTGAGAACTTGTCTTTGTGTGTGTAAAAGTATAACAAGTACAACTGCCTCTGTGTCGTCCGTGCAGTATTTTTCACTAGGAACCAAAATCCGGAACCTTTGTTTCGGAGTTCGTTTCCGCACGGACCTATTAACGTGCGCACACTAGCCAGTTTATCTATCGGCAAGCTACATAGAGCTACCTCTGTAGCATCACACAATAACAAGTAAGAACACACAAGTTCTGTGCAGCAACTAAGGTACAGTATTGTATTGTATTGTTTTGTTCTTGGGTTATATTTGTGTTTCAAGAGATGTTAAAAGCTAAAGGGCTACAATTGTTTGCAAAGGTTTATTTCACTGTTGTTGCTGTCTGTACTAGTGTCAACATGTGATTTGTGTACCAAGGTTTTGTTTAAACTAGTGTGGCAGTAATATGACAACGCCATGAATACTGAATAGTCCACTCCAAAAACATCTAATTTTGATTTTTTTATTTACAGCTTGGGAGATTTACAATACAACAAGCAGGGGTGTAGTGGAGGGGGGACGTGGGGGGACGGCGTCCCCCCACTTCTCACATCTAAAATATTTTTCGGTCTGAAAAAAATCATTAGCATGGTGAAATACATCTTGATGACATCATCAAGATGTGTTTCACCATGTTAATGAGTTTCCTGTACAAATGTGAACCAAATGGACCCTAGCGGGTCCATTTGGTTCCATTTGTACACTCTCAGAAAAAATAAATAAAATGGGGGGGATTCCCCTTTCAGAGACATCCCCCCACTTCTAAAAGTACCACTACAACACTGGCAACAAGTGACCCAATTCAACACTGATAACTGTGAATGGATAAAGCGGTTAAAGGGCCACTTCACCACTTTTCAATGTATCTAATAGGTCTTCACTAATGTACATGATCAAATACCACTATTTTTTTCTACTCAGTCTGTGTGTCACAGGAGGGCTGTGGGCAGTTCAGAAACTTCTTCCAATGACCTCATCATTCTGCTTGGATTCCACCATTGATGATGTCACTGGAAGAAGTTTCTGAACTGCTCACACCACACCAAAACATTTAGAGACATACAAATATTCCCTTCCATAAAGTCAGAAGTAGCAGGTCATAGTATTTTTTTTTTTCAGGGGGGGGGGGGGGGGCAGTTATGAATTGCAGACCTTCGTAGGTGCCTTTTGAGTCACAGGATTTGCAAGTCTAATGGTTGTTGGTAGGAGCTAATAGAAGTAAATCTCTTGTTTGTGCCAAATCCGGGTTGCACATGGGGCTTTTTTGCCGTTACGCTAGGGGCGCCTGGGACGGGGGGCACCAAACTGCACCGGATTTGTGCAGTTTAAATACATTGACATGTAATTGTGGTTGTTACTAGGACTCTGATGGCCCTCCAAACATCCTGACACTCGTTCCAACAGACAGATTGGCTTCTCCAAGATCACTGCAACGTGGACATTGATTTATTTACAACCTAAATTTGGTGTACCCCAAACAAGAATGCCTTGTCACTTCGACATGAATCATTAAAACCCAAAATATAATCTCAGAAAAAAAATAATAACCAGGAACCTATATATTTATGAGTGTCAAGTTTCATGTATTATTTTATTTGAAGAACTGTAGATTGAACTCTGGACCTGTACTGTACCTCTTCATGCCAGGGGCTTTCTTTAACCCATCCTCTAATCTTCTCTGCATTGCATTTTGTTTCATGCAGCTCCTTAACACCACTGAAAGAAATGCACCCTCTGTCAAATCAACCTTATGAAGTGTCTGCGCTTACCTGACCTCTTCTGGAGCTCCTCAACGGCATAAAATGGATAGAAAAGGAGATAGGTGTACAACGCTCACGGCTGTACATCAACTGGACTGCGAAGGAATTCACCAATCAAAACATTCTTACATCACGCTTCTCATAGCAGTTGAATTTTAGAAACAGTGTATGGGTGCAATATTTGTTATTCTCTATTTTGCTTTTACAGGAAGTAATTACAAATATAATCACCTCAGATGGCCATTTGATTTCAGCCAGCAAAACATCCAGAAAATATGTCAAAAAGATTGATTATTTGATTGGAGGTCAGATGAAAGTTGCCGACTGGCCCTATATACAAATATAGGTCATCAGTCTTCACATGTATGGTTATCCAGGGTTTGAGGTTAGTGCTATGATCTTCATAAACAGATATGGCCATAAATGGTGGTGTAGTGTCACAATGCATGACCATAAAGGTGAGATTCAGGTTTCCATACTAAATGCCACCAAAATACATTACGTTTTGTTAACCCCCTTGGAACAACCCTTTAACAAGTGCAGCCTTTATCTTTTGTTTAATGCCGTCACTGCTGTTAATATACCCATTCTTACTGTAGGTACTTTAAACCAATTAAGTACCTCCAAAAATGCCTATTGAAGTGCTTATAAATGCATTACTAAGCATCTGTTCCTGTTTGTAGAGAATGTGTGGTGGTTAATAGGCAGATTATTAACGAGTTATAAATGTCTTATCATGCGGTCCCCACTTTAAACGAAGTGCCTCCAAAAATGCCTATTAAGTGCTTATAAATGCATTGTTAAGCATCTGTTCCTGCTTGTAAAGCAATGTTGGCTGTTAATAGCACGCTATTAACGACTTATAAATGCGGTCCCCACTTTAAACGAAGTGCCTTCAAAAATGCCTATTAAGTGCTTATAAATGCATTAATAAGCATCTGTTCCTGCTTGTAAAGCAATGTTGGCTGTTAATAAACGCGCTATTAACGGCTTATAAATGCGGTCCCCACTTTAAACGAAGTGCCTCCAAAAATGCCTATTAAGTGCTTATAAATGCATTGTTAAGCATCTGTTCCTGCTTGTAAAGCAATGTTGGCTGTTAATAGCACGCTATTAACGACTTATAAATGCGGTCCCCACTTTAAACGAAGTGCCTTCAAAAATGCCTATTAAGTGCTTATAAATGCATTAATAAGCATCTGTTCCTGCTTGTAAAGCAATGTTGGCTGTTAATAAACGCGCTATTAACGGCTTATAAATGCGGTCCCCACTTTAAACGAAGTGCCTTCAAAAATGCCTATTAAGTGCTTATACATGCATTAATAAGCATCTGTTCCTGCTTGTAAAGCTGTTAATAAACGTACTATTAACGGCTTATAAATGCGGTCCCCACTTTAAACGAAGTGCCTCCAAAATGCCTATCAACGTGTTTATAAATGCATTGTTAACCGCCTGTCCATGTTTGTAAACAATTTTGAGTTCTTAATAAACACATGATGAAAGGTTTATAAATTCTCTTCACCCTCCTGTTTTCACTTTGAACGAAGTTGGAACAAGCACAAAACAAGTTTCATAAAGCGTACCATAAATGTTATATAAACAAGAAAGGTGTTTTGTTAATGTCTTATAAATATATTAATAATAGTTATTAAATGTGTATAGTACATTCCTTATAAATGTGCACAAACGGTTAGTAAGTGTCTTATAATTAGTTTATAACATTTAATGCAGGTTTTATAAATGTTTCATTAAGTCTTATAAATATCCTAGCAATCTACCCTTATAACAAGGAGCCTTATGGGGGAGGTATGTAAAATGATTTATAAATGCATATAAACAAATAATACGGTTATTAAGTGTTTTATAAACATATTAATAAGGTTTAATAAGTGCCTTCTAAATTTCCTATTAACAGTTCATAAATGTGTTTGTTAAATTCTTATAAGCAAATAATAACGTTAACAAGTGTCTTATAAATAATTTGTAAACAGTTTTACGTGTCTTATTAACAGTTAATGATGTGTTTATTAACATTCCCCATAAATATTTATAAACTATTAATAAGTATCTTGTAACGACCTTATAATAGGCAACACATAGCTTATAAATGTCTTATAAACGTTAATAAGCACTTATAACAAGGTACATAAGTGTCTTGCAACCTACTTATAAACAGTTAATTCATGTCTTACAAATGTCTTATAAGCGCTTATAAGCGCTTATAACATGTCTTATAAGCCGTTAATAAGCGCTTATAAGCGCTTATAACAAGGACCTTCGTTTAAAGTGTTACCCACATTTCACTTCAAGCTCAATTAACAGCACAATGGAGGAGTGACACAGTGTATTGTATCATTATGGCAGAGCGTGGCCAATTTGAAGACCATCCGTTGCAACGCATACCAATTATATGGATATAGTTATCATCTTTGATTAAAAACAAATCTCAGTCACAAGCAGTTCCATGATGCGCGAAGGGACTATTCAGTGCTCAAAGTACCGCCCTCTGGCAGTCAGGAGGGATGAAATAGAACCATAGTTACATACGTAACTTTTGTTTTATTGAATTAAACTTTATTTTGAATGCCCCGCCAAAACACATTTGGCACGCATCTACCTTGATCACTGTGACATCATATACTGTATAATGTACTTGTTTGTCGCAGGTTGTCTTTATTCTAATGTGAGTATTTTAGTAGCTCCAACACGTCATATTTTAATATTATGCTGATACTCCTGTATGTGTTTTAGGTCACTCTGGGGCAGCCTTTACTTGTAATCCCAGAGGTATTCTATTCCTCCTCCTCTCCTCCCCTCCCTTCTCCCACTCTCTTCTCCACTCAGGTTGAAACTCCTGTCACATGGGTGTCACCTGAGTTTTTTTTTTTTTTTTTTTTTTTTTTTTTAATAAAATAGTGGCCCAATTATCTTGTAGTGTGTGGTTTGATGTGTAAAAAAAACTTTAGAGCTACTAAAATACCTGCATTAGTATAAAGACAACCTGTGGCAATGCAAACTGCATTGGAGGGAAGAGGATCTCAGGGATGAAATGTATAAAAGGGGGGATCTATGACAAAAATCAAGGGCATCAAGGCAGATGGATGCCAAATGTGTTTTGGTGTGTAATTCTACTTTAACGAACATGCAAGAAACTCAAATAAATGTAAATGAATGGTAACAATTTTACTAAAGGCATAAACATATATATTTGTTGGGGGATTTCTGAAGGGGAAGGTGTACTTCTGGCTATGGTTACGGTAACACTGTTTTGATTAAGCACAGATATATCACTTCCCCACAGCATATTATTACAGTGATAGTTGACTGTTTTCTCTTATCTACTGTGGCTGGAAGTGTGCCTTAAAAGGAAAGTAAACCACAGATTCACATAATGCAATTGTGTATTTAAAGCCATAGCATTAGTGCTATTAAAACTAAAGCCAATAATACCAGAGACGTGACCACTGAGGGTTCTCTCTCTCCCTTCCACATCCTGTAAGAGGAGTTTCAGAGGCTCATCATGACGTCAGCCTGGAGGCTGTTAGCAGCACAGTGCCTATTACCACTGCCCTTGTCTGTACTGGCCATCCAAAGACTAAACAACTGGGCCACTGCGAAGTTGGCACAACCTCTGAATAATGATCTTAAAGGGAAAGAACAGCTCAAAATGTACCCTCCACCCCTGGACGTTTCAAATGACAATCCTGGGATAAACAAACAAGGCAGGCGCACTCGTGCGCACACGCAACGCACGCACACACACGCACACCACCTTATGTCTAAGGCCTTTTTAAACAGCTTGATTAACTTGTAAAAACTCTGGTTCGTCCGAGTAACAAGATGTGCACATGCACACGCTCTACTTTGGGAGGGAGGGGGAGTGCGACCGACCAACAGCATGTGCACCAAGGCCCACCTGCACTCGATCATGATTGGAGGAAGGCTTTCTCACCCGACACCGAAACTAGTGCTTTCCTTTCCTTTCCTTTCCTTTCCTTTCCTTTCCTTTGCTTTGCTTTGCTTTGCTTTGCTTTGCTTTGCTTTGCTTTGCTTTGCTTTGCTTAGCTTACCCCAGGGGCTCACTGTGGACAGGGAGGAACTCCTTATATGGTCATTAGCACACTGTAGTCGGGAATATGAATATGAATATGAAACCAAAAAGGAAAGAAAAAAATGATATTTGAGTTCAGTGAAATCAATTAATATATCTTTATTAATGTGTTCAGGCATCTGGTTAGGATGCCTCTCGAGTGTCTCCCTAGGGAGGTGCTAGAGGCACGTCAACCACTGGTAGGAGACCCCGGGGCAGACCAAGGACCAGATGGAGGGACTACATCGACTCCCTGGCCTTGGTTGGCCTCGGGATCCACTATAGTAGGAGGTTGTTAATGTTGCTCTGGTCGGGACAGGGAAGTCTGGGGCTCTCTGGTGGAGGTGTTGCCACCGCGACCCGACCTCGGATAAGTGGATGAAAATGGATGGATGGATGGATGGATGGATGGATGGATAATGTGTATTTGTGTACCTGCAGGGTAACTCCAACAACATCGCCACCATTGACAT
Organism: Benthosema pterotum; assembly: GCA_039105355.1. Taxonomy (NCBI): domain Eukaryota; kingdom Metazoa; phylum Chordata; class Actinopteri; order Myctophiformes; family Myctophidae; genus Benthosema; species Benthosema pterotum. Next base: position 30,650,544 of record CM076984.1, on the reverse strand, counting down.
CTCCGTGGGTTTCGTGGGACTAGAGAGTTACGTGGAAGGACCGGCCATCTTCCTAACGGCACTCAGCACCTACGCAGGACCCCTGCTGTGGACCTGCCATCTAGTCTGCTACCTCAGCTCAGAGAGAGACCGGTCAGTAAACAGCTTCCAGCATTCATTTTCATTATGTCTTCTTAAAGGGGAGATCCACCCATTTTCAACATTCTAATATGTCATTACTATACCCTAGAGGTGCTGGGTGGACATGTGATGAAACGTTTCCCCATTCTGTGTTTCCTAGAAATGGAGGGCTGAAACACATCTTGATGACATCATCAAGATGTATTTCACCATGTTAATGGATTTCTTTAGACACTTTTTCCTGAGAGCGTACAAATGGAATCAAATGAACCTGTTAGGGTTCATTTGGTTGCATTTGTACGCTCTCAGGAAAAATGTTGAAAATGGGTTGAATTCCCTTTATAGCTTAATGCTCACTCGGCCAGTATGTATTAGCACCATTATTGTTTCCATTTTTGTAGGTAGCTACTGCCAGGGATTTTCATATAAAAGTCATATTTCATATTTCTCTCTGTTTCCGGTGGGACGTTTTAGACCAGCACACAGCTGGTGGCCGCTTAGCATCAGGATTGTATCAAACAATAGCGCTACTAATCTAAGATTACCATAGATCTCAGCGGTCATAACTCTATGGCACTAACAGGAAAGCGTTTAACAAGCATGGCTATTCATATCATGCTTTAAATAATGATTACCTTTGAAGTGGAGTGCTGATGTGTTTTTCACCTACATCCACATTTTTTTCTTTAGCTTAAAATTAGGGTTGTCCCGGTCACATTTTTTTGCTCTCGATCCGATCCCGATCATTTGAGTTTGAGTATCTGCCGATAACGATATTTCCCACATCACTTTTTTTTTTGCTCTTGATACAATCCCGATCATTCCCGATAATTTTTCCCGATCAGATACATTTTACAAATGCATTAAGAGAAAAGGGACTAAAACTCAATTAAATTGCCCCAAGAAAAAGATGAATAGCAGAATGATATAGCAGACTAGAATAGCACTCCTCACAGTGTCAACCCCTTACCCCTGTGTCGGATCACTGGTTATACTGGTATATTTACCAATACTGGATGGTCTGATAATGACAAATTAGGCCAATACTGATACTTTTCTGATAACGATACAGTATTGCGGATACCGATATGAACCGACATGACAAAAAAGGTCGGATCCGATACTTTTCCCGATACCGATACAGTATCGGGACCTCCCTACTTAAAATAGACACCTTCATAAACAAAAATCATTGCATAGAACCAAGAGTGTATCTAAAATGGTGGAGGGATGCTGTTACGGACTGAACCACTGTCCTTGCAGTCACGTGATCAGCTCGATTTCTGTTTACGTCGTCAGCTTGACTTATGATATACAAAGTGCATCCTCGCCAAGTTGGACTTTAATGTCTTTTTAGAGCACCTTTAATCATATACGTAGATACAGTATAGCGTTGAGTCACTGCACCTTTAATGTGGATCCCAGCACCATAGCGTTTGTTTTTGTTTTGGCTTTCCCTTCAGCCACAAGGCAATGAAGAAAATGAAAGCTGCTGTTGAGGCATATCTAGTCCATTTTGGGGTTAATCCAGTTCAGATAGTAGTAGATCAGGGATGCCCAAATGGTAAATCGTGATCTACCAGTAGATCACACAGGCCATGCAGGTAGATCACATGACAGTCCCATAGATCTTGAGACTCTTTTATTTTCACCAACGTTTTGCCAGTTCTCTTCCCATTTGTGGACAAAAACGTGAAAGTTATTAGTTTTGTGTGTAAGAGAATACATTCAACATCACGAACTGTCAACTCAAACCCCAAATACTGTTTTCAAACGTCAGTAGTAGCATATACAAGATAACCTTCCAGTTCTCCCCATCCATTTGTCATAACAGTAAGTAACACCATCACCACTATTTCAAAGTCAAACTTTCTTGGGGGCCTTGAAATTATTTTTTATTTCATTTTATGTGTAGATCTTGTTGAGCCGGTCATTTTGAAAGTAGCTCTCAAGTCAAAAAAGTGTGGGCAGCCCTGTAGTAGATGATCAGATCCGTGCAATCAGCAGGACTGCTGTTTTGGTCTGTCAGAGACTGTGGTTCTTCTTCTACTACCTAATAGAATGGTAGTGAATGTTGGCCTGAGCTGAACTGTCTAGCAATGGAAAATGTTAAGAACGTTTGAGTTTGAGTATTCCATCAATTACAGTCCAACAATTGTCTCATGTCAATTACCATAAAAATCAGTATTCAGTCTTCACCTTAGCCTGTAGCATTTGCCCTAGTCTAAACGTTTGCAGCTATGCAATTAGCTACCATACATTATGCATATTATGTAGACATAATAATTCTATAGTGTATAATTACAGTTCCATTGTGCAGATAATTTACTGTTAGGCAGATGTTAGTTTTTTTTTTAGATTACTTATGATCCTCTAGTCCCCCCATGACTATCTCTATGTATTGGATGTATTACATTGTGTTGCTCTTGCTTAAGATTAAGAGCATCTTCTGCTTAAATGTCTAAATTGTAAACACATCCACGTTCAAGGCTGAGTGTTTGGACACATTTCAAATTATTACGCTTTTGAACAACCAAGACAGAACCTGGAATTAGAACCATCCGGCACGGGGCAGATGTAACATGTCCCATTTGGGGGGGGCAAGAGAACATGTTGGAGTGGCCTTTTATTAGTCAAGTAAAGCATCAATAATAACATCAGTTGTTGTTGAAGTTGCAACAGACACGCAGCATGCATAAAGCTAAAGGTCTGACTCAGAGAGTTTTCTGTTTTCAATGCTGAAACGCTGTTGGTTTAGTGGTGACACAGCTGTAGTTAGTTAGTAGCAGTAGTAGTGTTTCAAATCATTTTAAATATAAGCACTTGAATTTGAAATGTCTTGGGTTGTTTTGCATGTCATCGTGTTTGGGGGGTGGCAGACTGGGTGTTTAGGGGGGCACTGCCCCCCCCCCCCCCCCATGCCCATGCCTAGATCCGCCCCTGCACGCCTCATTCCTTTTTCATGCCGGAGCACCTTCAGCCGACATCACATCAGATCCCGCTGACATCAGATGATACCCAGCATTACAGCGCAGGACGGTTTGCCAACCGCTTTTTTTTCCTTCTTCCTCTTCTCATTATTCATAGCGTGGAGCCTTCCTCGTAGAATATGCCTTCCCCTCAGAAAAACCCCACCTGCGAAGATGCACTCAAGGGGCCATGATAGATGAAGCTTTAAAATAGCCTGACACAATCTGGCTCCTCTCTGAATGAACCCTGAGCCCCATCAGCAGTGGAGCGTCCACACAGAGCTATACTGGAAATGGACTGTGATCAATACACCTCCTGAACTGGTCCACCATAATCCTTACTCTGAGACTGAACTTAAAGTGATATTTCACTTTGGCCGTGGCACCAATGTGTTTTTTGTTTTGTTTTAGTCCATTATATCAGCCCTGCAGAAGGGCCAAGAATGGGAAACCATCGAGGCGTGCAGTTCTGATCAATACGGCCTTAAAATAGTACTTATTTCTGACACCACACAGTACCAGCGCCGGTATCTGAGCGTTAGTCTAACTATGAAAGCATCGATTCTGGGGGGTTTTACACTCTTACAGATAAATGAACACTAATGAGCTCGGTGCGCACAAAACAAAAAGTATGTCTGACATATCTATATGAAAACAGGAACCGTCTGAGTCGAGGGGAAACACAATTTACCATCTGGTGTATTACTTTTAAAGAAACCCAAAGAGTCGAAGTGTCCGTTTAGGGCTGTGTCTAATCTAAACTATCTCATGGTGTCCTTGAATCGTCGGACTCCAGAGCTGTATACGTACTGCACGCCCCCGCATCCTTCCTGCTTCATCGCTGTGCTTATAGCGTCTTGGGAAAAAAGATTCCGTTCCTCAGGTTTGAAGTTCCTCCCCCACGGCTAGGGCATACAGTATAGGCCTGTTACTGAGCAGGGATCCTGCACTGGCTTACGCACACCTTTAAATGGGTCAGATATGTCTTTATTCAAGCACCAGGATATACTGTAGTTTATATACTGTGTAGAGTAGGCCTACAGTGATTGTGTTTAGTGAGGCCTTTTTTGCATGTCCGTTTTTCCTTTCCTTTTTTGTTTTGTTTGCCTAGTTTGTGTAGGTGACTATAGGTGCATATTATTATTCATCACATTGCATATCTGGTTCAACAATCCCAAAACACGTCCATGCACCTTTCCTGTTAGTTAGGATATTTTATTGCATGGCTCTAATGAATGCTCCAATCACAAGCCAGCGTTCTAGTCACGTGAGCGGTCTCATATGTCACAACAACAGACCGCTCTGCTCAACAACAGACCTTCTTGCCTTGTTGTACACTATTTCTATCAACAACTGTTGTTGTTAGGAAACAAATCACCGGTTTGTCGGATGTTTTCCCTTACTTATCAGATATTTGTCCAATCTGAGAACTAAATCATTATCAAGACGTTTCTTCACAATGATGTCTAATGTGTTAAAGATTGAAATTCAACTCAGGTCAAAGTCGGAAATACTAGTCACAACCTAATAAAACACGCAAAATGTCATCTTGCTATATGTAACGTGATATGTCCGACTAGGGGGTTTAATGATGCTGAATCCATTCCAAGCATTAGCTTTGCAAAACACACACACACACGCACGCGCGCGCGCGCACACACACACACACACACACACACACACACACACACACACACACACTCACACACTCACACACACACAGTATATACTGTTTATATACACCAGTATGAACATTTTTTCAACATGGAAGTGATCCTTACGATTACGAATGAAATATTACAGTATTTGAGATTGTCTCGATTACATTGTAACTGTGACAGGCATTGATACGGCACTACACCATGACATTCACATTATTCCGTTATTCAAAGACATCTGCCCCTGAGGGCATTCAGAGCAACAACCTCTGCTGTTGTTGCTCATATTCTAGTGTGAGAAGCAGGAGAGTAGGAGAGAGTGGCAGCGTCAGGGATGGTCTATAGTCAAGGCCATGCTTTGAGGCTCCTTGTGTCATCGACTGTCTCTCCGCTGTCTCAAGGTTTAATGTCGACTCTGCTTTAGAAGGATTCCTGCCAAACAGCCTTGCCTGTCTCGCCACGACAAGAATCTGAATCTCAACACATTTTCATTGCATAAATCTGACCAGGCTGCAGGCTGCAGTGCACATTTTTTGTGAGGGTATTTGTTGAGCAATCAAAACACATAGTTTTGCTGGGCAAAGTTGTGAAATTTTAGGAACTAAATCGTTACCTAGAAATTTCCTCACCAATGTGTTTCTAATGGTGTCTAATAACATGTACTAAAGGAGTTGAAATTCAACTCCTATGGGAAACCTCATACAACATGTACAAATCAGGGTACTAGTCACTCACAACCTATAGAAGGCAAACCATGCAAAATGTCGTCATGCTTGATATGTGGTATGTCTAACTAGGGTTTTTTATGACCCTCATAAAAAACAGTATTGAATCACTACTCATTCAATAGTGTTTTTACTATTGCAATTAACTTCAATTAAAAGTAGTGCTTTTGTATTGATTTGTGTAGTAAAATGTACGGAATACTTTTACTGTTTCTTTTACTGTTTCTGTTTACTGTTTCTTTTACTGTTTCTACACAAACCTTATAAGGGTTTGTGTAGAAACAAAAAGTAATTTATTAGTGATTCAGTAGTGAAAACACTACATAAATATTTTCTATAGGGATTGTGTATAGAGATATAGCATAAATGTGTAAGCATTGTGTAGTAATTCAACAATAAGTGTATAGTGATTGTATAGTAATCTATAGTAATCTGAATCTAATGTGATAGTGTGTGATAGTGTGTTAGTGAAACGGGCCATTTCTCTACATTTCACTACACAAACAATACAAAATCACTACTCAACTGCAATAGTAAAAACACTATTGAATGAGTAGTGATTCAGTAGTGTTTTTTCATGAGGGGATGCTGAATCCATTCCAAAACAGCGCGGTAGGCGGCAATCCTAATTTTGGGCGCTGCAAGTATCTAACGCCAGAAGAAACATGTGTGAGTGCTTTATAGTTGAAATCAACGTTTTGAATGTTTTGAACGTTTTGAATGTAAGCGTAGCGATCTGCCTAAAACTGGATTAAATCACTGCATGACGTTTGTGAAGTACGAGCATCATGTGATGCATGGCTAGGGTTGGAATGGGATAAAGTCCCTGCGACATACTAGCGTCATGTACATCATGCCAGTTGGTGTACTACATCAAGCCTTATGCTACAGAAATAGGACATAAGCTGTTGCCAACTTGGCGCATTTGTGACTATTTTTAGCTTTTTTCCAGACCCCCCTAGTGCCAATATTAGTGAAAAACTCCTGGTGGAAAATCTAGTGCTTTTTTACCAAATAGACCCTTACAGGTCCATCTGGTTTCATTTTACGCCGTCAAGAGTTAAATTATATTTAAACATTTGAATTACCTAAATTTCAAGAATCTACACATTTAGAAAAAAAACTTTTTTTTACCTTTTTTTTTTTTAACATTTTGCCAGTTATTTCTCCTAAATTAGTCCGAGAGACTAAACTCAACATCAAATCGTGGTCCTCTGTGGCTAAAAAGCAGACTAAATAGTGGGCCCTGGCATGAAAATGGTTGAAAGCCACTGCTCTAGTGCATTCTAGTGAATTTTAGAAGTGCCACTAGTGCATTTTGTATTTTGGCAGTTGGCAACACTGCCCATGGGCGTCATGGCTCGACAAGGCTTACTTAAAGTTCTTCCATGGTCCTCTCTCCTCCCCAGGACCCCGGTGATGATGGCCCATGGCTGCTACTGCCTGGCGGTGCTGAGGTCGGTCCCTGTGGCGGCCTACATCGTGCTGATCACGGCCCTGCGCTACCACCTGTTCATCTGGAGTGTCTTCTCGCCCAAGCTCCTGTACGAGGCCATGCACCTGCTGCTGACCGCTGGGGTCTGCCTGTTCTTCAGCACCGTGGAGCAGGGAGGACACAGACCCTCCACCGGCAAGTCATGATGGGGTTCGGTTCGGGTGGGAGGGAGGAGGAGTGATGGGGGGGGGGAGAGGTTAACAAGTATAGCTTAATCCGTACACTGTGTGAGCCAATGAATCCGTTTCAGAGAACGTGTCCACGCGTACTTAGGAAATACAACCAGCGACCAGAGTCAAGGACGTGTGGAGTGTGGACACGTCTTTATCAAACCATCATTTAAAATCTGGACTATTTTTTCCCTTTCATTGCTGTTGGCCTGTCCTCCTTCAATATCCTCTGTGGTGTTGGCGCGGCGTTGTTGATGATGCCGTTCACCTGGTTGTTTACGAGCAGAAACAGAGTGCCAACCACATCCCCAGAGAGCCTCTCTAATGTTGAAGTGCCCAGCCCTAGTGGTTAGAGTGTGAACCGCAGGATTCATGACTAGGAAAACCCTGTGCCCCTGGAGTTTAACATCGAGCGCTCGTTCGTGAATCGATTCATGCACGTTCACGACACTTCCCTCATTTGACCACCAAAATTTGGTGGGGCTATCGTTCCAGTCCCCTCTCTATATTTTATTACTCTATGGTCAGAACTCCTTCCCTAGAGGCGCTAGCCGTGGTGTTTCAGCAGCGCGGCTGAGCCGGACGTTGTGCCGCTTTTATCACGGCGACAAACATTGGGACTATGAAGGCTTTTACTGATGCGTTAGACATAAGCGTTAAGGTAAAAACAAAAATCATTAAAACATTTTTCTTGGTCGGCCGGTGGGATTCTTTCAGAGTGAGAGCTGTAGCTCCTTCTGACAGGGGCTACAAGACTGTTTTGTTTGTTTGTTTTTTTGTTTTTCAGCTGGTGTTTCGTCATGATGTGTGATGGATGCTGGTTAGATAATGCTGTTTGCTCACACAGTCTCAGCGTCTTCCTCATCCAGACATTGACAGGACACATGGCTGCCGAAGGGAAAGCAATAATCTGGTGAAGTCAACTTCAGCATATCCTAGATGAGAAGATTCCTCATGTTGTCCGTTTGCAGATTTAAAGAGCAGGAACCGATCAGAATAAAAAGAAATGAAATGGTGATGAAATCAAATCCATGCATTATTTTTGAGCAGCGCATAAGGATTTCCTCAGGAATGTACAGTGAGAACTAATTGGACATAGATGTATGTTTTTATATTTGGGCTCAGTGAATGTGAAACTAACCCCAGGCGGTCCCCACCCACACGATTTGGGGGAGGGTCCCCAGATGACATTGAAATAATAATTTTAGGACTTCTCCTAAAACACTTTTTTAATTCTTAATAACTGACTAATGCCAGACTACATCATAAAACCTTGGCCAAATTGTCAAATAATAAAATAAGAGGCGGAAATGGTGAATGGTGATTATAACCTCATGCATTCTGTGGCATTATGAGCTTGTAGATCTGCTATTTTCCACAATATTCACCTGTGGAACAGAGTCAAACAAAAAGGGGTGTCCCCATGCAGCCACTCCCCAGTTAACTATGATTATTTCGGGGGGCTCACAGCCTGTAAACTCTTAAGATTTAGAATGTTTACAAATTATAACAGTGGTTCAGGTTCAGAAAGACGTTGGATATTTTAGTATTATTTAGTATTATTCTCCATATGGAAAGAACTATATGCAAACTCTTGAAAGTGGCAGCTTTAATATAAGTCACTTTACAATCCAAGAAAAATACCATGGATCTTATATCTATTTTGTATGTCATATATAATTCTTATGAATCACAAAATTAAATATGTTTTATAGATGGTTCAGTTTACAAAAAAATAATATGAATCTCATATTAACTTATTAACTTCGGAATTCCATCCATTTTCAAAATTTTCCTGGTCCACATTTGTACCCTCTCAGGAAAAAGGGGTCTGAAAGAAAAATCATTAACATGGTGAAATACATCTTGATGATGTCACCAAGATGTATTTCACCATGTTAATGATTTTTTTAAGACCTCCATTTTTAGGAAATACATGTCCACACAACATCTCTAAGGCATATTAATGACATATTAAAATGTTTAAAATGGGTGGAGTTCCCCATTAATTCTCAAGTATGAAGAAAGTGCCACTTTCAATAGTTCACATATAAAGTTTTTTTTTTTCTTTTCATATGGGTCTCCCTTCCCCTTCCCTCTTATATTCTAGTGATATATGAATTTAAATCCATTTTTAGTGTGAAGTCAAAACTGCACTGAGAACAATAACCTGCAAAGATCTGCAATCCATCATTGTTAAATACATTGCGGTGTTTTTATATTCTACCTGCAGTAAATGGTTGGCTGAATTCATGTAGGCAAACAACAGTCTTAACTTCAATTTCCTTTTTTTCTCCTGGATTCAATGTTTGTAAATGAGATCTGCAGGCAGAGCTCTGCTGTAAGTCAGTAATCTGCAGCTCTGTCTTCAGAACCATCATATCAGGAGCGAGAAAACTTTAGCAGCTTTTTTTCTCCTCTTCTTCCATTCTTTACCGATTTCGTACTGCAATATTTCAGAAGGTATAGCAGAGAAGAGAACAGTCCTGCAAGCAATACAATTTGTGCCTACCTACCTTGAAGCTCTAGGCTGGTGTAATAGCTCACAGCCTTAATCCTCACACAGAGAGATGCATTGAAAGGTCCAGTCAGTGGGTTTTCAACCTTTTTCATACCAAGGGCCCACCGTTTATGCAGCATTTTTTGCCAAGGACCACCTTTGATGTCTTTGAGTTTAATCTCTCGGACCCAAAAGCAAGGATTTTCAAGTTTTTGCCCACAATTTAGGAGAGATAACTGAGCCAAATATTGGTCAAAATACAAAATAGATACATTTTGTAAAATGTGTAGATTCTTGAAAATGTAGTAATTCAGATGTTTAAATGTAATTTAACTCTTGAGAGAGTAAAATTAAACCAAATGGATTTGGTTTTATTTTAACGCTCTCAAGAGCTACAGATCTATAAGGGGTTACCACTTGGTTACCAACTGCCCATCATTTAGCTGGGGACGACCTAGAATCCTCTCAGGGACCACTGGCGGTCCCCGGACCACCTGCTAAAAACCCCTGGTATAGAGAGAGAAGTGAAGGCGACGGTAAAAATGCAAGACTCTCCCAGACTAGTTTAAAGCTGTGAGTTTGCCATTTAACCCCATTCACACACAAAAGAAAAGGCAACTCTTCCAGCAAGGTGAGCTCATTGCAATGTGTGTCAGTCCAGTTACTTTAAAGGAGAATTTCACACCAGAACACATTGGGCATCAATCTAGCTTGATCCCTGTGACATCATATTTGTACTTGATTTTTGTCATAGATTCTCCCTGCTCTACATTTAACCCCTGAGATCCCCCTCCCCCTCCAACAGTTTGCATTGCTGCAGGTTCTAATGTGGGTATTTTTAGTAGTTCCAAAACTAAATTGTTTTACACACATCACATCAAGCCTCACACTACAGGATAATCAGGCCAGATTATTTCATCCAGCACACACTACATGACTTAAAAAAAACAAGGCAGCAGCACCACTTCATGGATGAATGCTCTGGAGGAGGAGGTTTGAACTGAGTGATTGGAGAGGAGAGTGGCAGAAGGAGGAGGAATAGATTACCTCTAGATTATCAGGCAAAGACTGCACTAGAGTGACATAAAACACATGCATGAGTATCAGTATACTGCGGCAACCTGCAGCAATGCAAACTGTGGGAGGGGAGGCGGGCCTCAGGGGTAAAATGTAGAACAGGGGGCATCTATGACAAAAATACATTACAGTATTATGTCACAGGGATCAAGGTAGATCAGTGGTTTTCAACCAATGGTCCGGGGACCACGAGTGGTCCTTGAGGTCCAGGTGGTCCCCATCTAAATGATGGGAAGTTGGTCTGGTTAACCAGATGTGACTCTTTGAGAGCGTAAAAAACTTTGAGAGTGTGAAACCAAACGTAAAAATGAAACCAAATGGACCCTTGCGAGTCCATTTGGTTTCATTTTTACGTTTGGTTTCATTTTTACGTTTCATGTTTACACACTCAAGAGTTAAAATATGCATCATCTGAATTAGCCCAAGTCTACACCATAGAGAATGTAAAAGATGAATGATCATTTTGGTCTGTATGTTTGTCTGTTTTGTTTCTGAAATCCAGCCTGGAATTGTGAACAAAAGCAAAAAATAAATAAAAATAAAAAATAAAATCTTTTTGGGGGGGTCTGTGGGGCGAAAATGTCATCAAATGGTGGTCCATTTGATAAATAGTGGGCCCTGGTATCAAAAAGGTTGAAAACCACTGAGGTAGATGCATGCCTAATGTGTTTTGGTGTGGAATTCTCCTTTAACTCCAGGCTGCCCCGACAGACAGACAGACAGACAGACAGACAGACAGACAGACAGACAGACAGACAGACAGACAGACAGACAGACAGACAGCAGGTAGGTAGAAAGATAAAGTAAAGTACAGTGATGTCCATCATGGTGTTTGATGTTTTATGGAGTTGAATCAAACCATCTGTATCTCACAGGCTCCTTCCTTCTTACAACCTGCAGGTACAGATGGTTCCGTCGTCGGCCTCCTCGCACAGTTTGCCTGCATTTCTTTACACCGCTATATATTATTATAACACAGGTAACATATTCCCATTAGCTCAACAACACCTGGCCCACGTCAATGCTTTTCTTTCTGATTTTATCTTTCTTCTTCCCTTAACCAGTTAAAGGAGAATTCCACACCAAAACGCATTAAGCATCAGTCTACCTTGATGCCTGTGCCATCATATATAGTGTACTTGTTTTTTTGTCATAGTGCACTATATATTTGGCAGATTTCACTGCCCAGGAGGAGGAGGTTTGACCTGAGTGACTACTAAAATACTCACATTAAAATAAAAACAAACTGCGGCGATGCAAACTGTGGAAGGGGAGCGGGAGCTCAGGGGTGAAATGTAGAACAGGTGGCATTTTTTTTCTGTTTTGGCCCGCCGTGTATTTGAGTTTGACATTCCTAATATAAACAAACCTGATGACCTATATACAGTATATATATATATATATATATATATATATATATATATATATATATATATATATATATATATATATATATATATATATATACATTTTCTGCGGTGTTGGGAACAGTGTTGGGCAGTAACTAATTTTAGATTACATATTACTGTAATATTATTACTTTTGCTCCAAAAAGTAAAGTAACGAGATTACTCTGCAAAAATGGGTAATAAGTAACGCATTACTTTGCAAGTAACGCCAAGTTACTTTTTTAAAATGAGCTTGTTGCATGCAAAAATAGAACAGATTTACAAGCAACAACAGAGATGTGCAGTAGATTGTAGATCCAGTCCACACACTGCATCCTGTGCAGTTACCGGTATGTACACTACCAATCGCTTGCTGCTTTATTTTGTATTTTATTTTTAAATACAAGATCTAAACTGTCTTTGAAAACAATTGCGAAAAAGTTTAAAAAGTCAAAGAGACAGATTTTGTTGGCTTTGTTTCCAGGCGCAGTTTGTGGGATTGGAGACTATTATTATTCCAATAAATTGGATTCTGTTATAAAAAGAGCTGAACAGATTATGTTGTACATCTCTATTTTTTGGTGTTGGCGGTGTTGAGAACTTGGGAAAGTAATAACGTAATATGTAATATATTACTCTTTGATTACAGTAATAAGTAAAGTAATGATATTACTTTGTCTAAGGGGTAACAAGTAAAGTAAAGAAGTTACTTTCCTAAGTAATATTGACCAACACTGGTTGGGAATGGGTTTATCTACACAACACACCCGTACATCTGGTTATGTAAACATAGCATGAATTATTTTATATCTGTCTGAGCTTTATGGGAATGAACACAGTATTAGTGCCAATATTCTGGAACTTTACCACTTGTTTGTTAGGGTCAGTAGTTATACTGCACTGTAATCAGAAATTATAGATTTGAACACCAATAAAGTGAATGGAAACCGAGTGAAAAACTAGGTTTTTGCCACAGGGAAGGCATTTCTGCAAACCATTCTGGTTTGATGTTTTGCACTACATCACAGGCACCCAAAGTGGGGTACCATGATCTTCAGGGGTCCATGAGGGAGTTCCGGGGGGGTCCCCGCTGCTCAGCTAAATGATACCTTTGAACCAATTGCACCCTCCCGTATGGATCTGTAACTCGGGGTGTAAAAATGGAACCCGTCCACTTGGTTTCATTTGTACACGCTCAGAAAATTCCCCTTTAACATTGGATTTAAAGTATAAATGGGAGACTATTGCATGTTAATCTATTGGGGTCTGTAAAAATTATCTTGTATGGGGGGTTCCCTGCAGCACATCTGTTCAAATGGGTGTCTATGGGCTAGAGGTAGGAGAGAGAGAGAGAGAGAGAGAGAGAGAGAGAGAGAGAGAGAGAGAGAGAGAGAGAGAGAGAGAGAGAGAGAGAGAGAGAGAGAGAGAGAGAGAGAGAGAGAGAGAGAGAGAGAGAGAGAGAGAGAGATGCTATTCTTACTTAACGTAATAACTCAGCCAATGCTGTGTACCGGAACTTGGAACGTGCCGATTAATCAGCGCATCGCGAAGTGACGTGATGTCAGAACAAATAACACAGAGCAGGATAAAAGCAGCTCACTCCTCACTACTCTACCAGAGGTTCAGCCTGAGGCCATGGAGAAGTCCTGCAAAATATATTAACATACTCTAGTCCAGTGGGTCCCAAACCATTTCATTTTGTCAAGCAGGGCCGGATCTAGGCATGGGGGGCAATGCCCCTCTAAATGCCCTGACTGCCCCACCAAACATGATGGCGTGCAAACAACCCAAATTTCAAAGATATATTGAAATATATTACCTGGAATATTACATCCAGGCCTGTTGTCAAGGACCCCCAGGTTGACATGCGTTAGTCTACGGACCCCCATTTAATGGCATTTCTTTCTGGGACCTCCAGTTGTGAAACCAATGTTTAATTTAACTCTGCAAGTGTACAATTGGAACCAAATGGATGCTGATGGGTCCATTTGGTTCCATTTGTACACTCTCAGAGTTACAGACCCATAATCATTTACCTGGGGACCCCTTGGAACTCCCTCCTTGACCCCTGGTGGTTCCCTGCCTGGACCCCACTCTGGGAACCACTGCTGAGTTGTATGTATGATTTATTATGTCATTCTATTGCATTTTAATGGTTTATCATGGGTCTGTGATACCATTGATTCCTTTGTTTTTATTGAATGGAAGCAACACTGAAGTTTAAATTATTGATTTCCTTTTATTGTATAATTTACTTCTTAAATGAAGTTCATGTTTTTTGGTGTTTTGGTGTTTATTGTGTTTTGTTTTGTCTGGGGTTATTAGTGGACCACTGATTGGACCACAGTAACAATTATTTTATGGTTGATCGTGCATGTTAACATGGCTGAGGACAATAATGCTGTAATGGGAAATTTTAACCAAAATGTAAAATTGAAAGTGACTACTGAAAGGACTACTGATCAAAATATGTGTGTATGTGTCCCAGGAATAAATAAATCAAGGCTCTTACTTTATATTGCTCATTTATTTAATTATTCGTTTATTTACCAAAAATGTAAGTCTTGGAACCTGCTCTCTGATGTTTTATTTTCTAGTGGGACAGAAAATCTAACCTAGATGTCATTCTTAATCAAAGATGTGCCAAATAATGAATGGAGGACATTCCAAACAACAGAGCTGAGAGCTCACCCAAAGGAGTTCTGTTTTATGGCACCAAATATGAACACAGGGAAAATATAATATAGTTATTATTAGTTTCATCAAGCTTTCTTTTAATGCAAATGATCTACAAGCCCACAAAATGAATGAATGGTTCTATTCAGTTAGACATTATGAAAAACGTTTTTTCCTTGTTTCTTATGTGATCAAAAAGTGCCATCTATCATTATTATATATCAATAATATAGAACATGTAAAGGGCCTACAAAACATGTTACATATAAAAAATACAACAAAAAAGAAAAACAATCAAAAAAGCATAAAGCTGGATACGTTTTAATCAATCTATCAGACATTTCATGGGGTTTTTGCACCATGACATGTTGAGAGCTTGTAGATCTTCTACCCTTCAAAGCCTTCCAGGTCCTTGATCTCCATGACTGATGGATCTGCAGTAACTCAGAGCTCTCTAGAGCTCACTAACCTCTAAAAATCCCTCCACTTGCTCACAGAGGGCAGTACAAACGTGAAGTGTTGCACCATATGTTGTACAAACGCAGCTTCCACTGGTAGGTACTGCCTCCTGACAGCTGACACGTCATCTTACTGCCCCATAGGGCTGGGCAAAAAAAAGATATGCCAATATATCGCAATTCTTAATGCCATGACATCAACATTGATATTTGTATAGGGTCAATCATTCATTTGTTCTTGTCAGAAAGACTGGCTGATGTTATCAGGCTGCATTGATGTGTAACTTTTTGTCATTTATTGCTTAAAATTGCTTTAAAATGTTCTAGTTGATTGAACTTGTCATGGTCCATATTGTTCAGAATTCCGCCCATTTTCAACATTTCACTGTACTGTATTTTACTTGATGATGACGTAATCAAGTTGTGTTTGTGTTGTGTTTGCTAATGATTTTTCTTTTAGGATCTTTATTAGGACCTTTTTTTCTGAGAGTGTACAAATGGAACCAAATGGATCCTGACGGGTCCTTTTGGATCCATTTGTACACCCTCAGGAAAAAATCTTGAAAATGGGTGGAATGTTCTAGTATAATAAAATAAAATTTGTGTGTGTGTGGGGGGGGGGGGGTGATACTTCGATATATCAAATCGAATTGCGGCATAATCGAGAATCGCAATATAAATTGATTCGGGACCCTAAATATCAATATTGTATTGTATCGTGAGGTAAATTAATTTTCCCACCCCCTACTGCCCCATAGAACAGTGGTTTTCAACCAATGGTCGGGAGTGGTCCCCAGCTAAGTTGGTTAACCAGATGAAAAGTTGGTTAACCAGATGTAACTCTTTGAGAGCGTAAAAACAAAAACAAATCGGCCCTTGTGGGTCCATTTGGTTTCATGTTTACACTCCCAAGAGATAAAATATTCATCATGTGAATTAGCCCATGTCTACACAACTAGAGAATGTAGAAGATTAATGGTCATTTTGATCTGTATGTTTGACTGTTTTGTTTCCTGAATCCAGCCTGGAATTATGGACAAAAGCAAAAGAAATCTTAAATTAAGATTTAAGATTTCTAAATGCCTGTTGGGCTAAAATGTCTGCAAATGGTGGCCTGTGGCTCAAATGTTGAATAAATAGTGGGCCTGTGTGCCAAAAAGGTAGAAAACCACTGCACTAGAGAGTTGCACTCTGAGGAGTGCTACTTGTAGTTACCATAAAAAATGACGTTTGTATTTCAATAGATGCTTTGTCCAACTTGTCAATGGAGCGAGTGCACCATTGATATTGAATCATGGGGATCCCGCAGGAGGAACTCACTAATGTTCTCTGTAGAGATAAGTCTGGAGATCTGTGGTGGAGGAGCTGTTGCCCCTGTGACCCGGCTACAGATAAGAGATTGAAGATGGACGGATGGGTAACAATAGGAACAAAGATTTACTGGGCAGCTTATTGAGAAATTTGCCAATCTCTTATCATCAAGTCCATGCAGTACAGCGAACAAACACAGTGGATCTACCCAGTGTCCGATGAAAAGGATTTGTTGGCAACAACAAAAGTTCTTATTTTTAAGGAGAAGAACAAAACAAAACATTTTTTTCTTCTTGCTAATTAATTATTGTATGATAATGTTGTGTGTGTTGTCATGATTTGTTGAGACCCGAGTTGGCATTGTTTGCGGCGTAATTGTCTTCATATAGATAATTTTTGGAAAATGAATGGGGAATCCATTTCTGGAAGAAGGGTAACGTCACAAGATGGGGGCGACTGCTTAGCTCTATACATGTTAATGGCAGACGCTACGCTGTCCCAGGATGTCCCTGCCCTCTGAGTCCCACCCAGCCCCTTCCTTGAAGCCATCCTTACCTCAGCTGCACTGTGATGCTCCAGCAGTTGTCCACTAAGTGGCCGGTGGCAGCCATCCAGCCATCCAGGTTACAGAAAAGTAACAAAATTGGAGCCAGATCTTAATTAAAAATCCCAACCAGTTGCAGGAGGTATCGATCCTGCGGGGCAGCTCGTTTTCTGGCTGTATGACTATAGGATCTGCCTGGGCTCTCCCCCAGACCCCCACGTCTGCGTTTTGCCTTTTATTCAGACACAATGGCGTTTAAATCAAGTGAGAAGAATATACAGGCCTACAGCCCATTAGTGTGCTGCCAGGATTTGTACAAAAGTACAAAAAATGTACAACGTATCAGTACTGCAATGTGGTTCAACTAGTCCAGGGGTTTTCAACAGGTGGTCTGGGGACCACCAGTGGTCCTTGAGAGGGTTTAAGGTAGTCCCCATCTACTGTAAATGATGTAAAGTTGGTTAACCAGTTGTAACTCTTTGAGAGCGTAAACATGAAACCATGTTTACGCTTTACACAAGTTGTGTCTACACAACTAGAGAATGTAGAAGATTAATGGTCATTTTGATCTGTAGGCTCATGACCAAAAAGAAAGTTGTTTACAAATTGTTGTTAGCAGTGTTGCCTGAAGGGGAACCCCACTGCTGTTATTGTGATGGCTTCTATCTGTAAACTTTTTCTGTGACATTTATTTTGTAAACTTTATTTTTTCACCTTGTGATGATAACACGAGGTGGTGATGTAGTAAATGAAAGTTAGATCATCATACATCAAAATGATTCGATTGGTTGAGCAAGGCACGTGATGTAATATGATGTATGTCACCATTTACCATTACAACATCAGTGACCATTAACCCATCACGCCATGTAAAACTTTATTTTACTACGTCACCATTACAACATCAGTGACCATTAACCCACCACGCCATGTGGAACTTTCTTTTACTACAACGTCACCATTACAACATCAGTGAGCATTAACCCACCACGCCATGTGGAACTTTCTTTTACTACGTCACCATTACAACATCAGTGACCATTAACCCACCACGCCATGTGGAACTTTCTTTTACTACGTCATCACGTCACCATTCCACCATCAGTGGAGCATCTTGGTCGCAGACATCATACCATCTGCGCTACATCCACACTCCACAGACTGCGGAGGAACATCAAAATGTTTCAATTGGCTGAACATGGAAGGTATGTATGATTATGTAAAACTTTCTTTTACTACGTCACCACGTCACAATTACAATATCATCGAAATTGCATTTATTCTAGTTATTATTATTATTATTATTAATGCCATGGTTCATCTCTGTGGTGTTGTTCTCTGTGAGTTTATGTGTAATAACTGCTCTAAACAGCCGCTGCTCTCGCCCCAATAAAGAATTTATTTGACAACTATAAAGACTGATAAAAACGTAATGATTGGATGCAGGGTGGAGGAATCACTTCACGTCAGGTTTAAATTTATGTAGTACATTTCCCACGACAGCCTCAATGTGCCTCCCACGCCATCATCTAGCAGAAAATGACCAGAATAAAAGTCTTAATGGTTTAGAAGCACACAGAGTGGAGGAACAACCGACCACATTTCTGTGCCACTAAAGGCTCGTTGCTGGCTTTTAACAGCCACTGGAGTTCTTCCAGATGCAGGTTTTTCCCTGGCAGCTCCCAGCAAACAAATGGCTGTGCCTCTAATGAGAGGCTTTTAAAGGATATTGATTTTGTCTTCTCCTTTGCCATGCTAAGTGTTACCGGCTGCTTTGCCCCCTTGACATATATTCGGGGCGAGTGAGGCCTGTAAGTATGGGGATGACGTCTCTCTTAGTGTTGTCGTCAAGACCACCTGAATCGAGACCAAGACAAGACCAAGACTCAGGGCGGTCGAGACCAAAACGAGACCAAGACAACCACGATAGTTGGGGGGGGGGGACTGTAGGGGTCGAGTCCGAGGCCATGACCTAGAGAGGTCGAGGCCAAGACCACTGCGAGACAAGACCAAGACATTATTTTTTGTGCTCCATCCATGCCTAAATTCTCTCTGTAGTTGTGGACCGCTAGTGATATGCACGTCATCCATCCAGTCCAGCTCTGTTGTCCGCTCTGTTGTCTTTATGAATGGGCTCCTCATTCCTCATAATGGATATAGAACATTTCCTTTGCATTGTCTCGTGGTCTCGATGTCAAAAGAGACCTGAGACATTTGCTCAGAGATTGCGACAAAGAGCAAGACAAATTGAGAGCGAGACCAAGACAATACAATGAGACGATGAAGTGTGAGAGCAGTGAGACTGAAACAAGACAAAAAAAAAAAAAACAAGACCAAGGTAATGAAAATTTGCCTTGAGACAGATCTCAAGACGAGACAGTGTCACGAGAACTACAATACAAGTCTATCTCTCTCTACCCCAAGGAAGTGATCACATTCATACACTTAGCTTTTTATATTATCATAAGCAATAGTGAATTAATTAGCTAACCCCAGACGGTCTAATTTCCTAGAAAGGCTAGTTGTTTGGATCTCTGACTCTGTGACCTTCAGGATACATTCACAGCCCACCCGAGCCCTTTAAACTGATGTACATATTGTACATCAGTCACCGGGATATCTGCAGTGTAATCATTTGTGCGGAGCCTCCCCTCCCTCATATTCCTCACAGCGAAGGAAAAAGAAAGAAAGAAAAAAAAAAAAAAACGCTGCTTCTGAAATGCAAGTCAGCGGTTCTGACTTTGTGTGACCAGAGCCCCAGGCTGTCATTACACTAATGCAGTATACTACTATCCATTCCAAGAAAGGATCAGCCACCAGGAAAAGGGCTTTGCTGTGGAGAACCTTTAGATCTATAAGGATAATAGACGTTTGGTCTCATCATATGTCTGGTTTAAAGATGGAATGCCGTGATTTTTTTATTCCACCCTACAACATGATCATCAGGTATTATTATTGTTACATGAAAAGGAGGACACCCGCAACTGAAGCCACACCTACATCTGCAGATGTATGATGAAGGGGGAGGAGTTAGGGGAGGGGCTGATGATGCGATGTCACTATATCACTGTTTTTGTTTTCACTGGCACGTTCCTATTTTTGACTGCAAAGTTTTCAGCCCCCAGGAAGAAACCCTAAGTACAAAAGGAAGACATCATTGCAAAAAAACAAGTCACCTCATAAGCATGGACAACATGCTTACAACAAAAATACAAAAATCACGGCACTCTTTATTTAAGATTTGGTAAATCACTCATCATTAGGGTTCATAGAAAAAAAGGAAAAAAATGGCATTTCACCATAAACCCTCCCCTATGTAGGAGGAAAGGAAATCTGACAAAGTGAGCGTGATGCTTGAGTCCAACTATTATGTCTATTTTTATCATTCCATTGATTAATGAATTCACATGACTGTCAAGAACGTAACACAGGCAACCCTGCAAACCCTGCGACTTTAGTGTGTACAGTGTGTTTGTAAACAAAAAACAAAAACTAACTCCACCTCACCTCCACTCTATTGGCTCATTATGAATCTGCTGTAGACTGCTGTGTTGTGATTGGCTAAAACGCTGCTTCAACCCACACAACCTCCCTTCCCCTCACAAATTAGCACCGCCTTTTCTGAGTCCGACAAATGTTTTGTTTTCATGGTTTGTTGACAACAAAATTCTGGATCGTCTGCAGGACGAAGCAAGTGTCTGCCTGCAGTGAGACAGCTGCAGCATCAAAGTAGAAGCAACGTAGAGGAGAAAATGCAAAACATATAGCTATGTATTTATTTTGATTTTTGGTTAAAAGGTTGCCTCTATTACTTTAATGGGGCGGGGGAGACCCCCCGTCATCCCCTTTGGCTTCTGCGTCATGTCAGACACAACCATGGTAGTCCAGCTTGTCAGACAACTTGAACAACCAATAATAATACATCAGGTGGAGGAGTATTTCACAAACAGGTGAACATGTACATATACATACATTCCTCACTTGTAGCAGGCTACATGGGGGCTCAGGGGTAGAGTCACTGGAGGGTAACCACAAGGTTGCCGGTTCATCCCAGGGCCCTCCCCTTAGAGTTAGTGTCGATGTGTCCTTGAGCAAGACACTTAACCCCCATGCAATTGCACCCGATGTGCTGGTCAGTACCTTGGATGGTTTCTTCCGCCTTTGGTGTGTAAAAGGAATGTACAATCTATGTAAAAGCACCTTGGATGGATCAATTTGTGATGGAATTTGAATAGTTGAACTCTATACCTGTATGCTGCCATACACCATATACCATATTTTATCTTGTTGGTGTTCAAAGCCTAATTGCTATCAATTCAAGCTGTAGCACTGTCTATTTTGAGCAATGCAAATGGTGTGACGGCACACTTCAACGACGATCATAACAGCTGGCTGCCACAGCTGGCATACGTCATGGTCTTTGAGCCAAACTCTGTGTGTCGTTAGTGAAGTATACCAAAGCATACCTCATACTGCACTTAAAGTGTAGGCAGTTGTTTTGTTAATGACATGTAACCACAGTAAACATGAATTAGATAAAGAGACTGTTGTGTACTGTTAATAGATATTGATTTGCGTCTCTTGAGGTTACATGTCTAAGCACTTAAAAGTGTGCATAATTCAATCCTTCAGCAATCTGTTAGCAGATTAGTTATGGGAAAATATGAATGCAAAGTGTAAACTTAAAGCGCAAATAACATGGATTCCTAAAATTGTTTTTAATACTTAATATCATATTGTATATGTCCATCAAGCATATATCTAATGGTTTGAACCTCACCACTGATATAACCAGTCCTTGTCATAGTTTATGGACAGTTTATCTGCAGTACCACAATGTCCTGAGGTGGTGGAGGCACTGACATGCAGGATATGTTATAGTAGAGTCGTTATAATACTGATGCTAGATAAAACCAGATTTGTTTAAATTCCAAAATCAACAATGGTGGTCATTATAGACAAAATTCAAATTTGGAACTGAAGACTCAAGAAGAGGAGGTATTATACAAAGCAGGGTGCATTGATGACATCATTATGAAGCCCAAACCAAATGACCTGTTCCTGGGAGCAATTTAGATTAAAGTTCCTCTATGATACGAAAGAGTGATTATTCAAAATAGATCATTTGTGGGGATAGAAAACATACATGGAGCACCAAAAACACTAAAAAACATAATTGATTATTAACTGATTTAAACATCCCTATAAACATCCCTGAACTCTGAACATCATCACCTTGGCTAGAGGCGTTCTGCAGACCAACAGGATTCACCTCAGCCTCAAGTTAGTCTGACATATTGCCTTGGTAGTATTGAAAAGAACTTTGAAGGTCCATTTCAAATACAGGCTAAGGAACTTATAAATGCCCTGGCTGCCTCACCAAACATGATGGCATGCAAAACAACCCAAACTTCCCAAAGATACTTCAAATCAAAGTGGTTATATTTAAAATGATTTGAAACACTACTCTACTAACTAACTAACTACAATTGTCGCACTGCTAAACCAACACCATTTCATCATAAAAAAAAGAAAACTCTCAGAGTCAGCTTTATACATGCTGTGTGCCTGTTGCAAACTATGTTATTATTGATGCTTATCTGCCTAATATAAAAGGCAAGTAAGCATCAATAATACCCCCATATACCCCCCCCCCCCCCCCCCCCCCCCCCCCCCCCCCCATCCAATTGGGAAATGCTACATCCGGGCTTAACTCCGAGTTAAAACAAGTTATGGTGCCTTAGGAGCGTCTTCAAATTGCATCAAATCCAGAATAATAATATGAACATTCCAATATGCATTGGTATTCAGCTAAACCTTTAGGGCAGGGGTGCCCACACTTTTTTGACTTGAGAGCTACTTTCAAAACGACCGGCAAGATCTACACATCAAAAATGTGATTGTTCCATTACTGAGAATCCATTGCAAGGCCCCCTAGAGAGTTTGAGCTTTGAAATAGTTGGTTATGGAGTTACTTACTGTTATAGTGTTCAAAAATAATGCACTTATTGATGAAAAATAGAGGGGGAGACTTTGGAGGTTTTCCTGTATACATTACTGATGTTTGAAAACAGTATTTGAGGTTTGAGTTGACAGTTTGTGATGTTGAGTTTAGTTAGAACTTTCACATTTTTTTCCACAATTGGGAAAGAGAACTGGCAAACCTTTGGTCAAAATAACAATTATTCTCCATTTTCTATTTGTGTGGACCCTTGAAAACCTTTGAGCACCCCTGCTTTAGGGCATAGAGTATGTATTTACCGTGATGATAAGCACTGATAAGCACATCAACCTGGAGGTACTTGGAGTCCAATCCTAATTTCCTCTGGTGCTTGAGGTCTCTGTGCTCTGGTGATGACAACTCCAGATTATGCTGTAGATTTAAATGTGTTCTCCAGCTGTATTGACATGGGAACTCCTTGCCCCGTGCTCCAGTTCTGGAAATTGCTTCTGGCAAGGACGACGCACACCAGGGGCGGATGTAACCTTTCCCATTGGGGGATTGGGGGGGGGGGGGGGGGGGGGCAGGAGAAAATGGCATGGGGGCGGCTTCCCTTGGCATCCATGAAGCCGCACCCATGCCATTTTCGGTTACAGGACTTTTATTAGCCAAGTAAAGCATCAATCATAACATCAGTTGTTGTTGAAGTTGCAACAGACACGCAGCATGCATAAAGCTAAAGGTCTGACTCTGAGAGTTTTCTGTTTTTAATGATGAAATGCTGTTGGTTTAGTGGTGACACAGAATAGTTAGTAGCAGTGGTAGAGTTTCAAATACTTTTAAATATAAGCACTGAAATATCTTGGGTTGTTTTGCATGCCATCATGTTTGGTAGGGCAATCAGGGCATTTAGGGGAGCATTGCCCCCACCATGCCCATGCCTAGATCCGCCCCTGACACACACACACAGAATCTATTTATATTCACCATCCCGTCTTTTGTTTGAAAGTTTTTTTTTTACTTTCTTTCTTTTTTTTGGCTTGATTTTTTTTTCAACCAAACTCAATCTTCTTTTTTGTTTGATTGTTGATTTCTCTGCATGGACAGTCAATTTTAGGAGGTCATATAGTGATCTGAAAAACGTTGTTTTTTTTCTGATGGCTTATTTGCTTGGATCTTCCACTGCATCCAAGTGCATCTGTGAAGAGGAAGAGCTGGTTTTGTATGTACAGGCATGAAGTAGGAGTAAATAAATTCCCAAATAGACTATCAAGAAGAGTGAAAACAGCCGACCTATAAGCTCACACCGTCGCACCTACAGTATGTAGATATAGTGATTAAAGGGATATTTCATTTTTTTTTTGTGATTTTGTCCATTCTGACTTTTGTGAATACCCCAAACATTTTTATTAGTTACACCATTCAGTATTTACATGTTTGATATTTGTTTTAGCTTCCCCACTGTCTGTGGTATTCACATGCGCTAGAGTAGATGATATAATGACCAAAAGTGAAATATCCCTTTAAGTTGTAAGTTTGAGTCACTATAGAGTCCTTTTCTAGGCATGGAGTCAAATGTACTGTTTCTACTTGTGTAGAAACAGCATTGCAGCGAAAGCCATGAGTCTGCAGAACAAAGAGGATATTCCAATTATGTACTAGTAGATGTAAACTTAAAGTCACCACTGTCTTATTTAGTTTGGGAAAGTACACAAACGAAAGAACACAAATTATTTCAGCTGTCACAGTTCAAAGAATACATTTCAAAAATACTATCAGTCTATAAAGCAATGAATGGTATAGGGCCAGTCTGGGAGAAGCATTCTGGTTTTATATTGCAACAAATACTGGACAAATACTGTCCTGTGTACTTTTATTGTTGTCCTAGTAGTCCTGTTTTGAGTGTTTGAATGTCTTGTGTCTCATCTCCCTGTTATTACTAGTTTTCTCCACCTGTGTCCTGCTAGTCTCCCAGCCAATCCCAGTATTGATTGTAGTCATGTCGCACCTGTGTCAAGTCTAGTGAAACCTCCTTGTGTTCATTGTTTACTGTTCCTGTTGGCCAGTTCGCTGTCTCTGTGTTCTGCACATGTACTGTCTAGTAGTAAATCCACCATACAAATGTTATGAGCTACTTTCTGTTCATACATTCTCTGCAGGTGATTCTTTTCCTGGAGTCTGGAAGTGCTCATCATTAGTCACTGAACGGCCCTGTGTACCACCTGTTTGCACATAAGTCCAGCACTTTTATTTACTGACAGAAAGTATAACATGCTCATAACATGTCTACTGTGGATTTTTATCGAACAAATGCTTTTAAGAGTTTGAGGTGCGAATGAAGAAGAGGTTTTGTTCAAAGTTGATCTTTTTACTCCTTTCCATTGCTTCAGTATTTCTAAACACCACAAAGACATAAAGGGTGTTCAATGGATTTAAGCAAAAACAACAAAAAGGGTACATTAGTTATGGAGTTTTCCTCCTGACAGCAATGATATTAAGGAGCGCATGCAGTCCCTGAAAACTGATTGTCTTCTTCGATCTCACTTTTAACATTTATCTTTGTGGTTGCCTTTTATCGAGGTGCATGTCTTCAGTTCATTATCCTGGTGCAGTGTAATTATTAGTATTATTTTTTTTTGCTGATGTATAATTTTGTTCCAACTTCTTTTGTCTTACTACAGTAGACCTATTTTTGTCCTCCTCTGTGTCCTGAATGGGTGTTATCTCATGTTTAACTTCTCTCCTTTTTGCTGAATTCAGATGTCCCTTTTATCAAGCACTTTCCTCTCCTGTATAACGCCCTCTGCATGGCTTTGATGCTGCTGCCGTGCCAGTGCAGGGCTGTCCCTCTAATCCTCAACTCAATCAGACAAAACTCATACACTCTGCCCAGGGACTCTGGTATCAGATGATTAACAGTAGAGCGGTGCTCTGACTATGACTAATTGAAAGTAAACAAACCTAACCTAACGCATCCAGTTGAACGTTCTTAAATGTCACTGCAGGCGCAGTGAGCTGCAGCTCCACTGTTCTGACAAAAGTATAGAAGACCTATACAACTGGAGGTGAAACAATTAGGACTTCTTAAAGGACCATGTCTGTGCAGTAGACCTAATGACGTGCAGTGGTGGTTAGAAGGAAGGAGGAACCTGTTGGAAGCACAAGCTGCATGGTTAACTGCAAATCAAAGTGCTGACTTTGCCTTGTGTCTGTCAACCCCTGGTTTCAGGTCTTTCTCAGTCCAGCTGTTGTCTCAATAAAGATGAAAACTTATTGATTAATTCATGCATAGTACACTCCCGTGTTCCATTCCCTTTTTATGTGTTTAATCACGCGCATGATTCTTTGGTCTTATTGAGTATAGCCATGATATGGAATGGATAAACACACACGTGGGCTAAGCAGTGAGTACTAGCCCTTATAGCAGTGGTTTTCAACCAGTGGTCCACGGACCACCAGTGGTCCATGAGAAGATTCCAGGTGGTGCCCATGCAGCTAAATGATGGACAGTTGTGGACAAGTTGACCCTTATAGTTCTGTAACTCTTGGGATTGTAAAATATATTTAAACAACTGAATTAATTTTCAAGAATCTACACATTTAGAAAATGTAGAAGAATTGTTGTTTTGACAAACATTTTGCCAGTTATCTCCTAAATTGTGGATAAAAACATCAAATGGTGCTCCTCCGTGGCTCAAATGCAGAGTAACTAGTGGGCCCTGGTATGAAAATGGTTGAAACTACTGGCCTACAGGACACATTGCACATGGGTCGCTCTCCATGGTGCTGAAGTTGCCCTGGCTGGCTGTACCTCACATCAGAAGTCCATGTTAGTTGTATTAAAGTTGATTCATCTGATATCACTTGTTTCTTTTTGTACTTTACTAAGTATGAAAAAACTAATGACGTTAAAGGCCAAGTGCCAACCAAACACAAATTCAGCTAAATCTTTATAATGTGACAATGCTTTGGTCTTAGTCTTACGTTGTATTAAGTATATCCACAATATGGAATGGATTAACAAACAGACTAACCAGTGGTCCCTGAGAGGATTCCAGGTGGTCCCCAGGCTAAGTGATGGACAGTTGGTAGCCAAATGGGTCCTTATAGGTCTGTAACCCTTATGGGTCAATAGTGGGTCCCTGGTGTGATAAAGTTCGAAAACCCCTGCACAAATTTTAAACAGAAGATAATGGTATATGTGTGACCAACACACAGATTCGACAGGATCAGCGGGGCATAGCGGGTATATATATGGGATAAATACACTTTTTATTCACAAGTAAAAATGTTTAACAGCAAACATCCAGAAACACAACTTCTTCTTATGCTGTGGTATAACATTAGCAAGCCTGTCTGTCTGATTGTTGGGCCTTGATCTCTTTGTCTTTGTGGGAGGAAATCCTGCAACAGGCCCATAGTAGTATACTTTAACCTGCTCTTGGTGTGCATGATTCTGATGAGGTGGTTTTACAATAAAGCTACCGGATGAATCAGGCAGATAGAAGCATTATATGAAAATATATAATCATGGGAATCAGGGGATCGTCTGAAACTGAAATCAGTGGTTCTCAACCAGTGGTCCGGGGACCACCACCAGTGGTCCTTGAGAGGGTTCCAGGTGGTCCCCAGCTAAATGATGGAAAGTTGGTTAACCAGATCTAAGTCTTGAGAGAGAGCGTAAAAACGAAACCAAATGGACCCTTGCCGGTCCATTTGGTTTCATGTTTACACTCTCAAGAGTTAAAATATTCATCAGCCCCATGATGAATTAGCCCCATGTCTACACAACTAGAGAATGTAGAAGATTGATGGTCATTTTGATCTCTAAGTTTGCCAGGTATTGTGAACAAAAGCAAAAGAAAATCTTTAGTTTTGGGGTCTGTGGGGCTAAAATGTCCTCAAATGGTGGTCCTCCGTGGCTCAAATGCTGAATAAATAGTGGGCCCTGGTATGAAAAAGGTTGAAAACCACTGCACTATAATACTATCTGTCCCTTCTTTCAGTTTGACTTACTGATTTTGGGGGGAGTCCGTTTTTAAGCTTAACGTCAGTGATTGTCGCGGCAGAATGTTCTATAATAAAGCACTGCTTTGGGGAGGATATCCAGAGCAGCTTATACGGTGCATGCCTCCACCGCCGCCGCGGGGAAAATGTCCTCGTACGCCGGCGGCTGCTCGCTGGGGAGCGGATACGAAAAGGGGTAGGACCGGTTGAGCTCCGGATCCGTGGGCGAGTAGCCCGGGAGCTCGATGGACGGGTGTCCCCGGGGGCACTGCACCTCGGCGCCCGTCTCGTCGAACACATGGAAGACCCCCAGGTTGATGTAGGAGACCGGCTGGAACTCCTGGGACGAGGAGGAAAAGTCCCGCTCCTCGTT
The DNA here is from genome assembly GCA_039105355.1 of Benthosema pterotum. NCBI lineage: Eukaryota > Metazoa > Chordata > Actinopteri > Myctophiformes > Myctophidae > Benthosema > Benthosema pterotum. The sequence goes on along the minus strand of CM076984.1, from coordinate 30,622,132 downwards.
GAAGACGATCTCGGCCCCCGTGGCGCTCCGCCGCAGCTGCAGCGACCGGTGGTGGTGGTGCCTGTTCCGGTAGAACTGCGCCGTCTTATAGCGCTTGATGATCACCAGGTTGAGCAGCCCCACCACGCACTCCAGCGTGCAGAGCACCGTGGAGATGACCAGGCTCCGCTGGTAGTCCCGCAGCTGCTCGCACACCGGCAGGTTGACGACCTGCTGCAGGGTGACGGCGCGGAGGCAGTAGTGCGAGTATTTCCGCTCCACCACCGACACCGTGTCGCCGTCCACCACGGCGCCGGAGAAGGCGGTGAGGACGCCCAGTAGGAAGACCAGCACGCCCACCAGCGAGAAATTCTGGCAGCCCGGCCGCTCCGCGCAGCAGAGCAGCGCGAAGCCCAGCAGCGCCTGGCCCAGGGCCACCAGGATCCCCGAGTAGAACGCCCCGGCCGCGGCGCTCAGGTGGAAGTGCGCCTTTACCGCGGAGCCCAGGGACACGCAGCGCAGCCCCACCACAACTTCGCACACGGCGCAGACCAACAGGAGCGCGCTGGAGACAACGGTGCACAGTCCCTTGCCGCTCAACTTCATTATAATCCTCCACCGGCGGCGGCAGCGGCGGCGCCTCTGTCTCCTCTGCTGCTGCCCCTCTCGCTCTCCGGCTCTCCAATCCTCCTTCTCCCCCCTCCAGCCTCATCCTCCTTTGTCCTCCTCGTATCCCCGCGAAGCACAGCAGCTCCTCGCAGCAGCAGCCTGGTGGGACATGGTATGATATGACCACTGACTGGCTGCTGGCCGGCCGGGCTGCTCAGCCCTGCTGCTGCTGTTCCAACGGGGCTGAGCTCCGGTCAGTCCGCGGTCGGTGCTGTTGCGTCTCTCCCCTCTCCTCCTTCTCCTCACATCACATCCCCGTACGTTGCTGCTCCAGGAATATATAAATATTTAATGGGACAGAACGCCGTTATCTCTGCATGCGGCTGACTATCGATAATCCATATCAAACTACATGCTGGGGGTCTGATATCCTCCTCCTCCTATGGCCACCCACAGCATAGGCTAGTCCGGAGAAGAGAAGCTCTCTCACTCACAAAGTTTTTTTCCCTTTTGAGAGCGAATTGCAGACAGTGTTCCAAGTCACCAGACTGAATGTTTTTGTTGGCAGTGGGTGGGTGGGGGGGGGGGGGGGGGGGTCCGTTGCTATGTGGCCTCCCACCACCATGTAACCCTCTGGGCTGTACTGTACTGCCACGGGGAAAATGGACATTCATTTAAAGGACCACTTCCCCACTTTTCAATTGGTTCTCAGTAATGCACATGATAAAATACCACTAGTTCTCCTCTACTCGGTCTGTGTGTCTCACAGCTCATGGCTGTGGACAGGTCAGAAACCTGTCTTCCGTGCCATGCGCATCATCATTTGACAGATTTTTTTTTTAACAAAAATATTTATATTTGTATTTGTCAGGAAAACGATGGGTTCCATTTTCGCAAAGCAACTTTTCAGGAATAGAAAGCCTGGAGTTTTTATTAGGTTGGATTCCACATCGCATGGTGGATCTTGGGTTTCTGAGCTGAACTGTCCACAGCCCTCCTGTGAGACACAGACCGAGGAGAAAAAATAGTCGTATTTTATCATGTGATGTACATTTGGTGGGTGAGTGAGGAGATATTATATGAAGAGTGGTGGTGAAAAGTGGCGAAGTGGTCTTTTAAAGAAAATAAGTAGCGCTACGAGAGCAAATCATTTAGGCTACATGTAGGTGGCTGTCCATGGTGCTTCTTCCACCACGTCCGACCTTGTGTTAGCCTACCGGTGCTCCTGTTCCAAATTAAGGGTGGAGTTTATTGGCAGACAAGGTTTAAAAGGCCCGGGCTGCATTCATTCAGGGGATCCCCTTTACTGTGAGATTGGCCTGTCTGAGGAGGACAACAGCTGGACTGGACCTTCCTTTTAGAAACAGGTGGAGTAGTCTAGGCCAGGGGTTTTCAACCTTTTTGACTCCAGGGACCACCATTTATTCAGCATTTGAGCCACGGACCACCATTTGATTACATTTTCACACCAATGACCTAAAATGAAAGAATTCTTTAGGCTTTGTCCACAATTCCAGGCTGTATTTTGCCAACAAAACAGTGTAAACTTCTTAATTGAGTGGTGCTAATTCAGATGATGAATATTTTAACTCTTGAGAGTGTAAAAATCAAACCAAATGGACCCGTAAGGGTCCATTTGGTTTCATTTTTACACTCTCAAGAATTATCTTGTTAACCAACTTTCCAATATCCATTTGATAGTTACATCTGGTTAACCAACTTTCCATCACTTAGCCTGGGGAGGGACCACGACCACCTGGAACTCTCTCACGGAACACTGTTGGTCCCCGGACCACTGGTTGAAAACCACTGATGTAAAGTAACAATTGAACTTGGCTACACACTGTTCAGATCCCCACAAATGCACAGGCATATGGTCTTTAGCATACATTGGATGTGATGTTTTGTTTTTTATCGGCACAATTTGTGACATCATGTGTCACAAATTGACATTATGATCATCTGCCTAATGGAAGACCCCCCCCATGTTAAAGGGGAATTCCACGGTGGAAACATGATAAAAAAAAAACATGATAAAAAAGTTCCCCCATTCTGTGTTCCCAAGAAATGGAGGTCTGAAGAAAACCACTAACATGGTGAAACACCTTGATGACATCATCAACATGTATTTTCACCATGTTAATGGATTTCTTTTTTCTGAGAGCGTACAAATGGAACCAAATGAACATGGTTCATTTGGTTCCATTTAGGACATTTTTCCCCCTGAGAGTGTACAAATGGAACGAAACAGAAATTGTAGCCTACGCTTTCAGGAAAATTTTGAAAATGGGTGGAATTCCCCTTTAACAACAGTTCTCTCAATAGCTTGCAATACAAATTGCTTTTAGAATAGTTTTTGAGTCGATGCTGCCGTTTTGAGCATTGTGGGCGTATTATTAGACACTTATAAATGACTCAAGCTGTCGACAGTGATCCGAGTAGTTTATTATGAGATGTATTGCAGTCATTAATGGCCAGCCATATTACCTGGATCCGCCTGCTATTGTTTGGGGTTTGCTCTTTGGAAAAATAGACAGTATGAGGTCTGGTCAATACTAGGATGGCAAGCTGCCCAACATGGTGGCAAGTTTTCTTCTCTACAACCATTTTACCATCAGAGGGCAGTCGTACCCTTCTAAACGTAACGCACCACGGCCATGGCCGGATCTAGAGGGGGCAGAGCCCACCCAAATGTGCATCCTGCCCACCCAATGAAAGGTAACATCAGTGGTTTTCATAAGTGGTCCGGGCCGGGGACCCCCAGTGGTTGAGAGAGGTCGAGGTGGTCCCCACTCCTCAGCTAAATGGTGGAAAGTTGGTTAACCAGATGTAACTCATTGAGAGCGTAAAAATGAAACCAAATGGACCTTTGCGGGTGGACCAGGTGGTCCCCAGGCTAAATGATGGCATGTTGGTTAACCAGATGTAACTCTTTGAGAGTGTAAACATGAAACCAAATGGACCCGCAAGGGTTCATCCTTAAAATATTCATCATCTGAGGACTACATAAGTAGAGAATGTAGATTAATGTTTTGTCCGAAATCCAGCCCAAAATTTGGACAAAAACAAAATATTTTTTTAGTTTTGAGGTCTGTGGGGGTGAAAATGTCATCAATGGTGGTCAGTGTGGCTCAAGTGCTGAATAAATACTGAGACCCTGAATCGAAATGGTTAAAAAAAAAAACTCCTAAAGGTCTAACCTATCTATAAATGAATGATAGCCTGTAATTTTGCTCATGTGGGCACAATTTCAGGTTATAGTTAAAAAATATATTGTGTTCATACATTTGACAGCTTAATACACGACTAGTGTCAATTACAAGCCTTGGTCTTTTATGTTAAGGTGACTATTTCCAAACTTTAAATGAAGACACCTGACCTGAGGTTTACCAACCTGCTGCTTGCTGCAGGGCAGCGAGTTGAAACTTGAAATGGAGGCGTAACGTCTCCATCTAGTGGCGTTCATGTGTATATACTATAGAGTCTTGAAACAAAAGTGTTGATCATTAATCAGTGTATGTTCAACATGTACTGAGTCCCAGACCAGAACATCAAGCTCTGCGGCCCTGAGAGATTGATGGTGGGTTTGTTTTCCGTTCTGAAAACCCAGCTTTCTTTGGAAGCTGGCCTAAATGTTACATCTGGCTTCTAAACATCGTAAACTCCATGTACAGAAATTATAGAAATAGTGCAATGTACTGTATCTGAGTGAGTGTTCACTGTAAATTATTAAATGTGAATTATTAAAGAAGGCTTGTGGGTGTCAGTGATTAAAACGATTTCTCAGACATAGTACAGACATAGCAATTGTTTTTTTTTTTTTTTTTTTTTAGTTTCCGTAACACTTCTTACAGTTCCCATGGCAATCATGTTTATTTCTGGAAATAAAGAACATTACAGTTAGACTATCAATAATGTGAACATTACAGTATACATGAATCTTTCTGACCTCCTGGAGAACATTCTCACAAGCTCACACACATTTGAAAAAAAAAAAAAAAATCACTGATATTATAGCTGGATATATTTCTCAATATTCCAGCTAACGTTGGCATTTGGAAGTCCTTGTGAGCTCGACAATCTTTACATTATGGCAACTCAAAATCAATACTTTTATTGGGTATTCTAAACAGACCATGATGTGGGAGTGCTATGGAAACAGATCAAGTTATTTAATGGTTAAACATTACAAAAAAAAAGATCAAAATGCAAAAACAGTTTCGTCTAAAAAGCCAGTGTTAAGTCTGAAGGTCCAAATCGATTAAAGAGTGGTGCCATTACCAACAATAACAATGAGTAAATGCAGTATAAACAGATTTTGTTTTTTCTGTGCCGTGGACCACCTCAGCTCAGGTGTTGCTGGCCTCCGCCGGACCATCAGAAGCCCCAGTGCAGCCATATTTACTCTCCAAGCAACGGGCCAGATACAGCCAGTACTCCCTCCGGATGCTGTCCTTCTCCTTGGCCAGGGTTTGGCACAGCTGTTGGAGAGGGAAAGAGAAGGAACAACATATGAAAACTATAAGGTTAGACAGTGGGATAGCTGGAACCAACCAGGGCCAGATTTAGCCAGCCCTACTAGGGTGGGCAGGAAAAATGGCAGGTTGGGCAAATTTGGGGGGAAAACAGTCAAATGTACAGATCCAAGTGACCAAATCCTCTACATTCTCTAGTCGTGTAGACTTGAGCTAATCCAGATAGTGAATATATTAAGTCTTGAGAGTGTAAAAATGAAACCAAATGGACCCACAAAGGTCCATTTGGTTTCATTTTTAAAAGAGTTTCATTTGAATGCTCATAGCCGAAAAGTGTGAGCATGTGTTATTGGCGTGTGCGCCCCCCATAATCTATCATTTTAATTTTAGGATGTGCTACCAAGTGTAGCCTGAAGTATTATTTCAGTCTTACGAATAAGTAAGAATTTTCTTGAATTTATAAATTTAATGTCACATTCCCATGTCTTTCTAACAAGTGTTCCAATGGACCATCTTTATTTAAAACATTGGTTCTTGCTGATTTGATCTGTTATTTTCAGTATTATTTCGCATTGTATCTGTATCTGCCCAAGTCAGGAAATAGATCAATCAATCTGCAACAGATCATATGTAATGCCAAAACCCCTGCAATGCCAGACATTAAGATATTTTAAGACTGTGCATTTCTAAAACTATTGGATGTGTTTTGGGGCTTTCTAAGGATCCCTGGGGACCCTGCTGTAATGTAGCTGACACGTGCATCAACTTATAAATATACAAACTGCAATGCATGCAACAATTGCCATAGCGTACATCACTCCATGCGCAGTGCACTGCAGCAGATTCTTACAGTAATGAATTCTCTCATTTGGAATGACCCAACTGAATGTGAAGTGGCGTTTACACAGAAGTACTATACTCTGTGCTCTGAAAGTAGCAGATCTGCAAGATTACAAAACGTCTCAACACGACGCATGTTGAGATTGTAAATCTGCTAGTTTTGTGAAACGTATACATCCACTTTTTTTGTTTGTTTCATGAACAAAAAATGTGCACAAACTTACTAAGCAACAGTTTATTTAAAATGGTCGATGTTTCAGTCTCTTCTGGACCATCACAGTACGTATCCAAAGTTATGAATATTCTGCCAACCTGTGCTTAATGTCTTTCACAGCTTTAAATTGAGCATATTGGACCTTCCATTCCCACCCACTTTGACCTTTTTCAAGTGATAGGATGCTGCTTATTAAGTTCTTCGACCAGGCATGTTGTCTGGGAGCCGACTAACACGATTGCATTGATAAGGCGAAAACCTGGAAATCCTCCATCAGCGTGGGCCGGTTGGCCGTCTTGTTTTAAGCCCTGTGTCAGTATGGCGACGTGCTGGAGGTTATGTTTAGGATTAGGGTTAGACGAGGCCAGCATATTAACCAAAACAATCAATAAAGTAACCAAATGTGTGTTAAAACGGACTGCATTGCGACAGCCAACTCTGGCAGCCCACATGCCTGGTGGAGGGGGAACTCGGCTTAATAAGCAGCCTAGTGGGAATACTGAACAGAGAAGCCAGTTTGAATGAATGAGAAGTGGTCTAACAAAAAGCCCTTACCTCTAGTGCCTTGCTTAAGGTTTCCTTTTGGTTGTTGCTCTCCAGGACGTCGTCATAACAGTCCACCAGGAAGGCCAGGAGGTAAGGAGAGCAGTGAGTCTCCTTCAGCTGCAGGACCTGATCCAACAGGCCTGGATGTGACGACAGTCCCCGATCCTGCAGAATCCTGAAGACAAATGGAAGTTTAGTATATTGTTATACAGCCCTTTTACTTTACTTTGTGATCCCTGTCCATTGCATAAGCCAGGGGTTTTCAACCTTGAGAGGGTACCAGGTGGTCCCCAGCTAAATGATGGAAAGTTGCTTAACCAGATGTAACTCTCTGAGAGCGTAAAATGAAACCAAATGGACCCGCGGTTTCATTTTACGCTCTCAAGAGTTAAAATATTCATCCGAATTAGCCCAAGTCTACACAACTAGAGAATGTAGACAAATGGTCATTTTTGGGGGACTAAAAGAACCTCAATTGGTGGTCCATGGCTCAAATTCTGGATAAATAGTGGGCCCTGGTATCAAAAATGTTGAAAACCACTGGTCTAAGCTGTAATCCAAGAGCTACTCTGTCTCTCTGCCAACCTCTCTGGGGTGAGCCCCACATTTCAATGTGTGAGTGAGCCATTTCACGTGACAAGGGAATGTCCCTGCTAGGATGTAGTGCCTTGAAAGAACACATTATTCCAACAAGTTCCTTTCCCCGTCTCTCAGGGGCCCTACTAAGGTATGGGCGCTGATGACACAGAGAGAAAACACGCCCCTCCCGCAGGAATTACTGACTGTTAGGCCCAGGACCCCCGGACAATATTTCCTCAGGCTCCTATAAAATAATTTACCTGAAAACGAGAACAAACAGGTAGAAAAAGTTTCTTGACAACTTACCCTTTCAAGTAGTTCCATGTGCTTTCATTGTGGGGGGCCTTCTTGATTTGGTTCAAGCAATATCTTGTAAAAGAAAAGAAAAGAGAAAAAAAAAAAAGAAAAAAAAAACACATTACGTTAAAATCGATGAGTTGCTGCTGTGACGCATTTTGGTGTTCCAAGCATTATATTATACTTTAAATGTTCAAAAATATCAGATCTACAAGGTCATAGCACACTACCGAGTGGCATGCTGTGAGCGTGTAGGTCTCATATTTTTTGTTGGCGCAATTCTTTGAATATTATTTCGGAAGCAAGGATTTTTAACTCAAATCTTTGCTTCTGGGGAATTCCTAGAACAACATGCTTTCAGGTGGGGGGCACAGCCAAATATAGATAATTCTGAGGGTCCTTGGCATGAACTTGAACTGCTGAGCATCACTGACATAGAAACAGATTTTTCACGAAAAACAGAATCTAGCATCAGAAACTAGAATTTAGTGTCAACGTAGAATCTACTGTCAGAAACTAGAATCCAGTGTCAGAAAGTAGAATCTTGAGTCAGAAAGTAATATCTAGCGTCAAGACAAAATGGGTTGATTACAAAAGTCACTGCCACCACATGAGCCCCATTTATAATAGAGTATCTCAGAAGGACGTGTTTTTCTGAGATACTTCGACACCTAGATTGCAAAGAAAGAAAGAACAGCACTTACTGAACTTCTCTGTCCATGATGGCAGGATCAGAGTAGCCAGTAGTGTGAGATATAACAAAATGCCTCTGGTTCCATGCTGAGTTGTTTCTCACGTCTTCCTCCAGAAGCCGTTCCACAAACTCCAGCTCATCATCCCACAGTTTGTATTCCTGGATGAGGGACGAAAACCGCGAGCAAAACATATTGAAAACACTCAGGCATCCCTTTAGTCTCTTAGGCCCGATTCACACTGGCACTCAAATCTAGCCTGAGTCAGATCTGTGTCACTTCAAGATAAAAATCTGATTGGTCTGACAGGTCACATGACTCATTGAAATGAATAAGATTCCAAGCCACATGTGGCTCAGATCTGATTCAGACTGGATTTGCCAGTATACATCATGTGTTATACACACAGCACTAGTGACCAGGGACACTTTCTTTAAAGCACCCATAACATGAAATTCAACTTTTTCAATGTCTTTTGTGTTCAAATAACCAACTTTGAATATCATGATTAAGATGTGGTAATTTAAATTGCTCTCAGTAACTTTTGCTTTTGTCCTTATCATGTTATTAATGCATCCTACTATAATTCCTCCTCTCCTTCAGTCTTCACTTGCAAATTTTCATTTCCACCTATGTTGATTTTCCAAGCTGGCATGGGATGGAAACTAGAGAATCTAAAGACTGGTGAAACCCACCTGTATAACCCACTGTCTGTGCTGCCAGGCGTGGTAGTTCTTGGCATCTTGGCTTAGAATCTCAGCAATGAACTCCAATTCCTCTGTCGGGTCGTTCAACCACTCCACCACCATTCGTCTGTGATGCCTGGAACAATGAGTTTTATGAACAATCGGATTGATCGTGTCAATCGTGTCAAAACCCAAATTCTAATGTACTGAATCTCCAGAGATTATTCGTCATCATATCCTTAATTTCCAACTCAACCGATAGCGGAGCACAGCACGGCCCGGTGGGTCATAATAATAATAATAATTTTACGACCTCAAGAGTTACAGATCTATATTTAAACATCTGAATTACCCAATTTTCAAGAATCTACACATTTAGAAAATGCAGAAGAATTGGTATTTTTGACCAGTCATTTCTCCTAGGTTAGTCCGAGAGACTAAACTCAACATAAAATGGTGGTCCTTCGTGGCTAAAATGCAGAATAAATAGTGTTCCCTGGTCTGAAAATGATTGAAAACCATTTCAATTGGATTTTGATAGTTGGCAACACTGACCAGACCAGGTGGAGAGACAGCGAGATCAATTTGCAACCGCGACTTACGTTGTGATGCTTGGCCAAAACTGGTCATAAAACTGTTTGTTAACTGTCCATTATGAATTTGTCTCGAGCGGTGAACCTTGGTTGAAAAGAACCAATGTTGTCCTTTAAGCCCTGCCCTACAGTTACTAATTATGCAAGAAGAAGGAAATGTATTGTATTATACATTTGACAGCATTCAGTGGCTCTCACCAGACTTGGTAGTTTTTTGGCTGGTCCTCGATGATGGCAGTGATGTACCTCATCTCTTCCCTCAGATCCTTCTCTAAGCTCTGCAGTAACACCCGCCTGTAGTGCCTGTAGTTTAGACACACACACACACACACACACACACACACACACACACACACACACACACACACACACACACACACACACACACACACACACACACACACACACACACACACACACACACACACACACACACACACACACACACACACACACACACACACACACACACACACACACACCTTTGTTGTTGTCAACAAATTATGAAAACAAAGTATTTGTCTGGCCCAGGAAAGGTGGTGCTAATGTGTGAGTGGGAGGGCGGTTGTGTGGGGTGAGGCAGCATTTTAGCCAATCACAGCCCAGCACTTTCATAATGAGCCAATAAATTGGAGGTGAGGTGGAGTAAGATTATGTTTTTAAACAAATATGTTTACAAACAGTGTTTGTCCACACTAAAGTTGCCAATATTACCTTTAATATGCCTTAGAGATGTTATGTGGACATGATTAAAAATTCTGTGTCCTAGAATTGGAGGTCTGAAAAAAATCATTAACATGGTGGAACACAACTTGATGATGATGATGATTTTTCTTTCAGGACCCGCCAGGGTCCAATTCTGGTTCCATTTGTACACAATAATAATAATAATTTCTAAGCATGCTTACCATACGGTGTAATTTGCAGCATTGAGGTCAATAGCATCTGCAGTCAATGCAAACGCCCGGTCGCTTTTTTCATCGTTCTTCAGCAGTGCACGGAAATAATCATATACGTCTGTGACTGTGGGAGGAATACGAGTCATCATGGTGAGTGATCTTATAAACACATTTTAACCATGTTGATCAGCATAACATTGTCTCTGTAATTTGATGAACTGATTAATTGGCCTGTCATCATTTTGGCAAACTCTTCAAGTCTAAGTTATTCCATTCAGTATTTAGATATTTGATGTTCATTTTAGCTGACCCGTCCCCTTCCTATACAAACGCATTACAACCTAAAAGTCCATTTTCACCATGATAGAATAATCGAAAACACCCTGTCTTTTTTTCTGGTGACTGATATTGTCCTCCTAATATGTGAGGGTGCAGTCGAATTTCATTTACAGTTTTGATTTTTTTTTAAATATTGTTTTTGGAAAATGTAGCAGCCTCCATATATTTGGGCATGCCCACCCTGGTTGCGGCCAAACGAATGAAACAGTATTTTAAAAATAAATGAAAACAGTAAATTGGGCTATTTTACATGAGTGTCACACTCAATCAGATTAACCCTTAGTGTACTGAACGCGTTTTGGTGTTCTAAGCATTATGTTTTAACTATTGAAAAAATACCAGATCTACAAGCTCATAGCGCGCCACCGAGTGGCGCGCAATTAGCTTGTATCACTGCTATTTTTGAAATATCGTGAAAACGTGGTGCAAATCTTTGAATATGATGTTATTCAGAAACTAGAAATCTAGACAGGACACAATGGGTAAGAACTCACACTTTTCAGAATAGGCGATCTTCACAACAGGGTTTGGTCCATCGTCTTGGGGAACAGGCTCCAGGTCTGCCCACTCCTTTCTATCTCTATGGAGAGAAGTGCCCTGGGGTTAGTTAGGGCAGGGCTTTTCAACAGGTGGTTCCCAGGCTAAATGATGGATGGTTGGTTAGACAGATGTAACTCTTTGAGAGTGCCGGTTTCCGTTTGGTTTCATTTTTACACAAAATGTCATCAAATGGTGGTCTGTGGCTCAAATTCTGAATAAGTAGTGGGCCCTGGTGTCAAAAAGGTTGAAAACCACTGAGTTTGGGTATAATCCAGTGCATGGACAACCCATATAAACATGGTGATCTTCATTAGCCTGATGACACCATTTCTATGTTAAAGACACACTTCTTCACATGTTAAAGGTATTTTGGAAGATTTAAAACTCTTTCCCAGAGGTCTATATGTTTGATATTTCATGATTAGATATTTCAGACTTTAGCAGTGCATGTCACTTCCTTGACTAAAAGAAGTGGGACTTTACTCGCTCCGCTCGTGCACAAGTAGGCCACCATGTTGGCACTGCACATAGTGCAGTTGTAGTTAATAAGTAATAACTGATTTATTGATAAACTGTTATGCCACTGTGTTAAAGTGGAATTCCAACCATTTTTTTTTTTTCTAGGAGTGTAAGAATGTGAACCCAATGGACCCTAGCGGGTCCAATGGGTTCCATTCATTGGGTTCCATTTGTACACTCTCAGGAAAAAAGATCCGAAAAGAAAAATCATTAACATGGTGAAACACAAGGTTGAGGACATCATGAAGTTGTGTTTCACCATGTTAATGATTTTTTTCAGACCTCCATTTCTAGGAAACACAGAATGGGGGAACTTTTTATCGTAAAATGTTGAAAATGGGTGGAATTCACTTTTAAGTGCATGTAGCATGTCACTACAGCACTGTTAGTACAGTAGTAGTGGTGGTGGGTGAATTAATCCCTGACTCCATAGAGAGAGACATAATGACAGTATATAAGTGTACCTGTAGAAGACATATCGATAAGGATCGATGTCATAATCAGCTGCTGCCTGGAGGCCATCATCTCCACGGACCTCCTCCGCCTCGTCCGCTTGGTTGTCTTCTTTCAACTCTAAAGATTCGTTGGAGGTTGTCTCCAGACCTGACATGATGATGATCGCTGCTCTGCTGCCTCCTGCTAACGTTGCTAAAGGCTAAAAACTGCTGGTTTGGGGTCGGAGCTTCCAGTGTGTGGGACACAGCAGCGGCGGACTGGACGTCACTTCTGGTTGGAGATGAACCGAACTACAAGCGACCAGTGGTGAGCATGGAGGTGTTGAGCTGTAGCGGCACAGCTTGTAGATCTGCACCCAGAGCCACCTAGCGTCAGGATTGGGTGAACGCACGGGCTCAGCAGTCCCGCCCCTCGTGATCTCGCCCCGGCTCCTGGAATGTTTTCTCCCATTCATTTTCCCATAGACTTTTCGAAAGAAAAGAAAGCCAACTCGGGTCGTGACAAATCATGACGACACACACACACACACACACACACACACACACACACACACACACACACACACACACACACACACACACACACACACACACACACACACACACACACACACACAATCAAATAATCAAATAATTTCTCAGGATAATTTATTTTTCTTTTTTAGATATTGTCATATTGTGTGTGTGTTGTCATGATTTGTCACAAGTTGACTTTGTCCGCGGCGTAATCGTCTTCGTGTTGATCATTTTCGAAAATTAATGTGGAATTCGTTTTTGGAGCAGGGGCGAGAGGGGCGGGACTGCTCAGCTCTATACACAGTAGCCACCAGAGGGCGCTGACCGCTTCCACTCTTGGCGCGTGACCCCAACCCGGAAGTATTTGCTAAAACTTAGGAGAACAGTAATAGAGACAACTCCGTTCACTTCATGGGAACATCCAATGCCGACTTTCTACATGAGAATGGGGACAACAAATAGGGACAAGTCCTGGGCACGAAATAGTCATAAAGCATTGGACTCAGTGCAACAGCCTCAGCCTCAGTACAAGGTACACATTACAGAGACTTTGCTTGTTACTGTACATACAGTACTTTTGCCATGTTGCACACATGTGACATGCCCTAAAAACAGCTTTCGTCCTGATTCATGCTGCATGAACAGCAGCAGAGTTCGAGCGCTCAGTATCTGACCCCTCAATGTCGCAAATCTAAACTCTGACCCTAGACGTCTGTTAGCCAAATCTTTAGCACTTTGCTCTCTCAGGTAGCTACTGAGAGAAAGACAAGCACAGCCACACAGTCAGAACAACAACAACAACATAAACCTGCTGCAACCAAAAGGTTAGCGTTTAACAGCAGGTCCCACAAAGTTATCCACGACAACGTTTAACTGTTGGAATTAGAGATATAACAGGCGTTATTCGGACTTAAAGAAAGACAGTGAAACAAAATGATATGACACGACTTGTTTATTATACTCCAGACGGACAACCTTCTCATTCTGTTTAGCATTCTAGATCCACAGTCAGACAGATACACAGACAGACATGGAGACTCGGGGTGCTGAAGACATGTTCGACTTTCGTCGGTAAGTTTGTCACATTGTAACGACTGTGAAATTGTAGTTTGGAGCCAAATGGACCCTTATGGGTCTGTAACTCTAACTAGGGTCCATTTGGTTCCTCTTGTACACTCAGACACTCAGAATTAAAGGGGAATTACATCCATTTTCAACATTTTACTATATCATTAGTGAGATGTTGTGTGGACTGGACATGATAAAAAGGTCCCCCCCCCCCCATTCTGTGTTTCCTTTAAATGGAGGTCCAAAAAAAAAAAACATTCTGGTGAAAAACAACTTGATGACATTATCACAATGATTTTTCTTGTAGGATCTTCTTTTCCCTGAGAGTATACAGATGGAACCAAATAAACCCACTATAGGGTCCATTTGGTTCACATTTGTATGTAAGTTGTGGTGCGTATGTAGACTAATATTAGCCGCATGCGACGTTAGATTCTTTTCTTTTATATTTGGAATTTATGTGAATCTAGCGTCGCATCTCGCTCCATTGACTCGACTGCTGTCTAAATGTCACCAGTGATCTGCTTGTATTCAACAAGTCAAACTCACCAACTTTGCAGCTGTAGAGAAAGCTTGCCACATCCTCTGTCGATCTGCAAGGGTTTTGTGCCATAAAAATCCACCGTAGACATATTATGAGCTACTTTCTGTCCTGGGTATCCCACAACAAACATCACAGCTGCCATTTTGCCAAACAAGAGCCGAGCGGGAGTGCTTGTTTTATACACTGACACACACAAACAGCAGGTGGCGATACTGCGTGTGCACCGACCAGGTGTGCACCTGGTGTGTGTCAGTGTATAAAACAAGCACTCCCGCTCGGCTCTTGTTTGGCAAAATGGCAGCTGTGATGTTTGTTGTGGGATACCCAGGACAGAAAGTAGCTCATAATATGTCTACGGTGGATTTTTATGGCACAAAACCCTTGCAGATCGACAGAGGATGTGGCAAGCTTTCTCTACAGCTGCAAAGTTGGTGAGTTTGACTTGTTGAATACAAGCAGATCACTGGTGACATTTAGACAGCAGTCGAGTCAATGGAGCGAGATGCGACGCTAGATTCACATAAATTCCAAATATAAAAGAAAAGAATCTAACGTCGCATGCGGCTAGACTAATATGCATGTCAAACAGGGGGTCCTTGATATGACATTAAACTGGGGCCCATTCAGGTGGTATTATGGCCTAGACAGTGGATAAATGGACCCTATGGGTTGAGAGCATATGCATAGAACCAATTTATATTGTGGACCCACAATATAAATTGGGGTTGGTCCCAGTCAGAGATAGAATGGCATGCCATTAAATGGGTGTCTGTAGACTAATGCATGTCTAACTGGGGGAGTCCTTGAAATCAAACAGGTCTTCCCTTATCATGCGGGTCCCTGGAATATCCTTTCAAATGGGGGCAATAGTCTAATTAGTGTCACTTTTGGGGGTATTCCTTGGTGTGAAAAAGTCAAAAGAGTAGAGGACCTCATTCAACACAGAGTCTGAGAGCACTAGGGAGTCCTCAGTCAGAGCTGCCATATTGTAAACTCTTCTTAAATTGTAAACTGTAATCTGTATGATATATTGCAATTGCAGCTTCTGCTAAATGCCCAAATTGTAAATTAATCTCATTGAACGATTCAGTCCTGAATTTACAGTTTACGGCGAGGCTAATGTTACACTTTGCTAAGAAAGTACATCATTAATGTTTTCCCTTTTTAATCATTTCTGTGCAGGTTTCCCAAAGACAGTCTTGTGCTCTTACTGCTGGTGATCTACTCTCCTATTGGCCTTTGTCTGATGTTGCTGCGGATCTTCATCGGTGTTCATGTGTTCCTGGTTAGCTGTGCTCTGCCAGAAAGTCTAATTAGAAGGTATGTACGTCATTATTAGTCAGGGCTTTTCAACCTTTTTCATCCCAGGGCCCACCATTTATTCAGCATTTGCGCCATGGAGCACCATTTGAGGACATTTTAGTCCCACAAACCCCCCAAACTAAAGATTTCCTT
This sequence comes from Benthosema pterotum, assembly GCA_039105355.1. Taxonomy (NCBI): domain Eukaryota; kingdom Metazoa; phylum Chordata; class Actinopteri; order Myctophiformes; family Myctophidae; genus Benthosema; species Benthosema pterotum. The sequence goes on along the minus strand of CM076984.1, from coordinate 30,606,287 downwards.
TGCTTCTGTCCATGACCATTGACCATTAATCTTCTAGTTGTAGATTAGGACTAATTCATATGGTGAATATTTTAACTCTTGAGAGTGTAAAAATGAAACCTCTGGTTTCATTTTTACGTTCTCAAGAGTTACATCTGGTTAAACAACTTAGCTGGGGACCACCTGGAAACCTCTCAAGGACCACTGGTGGTCCCCGGACCACCGATTGAAAACCTCTGTTATAAGTAATGCATCTTTAAATGATCCCATTAAGACTTACTAATGGCTTCTAAATCTGTAGTTCTCAAACACTCAAGCTTGTTCTTAACAGTTGCTGATGTACATCCACAATTTTGTGCAAATAATAGTTTTTGACCATGCCCTCTGCTTGTTCCAGTGCATTGCACTTTAATAAACAATATTGTATTTATTGTATTTAACTTCCCCTTTGTCCCCTAGGGTAGATACCCTCACAAAAAACATGCAGTAATCCTGGGCTCTAAACTCTCTCCCCCTGCCCAGCCAGGGTGCCTGATGGAGGGGACAGGAACTGGTTGTAATAGCGTGGATCACTTTAGGTAATTGGCTCTGGTTGGGGGAAAAATGGGTTGCAAGATCGTGGGATAAAATTATGAAATTTTACGAATAGCGATATTTAGTAGGGAAGACAGACAGGAAAGTGGGAGGTTGAGAAGGGCAGAGCCATGCAGCAAAGTTTGTCATGAACGGAGCTCGAACACGCAATGTCAGGCCAGCCCCACTTGGCCTGTTGTCAATTTGTCATACCTAATGCCTATTTTGCGATAATATTACATCTATAGCCGGAGGATGGGACAATGGAGCAGAAAGGACATTTCAAAAGCCTTGAGTGATGGGCGTTTCGACCGATGTGGATGACCGCCTGGGTTGAAACGTTGAACCTAATAAAACGCTCCATGCTGCTCCAGAGTGTCCTCTCCTCCTGCGACTTGTCCTTGTTCCTGTGATGCACTGACTGGACCAGCTGTTGTAGGCTTGAGGCTCGTTGTTGTTAGACAGACTCCCTCTGATGTTAAACCTCTCTTACAGTTTTATTTGAATCGTGCCAGTTCTACACCATCTGTTCTTGGCACTTCTTTGTCCATAATATGTCACCACTCCAGTACGCCCACGGTTGACACCTGGCTGCAACTTAAAGGACAACTTTAGTTTTTTTTCAACCAGGGTTCATCTTTTAGGTTGTTATTAGAGCATGTATGGTCCTAAATATATGTTTGTTTTCAAAATATTCAAGCGTTTTTTTTTTTTTAATTTATTATCTACTAAAGTCCTAATAAACTCAGGAACAGGATCTACTGAATGTGAAGGAGGCAGCACAACACACTGCACTTTACGCACTCCATATTTTTGCTTGCCTGACCCAGAGGCTCAATATGGCAGTTTGTCACATTCACTAGATCAGTTGTGGACAGATGTAATTTCCTGGGGTTTATTAGGACTGTAGTAGACGAAAGAAATTGCGTTACAATTTAGTAAACAAATATGTATTTCGGATTATGTTCGAATGCCCCATCCCATAGCTAAAATCCCTGAAACTAAAGAAGGTTGTCCTTTAAGCAACTCATATGCTATTTTAATTATCCAGAATCTAGAGATGCAATACCAACATTGACAGCCCACAGCAAACCTACATGTATCTGCTTGTACAAGGTCAACTTACAACTTAAATTTACTGTATATCTTATTTATCGCTATGTCCCCCTAGCCTGATCGTTTAGTATCCCTTCTTTTTCTCCTTATTTTCTCCTTATGCTAATTACTTCCTCAACATACACATTTCTGTGTCATTGCTGTAGTTTCCTACTAAGTAGCCAGAGAGGTGCTCCCAGCAGGAGAATGTAGACATGTAGAGCAGTCCTCCTTCTCCAAGAGTCCTGGAATACATGCAGTAATCATCCCCTATCCCTTGAACTAGGGACAGTTGTGTTTGCAAACCCAGCCTACAGATCACCGCAGTGGATTTGAACCCATCACCTGCCGAGCAGCTGAATCATTCTTCTGCCAAATGTTTGTGTCATGGAAAATCCATCGTAGACATGTTTATAAGCTACTTCCTGTCAATTGTTGGAGATTGGAAGTATTTATTTATTTTTTATTCTGAAGTAGTCATGTTTTCATTCTTGGACTACCTTGCCTACATTGCGCAACATTATTTAACACTTCCTTACGGTAGGCCGTGAACGATTGTGACATAGTTCTACCATAAATGTGCCAGTAAAGGGGAAATCACGATTTTCGATTTTCATTTTTTTATATATACGGTATATATATATATTGTCCAAATTCTGACACCTCGATTTCGATTAAATTTTGTTATAAGCCCTACATTGAGGTAGGACTTTTCTGTCTGGATGTATGGTTGCAGTCAAGGCTTGGTATTATACAACTCTAGATTCCAGATAATAGCACCTAAAATCCAAACCACACCAGTTGCAACTGGTAGCACTTCCTTGCAACAAAACCGTTTTAAGGTCAACCACACCCATGCAAAGTAGATGCATGTTGCAAGGAGCTTTGTGGGGAAGCAATGGTGCCGTTTGTTGCTTGGAGGTAGTTGGCACCATGGCAGGGTTAGGGTTAAGTCAGGAGAATTCACCCATTTTGAAGTACTTTCTGTAATTCACAGATGAGAGCAAGCACCACCTAGCTCTGTCCAAGACATTATTACACGATTACATTTTTTTTTTACATTCGCTTTATTGATGACGTGAATCGTTTTCAGACAACATGCATTAGTTTCCTTTTACCTTTCCCCAGCACTAAAATACTGCTTTGACAAAAGCCTTAGTGATTTTTCCTCCAATATTTTTCCATCTTACATTATTATATTTGACCTTTTAGCTTTACTGTGAGCGCAGTCCCAGTTTAGTTAGAGTACATTCAAGCCACTCACATTAAGCTTAATGTTCACCTATTTTTATTTATCATTGTGTTAAAGGGATAACTTTCTGTTTTTAGTGCTCATGTAAATGTTTCAGATGGAAGGAAATGCATTATTGCTTATGGTGGAAGTGCTGATGCAACAGTTTCCAGTACACGCCAGCACAGGCCAAAGATTTGCAGTGATGCAATAGTTTACTACACACACGGAAAGCTCTGGATAATCTTAAACATACACTGTATATGGAATGTTCACTGTACAGTACAGTCAGTGGATGTCACTGACGATAGTCTGGTCATTATTGGACAAAATCAATTCAAGTGCTGCTGAAATTATTATCAAATGGCATACCTTCACTCAAGGAGATCATGTTTTTGAATTTTGTCTAAGCAGCTTGCAAAAAAAAAAAAAAAAACTCTAAACATAGCCGCAAGCACAAAGCTGTGCCGGATCACTATGCCTATCTCTATCCCTAACCAAACTGAATTACTAACCCTATCTCTAACTAAGCATAAACATAACCTCCAGCATGAAGCAGTGCATGTTCACCAAACTGGTCGCCAGGAGGCACAGGGCAAAGTTCCCCTGTCCTCCCCTGTTCTCGCACACCAGTTCTATCCAGCCGTCCCCTCATCTAGAAGCTATAGCTGGTTGCTAGTGGATCTGTAACCTGGTTGCTAGTGGAGCTAGTTGATTTTCAAACTGGTCACTAGTGGTTTGTGAACCACACATCTAATAGCAACCAGTTTGTGAACTGGTCGTTATTAGATGCGGACTGGTCGCTCGTTGGTCGCTTGCAGATTTTGCACTTCCTGGAGAATGCTTGAATCAGCAGATATGAAAAGTCACATCAAGCATTGAGCCTGTGCTGCCAGTGTGCTGGGCTCTGATCAGAAGATGGAGGCTAGGGTAGGTGGAGCAGGCAGCTGAGTTGCAGCAAGAGAAGCAGAGGTCTAGAGCAGTGGTGTTTGAGCCACGGACCATTTTATGACATTTAGCCTCTCTGACCCAAAACTAAAGAATTTAATTTATTTTTGTTGTCGCTGGATAAGATTTTGTCTACAATTCTGTGGTTTTAGCAATCGTCATCAAAATAACCATCATTCTAAATTCTCTAATCTTCTTGTAAAAGGGGTAGTGCAGATGTTTAACAGTATTGCCATTCTTGAAAGCGTGAACTGAAACTAAATGTTCATTTGGTTTCATGTTATGCTCCTTGACCTTTATGCAAAAAGCCAACATCCTACTTGAATTAATGACACTACGCTTCATTTATAACCGTCTTTTTTAATAAATAGAAACTATGCTGTCTATTAAATGGTACTAAATGACAACAACCTTATAGCGTATGTTAAAAACATTTTATTTTTGTCGTCTTCTGTTTCTAGATTTATTGTAAGGATCATGTGTTCGGTCCTGGGGATGCATGTCGTACAGCAAAATCCACGATCAAGAGACAAAAACGCAAAACTCTACATATGCAATCATGTGACAGAGTTTGACCACAATATAATCAACCTCCTGACTCCCTGCAATACTGTAAGTACATGTTATCTGATGCCTTTTCAACTTTAGAACACAATAAAGCTGTGGTGTCTCATTAAGCATTACGTTAGCTATTGAAAAATATCAGATCTACAAGCGCGCCACCAAGTGGTGCAATATGAGTGCTAAGTGCTAAATACATGCCTTTGGGGTGTCTTTGGAATTTCTCCTTGTAGTAGTCTCATACCCACATCATGGTTTGACCTGGAGAGTTGCTGTGTTGTTGATCATGTCTCTCTGCTCCACAGCCCCAGCTGGAAGGCTCCACAGGCTTTGTGTGTTGGGCCAGAGGCTTCATGGAGCTGAACGCTGCGTCTGGACCAGCTGTCATTGGAGGGTCTCTTCAGAGGTATTGTTCCACTGAAGGCGCTTTGCCTTTGCTTCTGTTCCCTGAAGAGGACACCACAAATGGACGTGCGGGACTCCTCAAGTTCAGGTTAGAGTCACCTTTCCTTTTTTGTCTCCCCTCTATTTCTGTTTCCTCATAGAGCAGTAAACCTACAAATTAATATGTTGAATTCTACAAATTAATATGTTGAATTCATGGAGTGAAGCCAGAAATGGAGAATTAAGGTTCTGTGGTGGTCTCCTAGATATGTAAACACTGATCTACTAGCCTGACACCAGCCTCATTTGCCGGCAACTGAGTCTGGCCAGTGCCTGCTTGGCTCGAATGTCCCTGACGTCACCTGTTGCGTAGTGATGTTGTTCCTGATTGGATGTTGTTCCAACTAAGGTAAACTGTTGTTCCCCCCCCCAAAAAAAATCAGAAGCCTCAACAGTATTCCGACCTTCATAAGCCACACACATCCGTGGAGAAGAGCTAACAGAGTTACTAACTTGACAGAGTTGCCAACTTGAACTTCAATGTAGAAACGGAGTCTGGTACCTGGCTACAGATCTACTGTATAAATCACTGTCTTCAAGCCTTGAGTTGAAACTTTATTTCATGGATATGGTTTACTTTATTTTTAAATGAAAGAACACAGTTCTGGTATGGTCACGTAATTACCGTAAGTAAGAGGATCCCAGTCTCCCACACAGGGTGGTGCTACTATTGAATTGGAATATAACTGCTCTTATTATTTTTTCTACTTACCTGTTTGGGTGGGTATGCATAGGCTAAGTATATACAAACTGTATAAACACATTTAAAATATTGTTTATGGAGCTGAAACAAAACCATTGAGCCTAGTGGTGTCAAAATCATTGGCCACAAAGTTCACTAATTCCCCACTTTTTTACCATTATTTTGAAGAGTCAAAACCTGCAACTAGATGTCACTTTTGTTATTATATAACTTACTTACTTCTTGTAGTACTTCTTGCGTGGCCAAACTACTCTTCCAGCCATCTCTGAACGCTATATGGAGTCAAGAACTACAAATACAAGAATGATCTAAAACTATGCTGTTTTCCAAAATAATCAATTCTAAATGTACCAAAGAACATCCTTACAAAGAGGAGACAAAACTCCTGTGCTAGTGCAGGTTGGTTGTGCACATATTACACCTGAGATTCAAACTCTGGTCTCCTGTGTGAAAATCCAACTTAATAACCACTAGACCAAAGGGACATCGCTTTGTTCCGGGGGTAGATACTCTACTTTGGAGGCCATCACAACAGAGGCTGTAGCCACTCTGCTACACACACACACTAGCACACATTTACTTGATGTGTGTCCACTTTTTATACAATCCCATATTCATCAATGACGCACAACCAGTGCGTGTTTTTCATAGAGCTCTGCACATTTCTGATTCTTCCACTTATTTCTTTTGTCTTTAGACTTAAGTAACCTGTTGCCATGTATGTTTAACGTATATTTCTCTCCTCAGCCCCTGGCCGTTTTCTTTGACTGATTCTGTCCAGCCTGTGGCCTTGCGTGTGAAAAGACCGTTTATTGCTCTGGTAATGGTATTTATGCATTCATCGAGATAGAGAAAGCAAGTTTAGTTTTCAACAGCAATGTTAAATGTTAATGCTGAGATAATAGACCATATTTTGTTGATCGGATTCTTGTCCTGTACATGATAGTAGAATAAACTGGTCCAATAAATGGTCCAAGCAGTTTTCAATGAATTAGAAATGAGTGCCTGCACATGCATGCGTGTGCTTGTGCACTCATGTGCTTGTGCACTCAAGACTCATGTCTTGTGTGTGTGTATGTGCATGCTATCTCCACAGAACATGCCAGAGTCCAGTTGGCTGACAGAGCTCTTATGGACATTGTTTACTCCATGTACGGTGTATCATGTAAGGTACTGATTTGTGTCTCCTTATTTGCATCACCTGTTAAATTGTTCTCGGATTTACATTCAAACTGTTCATTTGGTTATCGCGACAAGCAGCTTGCAGCTAAATAATAGGCTGGGATTGGCTCATTGTCAGTATCACTCTGTAACAACACAGAAGTCTATCCTCGTAGACCCCTGGGAGATGGATTGCTGAGGTCTAGTGCAACAACTACAACAAGTAAGATGCGTTTTATTGCGCATAGGAAGCGAACACAGTTCCTAGGTTGCTATAACAACAAGTGCCCCAACTCTAAACCTAAACAGTGGTGTACTGTAAATAGGTTTTCAATCTAATGAGTTCCGGGATGCAGGGGAGGGTCTTTTAGAGGAGTTCCAGGGACATTTGATTGAGTCCCTCCTAGGAATGTTAGGAGATTTTTTAGTGTTGTCAAGATAGATACTGTTGTTTTTTCCAACTTCGATGTGTTTGGAAAAGTATTGATTTGTCTATCGCAGAACCGCAGTGATTGCATGTAGTGAGTCTTCAGTCAGGCTTGTGGTGCTCTTGCAGGATGCAATGGGTGAATGGCATTTGTGTCCTTTCATGCGATTGCACTTTTTAGATGCGATCAACATTGCTGCCTAAACTATACCTAAACCTAACCAAACCAGTAAAATACCTATATTTAAATGTAACCTCAGTGAAACTGTTCCTAAACCTAACCTATGGACATTTATTTCCACCGCTCTTCGAATTCTAAAAAAGAAAACAGCCCTACAACAAATACAGAGATTTTCCTCAGTTTTCCTCCTGACACTTTGTGTCATCGTTGTTATATCTTTATATGTTGTGTGTTTGACAGTTGGCTCCCACCAGTTTCCAAACAGGACAGTGAGACAGAGCAGGACATGGCCGACAAGGTCCAGGAGGTAAACCTTACATTTTGTGTTTGCTTTCACTTCTTAATCATCTTCTGTAATAATAATATACATTATGAACTTTATTTGTATAGCGCTTTTACTCGTTAATAATTTCAACAACATTAGCTAATGATTAACTGATAAAATAAAAAATAAAAGTGCACATGGCTGTCGGGTCAAATAACTATCTTTGTATGTATTTAAGCCTATAGTTTTATTTTATGGATGTCAGTAAGGCCATTGCGCTGTCTGTCTGTCTGCAACATGGCACACGCAGCGGCACATGCTATATGGAGTTTACGCATGTGGCTCGTTCAATGATGGACTCACCACAGAGAGCTATTTGGTCATCTGTGTTGTCTATATTGTCGAGGAGCAATGCAGGTAAAACATTAATCCACTCGTGTTACATAGAATATGTGGTACAAGCTCGAGTCTTTGGAGCGAGTTGTGCGTTCAAACTTGAAGATGTTTTTTTCCTGCTATCTGACTGCTTTAGTTCAGGCCCGGATCTAACATTTCACAATTGGGGGGCAGGCAAAATATTGCATTATGCGGCAGCTTAATCATATTCAGGCCGTTTTGGGGGGCATTCCCCCTGTGCACAGGGCGTGCATATCCGGCACTGCTTTAGTTGCAATCTATCCCCGTTGCGTTTCCTCCTTTTTCTTGTAGCTGTAGACAGCATTATCAGCGAGGCTATTTGCAAACGGGACAAACAGAACAATTCTATATTGCAGTACTGATACTATTTTTCCAACCACTTAATACCTCTTTTTGTTTCAATGCTTTCCCTTTCAGCTTCTAGCACGTGAACTCGGTGTGGCCTCAACTCGGATCACAAAGGCTGATAAAGCAGAACACATCAAGAGGAAAAGACACACAGCACCACAAACTACAGCAAGTAGGAATAATGTCAAAAACCCTTGATATATTGTTTTTTTCTCTGAGATTTTAAGTCAGTATGCATGGCTATGGAGGGGCAGTAGTTAGAAAGAACCCAGGCTCCCCCAGAGTTAGTGTCCTTGAGCAAGACACTGAATTCCCTAATTGCTCCTGATGTGCAGGTTGGTGCCTTGCATGGTTCCTGCTGCCATCGGTGTGTGAATGTGCGTGTGAATGGTAGGATGAGCAGATCCAAATTGTCCATTTGAGGGACAGAAGTGTTGCATGTGTGTGAAACAGTTGAGTGGGAAAATGTGGGAAAGTGTGTTTTGCAAATTATTAATGTCTTGATGTCAATATTCCAGAGATAAGTCAGGATTTCAATTCAAATATATAAAAAAAATAGCTGCACGTTTTGAGCTTGTACATAAGTTATTTTTTCAACAACAGTATGCAATGTGGCCTCTCTGGAGTGAATGTGGAAATATGGCACCATATTATGCATAGGTGTGGGCGTTTTAGCTTTCATCCAATCCGTGTTGGTCTTGCCATTGCCTTTAATTCATCCCATATCTATTCCCCTTATCCCTACTGCTATGCCTACGCCTAAACCCGCAGCCTCGCTGCATTTATCCCAAGTCTACAAAAGGTTATAAAGAAATGTCAAAAAAGTCGGGAAATTATCTTCCAAAACAGACGTCTTTTTGATCATTCATATCTCGGTCAATTCTGGTCCATTTTTTACATTTAAAAATGCATGGGGACGGCAAACATCACTCTCTCAGATGCTGTATAGAATATGCAGGTAGGTCTATGAAGCGGGATCAAGCAAAACTTAACTGTCAGGAATTTGGTGGAAACGTGAAAGCAGCAGCAATGTGTCACAAGTTAATTAATGTATTTAATTATATCACATACCTTACCTAAACGGTCACTGCTGTCGGTCACTTCCTAAACAGGAAGTGACCTACAGCAGGCAATCTACAGCAGTTTATTGGACAATCGATATATAAGGAGATGAACTGAACTGACGCAGCAGCTGTTCCACGTGGACATCTCCAATGTGCACAGATGCCTGCACGTGGCTGTGCCTTCTCGTATAGTTTAGCGGGTGCTTTGAAATCCTGTTATCTATTTCCCAAATCTATTTGACGAAACTAGCAACTTAGGGGACTGCGTGACGAGCACGCCTATGACCACACCCCCAGTCGCAAATAACCGTGTCTGCATAAGAAATTGTGGCTAAGGGAAGAGGAAAGGCGACGGAAATACCAATAAGGGAATTCGTTGCAGGTTGTGGGCAGCATCAGGGACAAGGCATGTAACGAAAATGGAGCCCTTTATGTCTGTTTATTCTCTGTATTAGGTGCGAGGCCTGCCTCCATCTCCCTCAGCTTCATGGTTCCCAGCCTGGGGACAGAGGATCATAGGATTATTAGGATGGCTCAGCAGGTGAAGGACGTGCTGCCTGATGTCCCGCTCAACGTCATCGCCAGGGACTTAGGTAGGGACTTAGAAGTATAGTGCTTATTAACGTAGGGCTTCACAATTTTGCATAAGAATAAAACCTTGATTTTTTTTTTCTCTAAAACCTCAATTTCGATTTCGATTTTTGAGGGTAAAAGTACAAAAAAGACAATTATTTATTTTAAATATGTTTTTATTTGATCCCTCCCTCCAACAGAGAATAGGGTGGTTCTTATTGAAAAAAAAACATGATGGATAAGTGTGAGAGTGTACAAGTAGAACCAAATGTACCCTAGCGGATCCATTTGGTTCACATTTGTACACTCAGGAAAAAAGGTCCTAAAAGAAAAATCATTAACATGGTGAAACACAACTTGATGATGTCATCAAGTTGTGTTTCACCTTGTGTCCACACAACATCTCTAAGGTATTTATCTTTAGTGTAAGGTATTAATTAATGACAGTAAAATGTAGAAAATGGGTGGAATTTGTTACACTTAACACTGGAAAATGTATGTTTAAGTGATATAACGGGCAAAAACTCCAGTGATTAGTTGACTAACCGATTAATCGATTACTACAATAGTTGAATAATCGATTTGATTACAATTCATTGATTAATCGCTGGAGCCCCATTAGAAATATATCGCACATGAACATGTGGAACATCGTTGTCTATAAATTTGTATTTACTTGTGTTCATACAAAAAATGTTGTAGCTCGTCCCGAAGAAAGGGCAAGAACGTTTTGCATATTCTAAATTCTAAGGGATTGTGTTTGTTGTTCAGCCAAAACCAACTGCATCGACACCACCATCACAAACCTACTGGAGAGCCCAGAAGAAGCAGGTGGAGCCAGTAGTTCATCATCTACATTTGGACCTTCCAGAAACTCCTGGGACTCCTCCTTGTCTTCTTCTGCTCCTTTTCCCACTGTCAAGGTAGTGGAATTTGGTCTTTTGACTTGGCAAGATGTCAAAACATCAACTATTTCTGTACTGTAACGTGTTTTGGTTGTGTTTTAAGTTCATGTCATACTTTAGCTATTGAAAAATATCAGAGCTACAAGCTCATAGCGCTATGAGCTTGTAGGTCTGATATTTTTTTGAAAAATCATGAAAATGTGGCACAAATCTTTGAATATATTATTTCAGAAGCAAAACATTTTTAAACCCATTTTTTTTTGCTTCTGGGGGATCCCTAGAACAGCAGCTAAAGCTAAATATAGATAATTCTGGTGGTCCTTGGCATGAAATATGTTTAGCATCACTATCTAGTGTCAGAAACTAGAATCTACTGTAGTGTCGGAATCTAGAATCTAGTGTCAGAATCTAGAATGTAACTTCAGAAACTAGAATCTAGTGTCAGAAACTAGAATGTCAGGACAAAATGGGTTAAATAAGTGGGGGCATCTAAATGCATCTTGATTAAATGTGTGCTTTTCACTGCTTTCTACCAAGCAAGTTAAAGTCTTAGTCAACTGCGCTGCGACAAGGCTGACTGTTTCTGTGTGAAGTCAGGGACTGTAGACGGCGTTAGAGGGAGGGAAACGGGGTAAAATCCCGTAAGGGGGCACTTTACTGTAGTGCTTTATACAGTATAGTATATCCACTATAGCTGGTACATATCCATGTATAAAATAATCATAAGCCGACTTGTTTTTGTAGCTTTTGTTTCAGAAACATAATACAATTTTATGTCTTGAGATTTTGCAGAATTCAATTTAGAGTACACAGAAGTGTTTCTTTTTTTTTCTTAAGCCTAGCCATTACCCTGTGAACAATTAGTGAAGGCTGAATACATTCTGCAGCTCACACTTGTTTTCTTATTCATGTTATAACTGCATTCTAAATTCATTCACAGTCTGCTGCCAAAACCTTTGGGAAATCACCAACCGACAGACATTTGTCACTGCAGGAGAGGAAAGATGCACTCTATAGTTTTGCAAGAAGGCAAGTTCCCCCACCCCCACCCAATTACAATCTCCACAATTAGTTTGTTGTTTTTTTTTCAACAATTTTGATACCACAGCCCAGTATTTATTCAGCAACTGAGCTACGGACCACCATATGAGGAGGTCTAATCTTGCAGATCAAAACAACTTTTTGTTTGTTTGTTTTCTTCCACAATTCCATGCTGTATTTTGGAAAGATAACAGGCAGCTGTCATCAAAATAATGATTCTTCTACATTTTCTAGTTTTGTAGATTCTTGAAATTTAAGTAAACTGTTAAACATTTATTTTACTCTTGGGAGCGCAAGAGTTTATGCATTTTATGCTCCCAAGAGTTAAAGGTCTAAGAGTCCATTTGATTACTCCACCTGGAACACTCAAGGACTACTGGTGGTCCCCAGACCACTGGTTGAAAACCACTGCTGTACTTGAATGACGTTATGTGAAATATTGCCATTACAACTACAGCATGTTAGTATTAGAGAGGAGTGTTACACAAAATAAACTGTTCCTTCACCACTTTTAGCATATTGTTGGGGGGAAACTGAGACGTTAAATTGTGTTTTATTTCCAACTTTATTACCCAGACGCTACATTGAAAAGCACGGCCTGGATCAGGAAGACATTCACTGAATATACGAGTGAAGTCATCACTGCATCGTTGAAGAGTGAAGCCTAATTTATATTTTGTCGTACGACTGACTGCCTGCCAGTCACCAAACTTTTTTTTCCCCAACACAAAAATGTAAACGCAGCAGCAAGACATTTTTGCCAGTGGGAAAATCAACGCGACAAGTTATGAATTAAATGGGAGTAAGAAGAGCACATTTACAATGCTGGAATGTCTTACTTTGAACGGTGGACTCATTCATTGGTCAACTGATGTTGGAAACGGATTTCACACAACTAGCGCCGCAGATATCCTGAACATGTACATACAGTATGTCAGTGGAAAGGGTCATCATCATGCATGTTTAAAAAACCTTCATTCTGGCATTCTCCAAGACATAATTTTGATAACAGTTTATATTACGATCCAGTGACTGTGAATCATTTATTTATTTTTATAATGCCCAGACTCATCGATGACAATAAAGTTCAGCTTGACCTTGCTTTTAAGAAAAACGTAATTTATTGATGAGGATATTGTCCTAAGTCCCCAATGTGCATTTATCTACAAACCTGTTAAAATGAAAGGAAAAGTAATAGATTTTCCTTCATTTATCATGCTTTAGAGGTGGGGTTTTCAACCTTTTTCATAACAGGGCCCACTATTTATTCAGAATATGAGCCACGGAGGACCTCCATTTGAGGACATTTTATCCCCACAGACCCCGCAAAACTTAGATTTATTTATTTATTTATTTTACTTTAGTGCACAATTCGAATCTGGATTTGGGAAACAAAACAGTCAAATATACAGATCAAAATGGCCATTAATCTTCTACATTCTCTAGTTGTGTAGACGTGGGCTAATTCACATGATGAATATTTTAGCCCATTTGGTTTTCATTTCTACGCTAAGAGTTACAGCTGGTTAACCAACTGTCCATCATTTAGCCTGGGGGACCACTGGGAACTCTCTCAAGGACCACTGATTGAAATCCACTGCTTTAGAGTTAACATTATTCAATTGTGATAGTATTTGAATACTGAATACAGTATTCAATACGTCACCTGCAATGCTCTGGTTACCGACAGTCGCCAGAAGAGGGGAGCGAAGAGCTTGTTATAATGGAACTTTATGGAGCTGTTTTATTTGTTCTTCCTTCCATGATACCCATTTATTTGGGGGTCCTACTAGCGTTCTGGGGGTATGAGAAGATGGTTGATTCCAGAGATCTTGCAAAGGGGAAAAAAATAAATAAATCAACAATAATTGTAAATGAACAAAAAAAGCTATATGCAGCGTATATGGTTGCAAGTAGTATTGGTGTTTAATGGAAGTGGATGAATGGATGGTATTTGGTGTGACAAAATCTGAAAAACAAAGAAAACCGGTATTGAGGGAATTCATCATGCCAGAGGGCAGCTGTTCAAGCTGCTGAGTTAAAAGGCCACTTCACCCGTTCTGCAACCAGATCTTATTTTAATGAGGTTTAGGACACACTAGGAACACTTTCCTGGAGGTTTTTATGTGTTTTTACAATTAGTCATTCTGCAGTCCAGGCCATAGGGTGCACATTTCAAATTGTGCCACCGTTGTACAACACATGCTAGTAGGGACTTTAATCAGACGACTGGCGTCTCTCTACTACGGCAACAGGAAGTAGATCAGTGCTCTATAGATAAACCTGCTTGCCGTAGCAGCCATTCCTACTACGGCAGAACCTACACTTTAACGTAGTGTCCACAACGCCTGTTTGAGACATGCTGCATAGATGAGTCACCATGGTAACCCTTTGCCGTTGTGGATGGCTGTTTGCTTAGCGATATTGACAGCTACGTTGAGCCGCCAAGGGAGCTGTTGTGAAAAGAGTACTACTATCAACTTTGAGTGACTGCACTTTCTTCCAGCAGTGACATTTTAAAGGGATTGTTTTTTTTTTTTTTTAATTTGAATTATTTTTGTAATTTTTCTGAGCTCATCTGCACCAACAGAACCTGACCTTTTCACAAACTGTGCGTTTTCTGGTTTTGACTCAAGTGCTGTATTTTTTTGGCATTCTGCAAATCCCATTATGCCAACGGGATTTGCCTGCATGTCACTGTTTTTGCTTGTTTTCATCCCTGCTAGAAAAACCAACCTGATTTCTAGGCTGGTCTTTGCTGGTTTATGCTGGTCTAGCTGGTGGTTTATGCTGGTCTTTGCTGGTCTAGCTGGTGGACCATGCTGGTAGACCAGCATGAATTTAGCTGGTGATTCTGATCTAGCTGGTGGACTAGCATACCAGCTACAAAACACAACATATGCTGGCTGTTCTGGTATGCTGGTTTGTGCTGGTCATGCATGTTGTTTTTCCAGCAGGGATTGCAGCTCGAAATCCTTCCAAGCCCCACTAGTCCAAGAGCATTAGCTCAAAATTGGAGGAATGACGTGCTAAAAGTCCCTGTGAATCCCCATTGTGCTTTCTGAGATATTCAAGATGGTGTCCAAAATGAGGGGTGAATAGGGCAAAAAATTAAACTGAGATATATTTCTTTCATTTTCATTGGATGCCATCTTGAATATCTCAGAGAGAAGCCTACAAGGGGGGTTCACAAGGACTTTTAGTATGTCATTCCTAAAGGTATTCTGAACATATCCTGAAAATTTCAGCTTGTTACTTATTTGTTCCGGGTGTAACCCTGTTACTACTGGACTACCCAGAAAACTCCAGAGCACAGAAAAATCCATGGAATGGTCAGGTCAGGTTCAGGGTGTTTTTCTGGGTGTAATTGAGGACACTGAGTGGCTTATGCAGGTGTGGAACAGTGGGAGGGGTTTCATTTATTTATTTATTTATTTATTTACGCCTTCAAAAGTCAGTTGATATGCACCTCAGAATGTGGGCGAGAAATGAAACATAATTGTTCCACAATGACTTAACATTTTGCACTGAAACAGCTCTCAATATTGTGTACATTACAAAGTATACACCCTGCCGTATATTAAACAGGGGTACAGAAATTACTAACTATAGACCTGTTGGCAATTAATACGAGTGGATAACAGGAAGCCTAGCAGTAACTATAAATGCTTAATGTTGACACTACCACTTTTAATCAGATCATAAGGAGGTCTATAAGGAGGCACGTTGTGACACCTCCATGAATTCACTAGCAGTAAGTATTACATGTTAATGTTATTGTAACTTTTCCTGCAAAAGTAGTGTAAGGATATTACTCTGCCAACATGGGTAGGCCTAATATGGAATGCCTCTTTACTTATTACAAATGAGCTTGTTGCGTGATGTGAAAATAGAACAGACTTACAAGCTATCAACAGATAACAACGGAGATGTGCAGTAAGGGGTCATAAGTAAAGTAAATATATTATGCCCAACATTGTTTACTAGTCACTACACAAGCTAGTACACATGGCAAGGTATCACACACAGAGACCTTACATTATACCTAAACACATCCTTTCCTCTGTTAGTCTCACAGCTGTGAGTCAGTTGGTTCAATGGTTGCTACTGTACAACATTGCTGACCTTTTAACCTCCTACTTCCACATCCCGCAGGTCACATGACTCTGTTCTCCTAGTATAGTTGTCACATGAACTAAACCCGGGCTCAAATAGGACACTTTTGGACAAAAAATAGTGGGCCGTCATTATGTAGGCCTTCACACCATAGTCCGTAAGACAAGAAAATAAAAACAAAGAGTGAAACCACTGTGAAACATGTTCAGATGGTTTCCTACCACAGCAATCTATAAAGGACCCACCCATGGTACTACTTCTGTTTTTCTATAGATAGATAGGCTATTTATACAATTAATCCTTGTAGCCTACTGCTGATCTACCAACCAGGACTATTAGTACTACTGGCTTTCTATTTCAACATTTCCTACGGTATCACACACACTAGTATGTATTGATATATTGAATATTGAATTCCCTCTCAATTTTAAGAGCCTGCAAATCCCAATATTGAATTCAGTCTCAATTTTAGGAGCCTCCAAGACCCAATGTTGAATTCAGTTTCAATTTTAGGAGCCTCCAAGTCCCAATATTGAATTCAGTTTCAATTTTAGGAGCCTCCAAGTCCCAATATTGAATTCACTCTCAATTTCAGGACCCTCCAAGTCCCAAACGTGCAGGAATTATCTACACAGAGTTATGAGAACTCCGTTCACTTCATGGGGCTTCAATCCATTGGCAGCTTTTCTAGACAGATTGAGAATGGAGACAATACATAGGGACAAGTGGGGTACCGGAAGTAGGCAGAAATGCTTTGTACTCAGGCAACAGCTCAGGCAGCGACTTTACTTGTTTACTGCCAACATTAAAACAGTTGAATGACATATCGAAATAAGCAGCTTAAAATAGCTCCGATTTGCGCCGTAGTCGATGAAAAACAATGTATTTCCAACTCCGGTTTGTCCCTATTAAGGCTAGTAGGCTACATGAGCAACAGCGGCTCGAGCGCTCAGTTTCTGACCCCCTCAATGTCGCAACTCTGACACTAGCCGTTGCTGATCTCCCTGTAATGCCCAGAGTCTCCTCCCCCATCTACAGTCAACAACACTGACCAGCTGCTGTCTCATTGTTGGAGGTCTGATATCTGCCTACTAGTGTTGTGTAAACTGATTAGAGAAAAACAAAAACAAACACACTCTGCTCCTGTCCACACCGACTAGTGGACACTAGCGGGTCCCCTTTCTGCTCGAATCCTTCTGCTTTTTCATTTATACACAACAACAGTCATGGACGTTTCCGGAGCGTTCCACCTCCGCTTGGCCGCGGTGGTGGCGGTGATGATGGCCGTGGCCGTCGGCTCGGTGCGGGGCTTGGGCGAGGACCTGGACCGGCCTCTGATCGGAGCACCCGGGTCTCCCATCCGGCTCTTGGAGACCGACCCCGGCCTGAAGAAGGCCCTGACGTTCGCGGAGGAGCGCTACAACCTGGGCTCCAACACCATGCACGTCCGCAGGGTCAGCAGGCTGATCTCTGCAAGCAAACAGGTATTTGAATGAAGGCATTCAGGTATGAATATTGTTGTTTTCTTTTATTTGGTCATGCTGTTATGTCGTCATGTTATCTGTGTCTAATCCAATTCTACAGACAGATAACCATAAACCGTTATTAACCGTTATTACACACAGGCCTACTCTACTAACCTACATACCACTACTGTGCATGTTTTTGTAAACAACTACGTCAGCCAGTCATCCAGTGTGTGCACCAGCAGCTGTGCTGTTTGCATTCATTTCAATTTCAATTCAAAGCAGCTTTTATTGTCATGAGAAAACAAACCTTTACATTGCCAAAGCAATGGTCACAAATACAATAGTATACAGTATATAGCAAAGTTGGAAGGGGTACAGAGCTTTGTAAACAGAGTTATGTCATAGTGCATTGTTACATGTTATGACAAGGAGTTTTGTTTTGTTTTTTGTTTGTTTAACAGGCGTAAAAACTCTGGACAAATTGTGATACTTTTTCCTCAAGAATATGCAGAAAGAAACAAAAACAGATTTGAAGGACAACTTTTTTCAACCAAGTTTCATGTTTTAGGTTGTTATTAGAGGAAGCAAAAGATGGGAGTTAATTGTTTTACATTCCTTGCTTTCTTTAGTTTTATGGATTTTAGCTAAGGGAGGGGGCATTCGAACATGGTTCTAAATACATATTTATTTTCAATTAAAGCTATTTCTTTTTTATTATCTACTACAGTCCTACTAAACCCCAGGCAATTACATCTGGCCACGGAGGTTCACAGGATCTTCTGAATGTGAAGGAGGCAGCACACTGCACTGCACTTTACACATATTTGAGTATACTGACCCAGAGGCTCAATATGGCAGTTTGTCACATTCAGTAGATCATTTGTGGCCAGATGTAATTTCCTGGGGTTTATAAATAAAATAAATCACTTTAATAAAAAATAAATCACTTTAAATTTTTGGTTGAAACAAACTAAAGTTGTCCGCATCTCTGTTTCCATGAGCATGGTGTAGAATAGAAGATAGCACAGCATTCATGATTCACTGCAAGAACTGTGACATCTGCGCATCCCTGAATGAACCAATGAAAGGCCAATTTGTTCTCCAACTCCCCATCATTTAGCTGTATTGCGGAGACCACCTGCAGCAAACCCCTCTCAAGGAGCACTGGTGGTCCTTGGGCCACTGGTTGGAAAACCAACCACTGATCTAGACTAGAGGGATCACAAGTCATCACATGATGTGATGTCATAGGGCTAGAAGCACTCTAAACCTATGATTATAAACCATACTTAGTGGTAATACTGTGTGTGTGCGTGTGCGTGTGTGTGTGTGTGTGTGCGTGTGCGTGTGCGTGTGCGTGTGCGCGCGCGCGTGTGTGTGTGTGTGTGTGGTTGCATGCTTGCATGTGCGTGTGTGTGAGTGCACACATATTTGACATGTCAAATCTGTGCACATTACAGTCACATGCGCATGCACGCATGTGACTGTAATGTGCACAGATTTGACATGACAAATATTTCTTTCAACTGTCAGCAAAGACAAGATTGCTCCTCCCTATTTGTCTGCTGTACTTGATTTTTAAATTAATTATTGAGTACGGTATTTAACTTTCACAGTTTGGACACTGGTCACTATTTTTGGACACCCACCTAGAAAATAGATTATCATTGAGGTAACACCTCACTATATGGCCTCAAAGGACCTCTTTGGCTGCATGGGCCAGGATCAAATTCAACACCTCACTAGGGTGCTGAGAGGTCACACCTCTCTAAACCAAGCCCTATGTTAGAATTCACTCCTCTAAGTCGTTTAACCATCCTGTACTGTATGCAACACGTTGTAGTGTTCTAAGCAGTGTTATACTTTAGTTTAGCTATTGAAAAATATCATACCTACAAGCTCATAGCGCACCACCGAGTGGCGCGCTATGAGCTTGTAGTGTTGGTATTTTTGAAAAATCCTGAAAATGATGTGCAAATCTTTGAATATATCTTTTCACAGCAAGCACTTTTAAATCAAATCCTTGCCTCTGGGGGATCCCTAGAACAACCTCCTTGTCATCAAATATCTTGATCATTACTGACACATGAACATATTTTTTTCAGGAAAACTAGAATCTAATGTCAGACACTAGAATCTAGAGTCAGAAACTAGAATCTAGACTCAGACACTAGAATTTACTGTCAGAAACTAGAATCTAGAGTCAAAATAGAGTCAAAAACTAGAATATAATGTAGTGTCGGGGACTAGAATTTTAGCTGTCAAAAGCTAGGATTTAGTGTCAAGAACTACAATCTAGCATCAGAAACTTGAATCTAGAGTAAAAAAAAAACTAGAAAGAGAGTCAAAAACTAGGACCTAGCACCGGAGACTAGAAATTAGTGTCAAAAACTACCTGTATAATCTAGTGTCAGGATTAAAAGGAACAGTACTCTTCTAAACTCGAATTGTATTTTAATTGTATTCAATGTTTTTCAAAATACATATTGAAGTTATATGTTTTGTTCTTGATATGCTGAACATTGTTATGTGTCATATTTCGTTTTGCAGATGCTACTGTGCAACTCTCATGTAACGCTGTAAAAACTATGTTTAAGTTAGAAAGCACCCATGATAAATAGCAACAAACTTCGTGATTATTTGACCTTCCGATTAACCGATTACTAAAATAGTTGACAACTCAATGAATAATCGATTCAATTATGATTAATCGTTGCAGCCCTAAATGAAACATTTAAAGGTCAAAAAAGGAACATTTAAAACATCATATAAATACATAGTAATCAAAAGCAAACGGAACAAAATTTCTTGTGATGTTACAGTGGAATTTTTAAACAAGCCAGACGAAATGTAACCACATGTTTAAACGTGTAGTGTCTGCAAAGTAAATATAAAGTGCTCTTTTAGAGCGGTTTTGAAAGAGAGTTTTATGCCCCGAAGGCAGGCTACTGATCTTTGGGTCCCAAAACGATAACGTTTGTGTTTTTGTGATTGCAGTTGGTGAAGGGAATCCGCTATTCCATCACAGCAGAGTTGAGCAACACGCAGTGCAAGAAATCTACTCTCCTCAGAACCTGTGACTTCTATCCTGAGCCACACCAACTGAAGGTAGGCTGTGAAAGTGTTGGGATGACATGCTCATTTATAATTATGTTATGTTATTGTTACTAGCTGCACATGATTGACAAGACATACAGCTAGAACTAATGCTCACTAATCTCTGCCTTCATTCATTCGTTGTTCCACCTATGCATAGTCTAAGACTTTTTCTTATCAGCATTAACCCCACCTCTTGAAACCAAGAAATGAAGTGTGCAGAGTGAATTAACACAGGATTGATTGTTTATTTAGCTACTACTATTTTACAACCACAACTAATAATACAGGACTTCAATAGAATGAGTTTGGGTGTAGACAGCTTTAAACAAGATACATAGTATACAACATATTGGGCTCTATTTTGAGTTTCTTAGCCTCGACACCCAGGCTTTCATTTTCGTCCGCCTTGCGCGAAAACGGAAAGCCTGGACTAACGCGCGTTGGAAAGTGGCCTTGAGGGGCGTGTCAACCTTCTGGGGTGGGCGTCGCTCTAAATGATGTGACGTAGAACAGCAGTGGACGTGCGTGGGAGGGGCCGGAGATGACGACACGTTAGTGAGATCAAATCAGATCGCAGCACTTCCGCCGTGTGGATCCCACGACACCCCCGCCCCCCAAGGCCAAAATCATTGAGGGCTAGACCAGGCTAGGAGTTTCTTAAAGGTATCGTGACATTAAAAACACGTTTTTGTTCATTTTTTGTGTTTTGGGGGGGTTCTTGACAACAATTACACCATAAAAAGTCGGTATTTGAACATTCAGTGGTTTCTCCGTATTTTGTAGTTATGCTAATTAGTTTCAAAAACGGCTCGTCTGGTTGGGCACCGGATAGTTGCGTGTACATCACGGTAAACACCCACCCACAGCCGTGCTGTCTCCAGCCTCCCCTGCTCTACTCTCCGCCTCTCTCCTCCGTTTGAAGGACGTGCACACATAGACCATGAAGGGAGCTCGAGCCTCTTTTACACCGACGGCTGTAAACGACAGCCCAGATCATGAATGCAATTTCGCTAGAAGTGCCCTCTCATCAAACATGGCACTGCCCTAAACACTCTCTGCATGTCCCTGCATGTCCCGACACTGCCGAGATACCCGAACAGAGAGAGAGAGAGAGAGAGAGAGAGAGAGAGAGAGAGAGAGAGAGAGAGAGAGACAGAGACAGAGAGAGACAGACAGACAGACAGACAGACAGACAGACAGACAGACAGACAGACAGACAGACAGACAGAGAGAGAGGTTTGATTATTGTGTAAAATAATTCCCTTCTTCCACCTTTCACTCTGGGGCACGCTGCCGTTCGCAGCCTAGAGCAATCTAGTCTCAGCGTTGCGACATTGAGGGGTCAGAAACCGAACGCTTTGCGCTGTTCATGCAGCATGAGTAGGAACAGACTAGAGTTGGAAATAGCCCTACGATATTTTCAACAAGAGCAACATGCCAACTGTTGTCATGTTTATGTTGTAGCCTATCTACTATTACTACAAAACGAACTAAAATAAAGGGTTTTACGACCATTAAAGCTGTCTCTGCCTACTTCAGGTCCAGGACTTGTCCCTATTTGCTGCCACCATTCTCAATAGATGTTGATGTAGAAGAGCCTCCATTAGACTGGCCCCATGAAGTGAACGGAGTTTGCACAACTCTATACCCTAAGTTCTGGCACAGCAGCCGGTCTCTGCCTGCCTCTCTGTCCCTCTCTCTCTGTCTCTGCTCGATCATTTTACTTTGATATAACCCGTAATTTGTGCGACATCGGCTAGGATTCTGTTTATATTATTGATTAGGCCTACTATTTACAAACAACTGATATAAAGAGTATAGATTAGAATCAATGTCGTATACAGCAGTTTTAAAACCAATGGTCCGGGGACCACCAGTGCCCTAGGCTGAAATCCAGCCTGGTATTGTGGGTCTGTGGGGTGAAAATGTCATCAAATGGTGGTCCATGGGTCAAACGCTGAATAAATAGTGGTCCCTGGTATCAAAATGGTTGAAAACCACTTTAATGCAGTACAGTTGAACTGCTGATCACCAAATATTTAGTCTCAAAGACAAGTCTATGGATTTGTTCGGGACACTAAAAATGAGGCAACCACAGTGTCAGTGGTCTAGTTAGTATTTCCTGTCTATTCAACCAAGATCAGCTATTTTTGTTATATATGAATTGAAATCCTGAATTATTTTAGAATAATGACATCACAATGTTAATAATTAACTATCCTATTAACTAACCACATTTTGTCCCCTTTCCCCACTCAACATGTCCCACACATGCAACACTTATTTTACCTCAAATGAACAGGACCTGGCCACCCTATCTAGGAGGCGGGGAAGTTTGTTGGAGAGGAGGGGTAGAGGGGTGGGTGGGTGGATCATGACAGTGATTGACATAGAAGGAGTAAAGTACGACCCCTAGTGGCCAAAAGAATGTGTTTTTCTCCATGCCCCATTAGAATGTAAAAGAAAGGGACCAAAAACACATTAATTGAGTATTTTTTTCTATGAAAGCCTGTTAAACACATTTTGAGGATCATCTCCAACATAATAAAATAATGTTACAAATAATGTCACGATACCTTTAAGTATCAGAAATTAAGTCAAAACTGGAGGTGTGGCAAAGCTGTTTGGCCACTGAAAACATCCAAACATCTTTACCACACCTACAAGTTTTGACTTAAGCCATAAGTCCTGATACTTAAGAAACTCACAATAGGGCCAATTATATTTGATGGGAAAATTGTTCAGTGTTGAAAGTGAGAGTGAAGAAAGGGAACAAATCATATCATTGGACTATAGACCTTTTTAGCAGACCTGAGAAACAACAAGAAACAAGGAAACAAGAAATAAGGAACTGAAATGTCAGCCATAATGTGTTTGTGTTCCAACTTTATCTGTCTGCATGGGACTCACTGGATAGAGCTCTCTCATCATGATTCCAACTTTATCTGTCTGCATCAGAAATCACTGATGGTGAAGAAAAAGAACTTGAAACTTTGACTAGGCGTTCCTGAGCAGACTAACCGAGAAGAATATATAAACTATAAGGAACTGAAATTGCAGACATTTAGCTGTGTAAATTGTGTGTGCCTGTGTGTGTGCATGTGTGTGTCTGTATGTGCATGCATGAGAGAGAGTGTTGTGTTTTGTGTAGTCAGGCGGTACATCAATCTTGCGTGAGAAGAGTTTAGCATTTCATAACCTTTCATAACCTCTCTTCCTTGCTTTGTTCTGCTTTAGTCTTTACAATTGTAATCTGGTGACTTATAGTGGCCTATTAAGCCCAGTGCAAATACATGTAACAAGTTAGCTTTGTTCTTAATATGTCATCCTCTGAAGTACACGTTGGCTCTCAGTCGCTGACACATTGTTTTATCTGTAGAGGCGAAACAATTCAACCATACCTGCCGGTTCTCAGAGGTGATATGCCTGTGTTTTAACATCACCCCCCCCCCCCTCCCCTTCCTGTGCCTGCTAGACGGAGGTGTGTTTGTTTGAGATCTGGGACATCCCGTGGCAGGGCACTTCAACGCTGCTCAAACAGAAGTGTCAGCCTGCAGGTCAGTCTAATGTCTGTCTGGTCAGTGACTCTCGACGTTTTGGGTCCATTCAACTGCACATGGAGGATCGATTATTTCTGCTGCATCCATTTGAGCAGAGTTCATCATCCCTTGCTTTGTTTTAACACTCAACTTCAGGGACCTCCCTAGCTGAAAAGACAAATGTGTTCCCCATAAATAGAAGTTATTAGTTTGTATAATCATTTCTCAGGTTAAAATAGGTTCATGTTGCTGTACTTTGTGACCTTGTTATCTAGTAAAGTGCTATATAAATAACATTTGTCTATCTGTGTTCCTTCTCAGTACAACAACAGCCTGAGGAGACCAACAGCGTCAATAATCAGCCGCCGTCTACCAGCCAACCACTGGAGGTGACACATATTGATAACTATATCAGCATATTGATCGCCTCCGACTTGGTCTGATGTTAATGTTTACTCGGACGAGGAGAATCTGTTACATACTATCGCTATACTGCCATGCTAAGCGTGTGTGTGTGTGTGTGTGTGTGTGTGTGTGTGTGTGTGTGTGTGTGTGTGTGTGTGTGTGTGTGTGTGTGTGTGTGTGTGTGTGTGTGTGTGTGTGTGTGTGTGTGCGCTGTCCTCAGTCCGTGGAGCTGCTGGGACAGTTCAAAGAGTTTGTGACCAAATACAATAAAGTCTACAGCAGCCAGGAGGGTGAGTGTGTCGTCCACAAATACTACTGACTAAACATAACAGAACAGAACAATGCCTCTGTTTGTGTGGCTGCACCGTGCTACACAGAGCTTGTATTTCCACAAATTTCCAGAGCCGAACAAAGCATAGTTGTTCTGTTTTTTTTCTCTGCAAATTAATCTGCAAATTTGATCTCTAGGGTAATTACCACAGAGAGGGGGGGGGGGGGGGGGGGGCTGGGGGGGGGATTGGTTCTACTGAGCATAAACCTCTTTTCTAAATTATGAATCAGATACATTCACATTGGATTACCTATTAACCAAATGCTGTAACATGCTGCTCACTTACTTTGGGTTCTGACCAAAGATTTTATGTACAAAACTGTCTACATGCAGCAAGTGGGACTCAGTACATGTGCAATTACACAGAGATAAACAGTCACTTTTTAATAAATGTATGTATGTTATATATAATAGCATAATAGATATTAGTACTATCTTTCGCCGCAGTCTGAAAACGCACCTCTTCAGACTTCATCTCAGCTCATAGCACTTGTATTACATAATACATACCAACCCATAGTACTTGCAGACAGTACCCTCCTAGGTAATTTAGATAGCACCTCATTAGACTGAGATAGCAGTGACTTATATAGGATGTCTAATGTATTACCATGTTTTAGTGCTTACATTGTATATTGTAAAGTGTATTGTAAATTCTCCTTAAATTGTAAACTTTAATCTGTATGATGCATTGCATTGTTTTTACTTTTTTTTTTACTAATGTTAGTTGCTCTGGATTAAGGGTGTCTGCTAAATCCCTAAATTGTAAATCGTACTTGAAAAACCAAACAACAAACAAAAACATATTCAAGCTAATGTTTGTCCTTTTCTAATTTCATTCTATAAATGAAAATGTTCTGTGACCTTGTGACCCTGCAGAGGTAGACCGCCGTCTGCGCATCTTCCACCAAAATCTGAAGACGGCCGAGAAGATCCAGTCTCTGGACCAAGGATCTGCTGAGTACGGGGTCACCAAGTTCAGTGATCTGACCGGTACGTACCCTGTTTCAGTGTGTGTGTGTGTTTGCATTTTATTTTGGGACTCAGACCATTTAGGCCAGGGTTTTTCAACCAGTGGACCGGGGAAAAAAATAAATCACTTTAAAAAATTTGTAAACAAATATGTATTTAGGACCATGTTTGAATGCCCCCTCATAAACATAAACACATTTTAACGTCTCACTTACTGGGCTCATTCTCCTGGTCATGTGACAGAGGAGGAGTTCCGCTCCACCTACCTGAACCCCCTCCTCAGCCAGAGGGCTCTGCATCGCTCCATGAAGCCGGCCCAGCCGGCCCGCTCCCCTGCCCCTGACAGCTGGGACTGGAGGGACCACGGAGCCGTCAGCTCTGTGAAGAACCAGGTAAGTCCTCAACAGTTTGAATATTACATTGATATTGAAGAATAAAGAATACATGTTTTCCCTTTTAGGTTTTGTAGTAAAACAATGCACAGGGAAGCTATCACAATGAGTCAATAGAGTGGAGGTGAGGTGGAGTTAGCTTCAAATCTGTTTACAAACACAAGAGTTAGTACGCACTAAAGATGCCTATATTACCATTAAAAATGGGTAGTAAAGTGGAAATAGCTTCTTAATGCAGTGGTTTTCACCAGTGGTCCTGGGGACCACCAGTGCTCCTTGAGAGAGTTCCAGGTGGTTCCCAGGTAAATGATGGAAAATTGGTTAATCAGGTGTAACTCTCAAGAGTTAAAATATTCAAGTCTACACAACTAGAGATCTAGGTTTGCCTGTTATGTTTCCGAAATCCAGGCTGGATTTGTACATACAAATGGGGCTAAAATGTCATCAAAGGGTGGTCCATGGCTCAATATGCTGAATATACTGTATAGTGGGCCCTTGTATGAAAAAAGGTTGAAAACCATTGTCTTAATGCATAAACATCTTTCAACATGGAGACGTGATTAGACGAATATGTAGTAATTGTGAGTTTGTGACTGGACTACTTTTCCTAAGTGCGTGTGTCTGTGTGTGCGTCTGCGTGCATGTGCAGGGCATGTGTGGGTCCTGTTGGGCGTTCTCGGTCACAGGAAACATCGAGGGCCAGTGGTTCCTGAAGAACGGCACCCTGCTGTCCCTGTCTGAACAAGGTAATAGCAGCAGCATCCAGGCACCTGCACACGTACGGTACACATGAAAGTGAACCTCTAACGGACTTAAACCCCTGCCTCTGTAATTCTCGTCCATGACCTTTGGTGGTGGTGAGAAAAAGTGTTTTACTGAAGTGAAAGTACTGACACTGTTCCCTCTCCATTGCTTCTACTTTGTTGATGCAGCTGTTTCCCTGAAGACAGACACTTGCTTTGCCCTGCAGACAGTCCAGAACCTTTATTGTCAATAAATCCTTTTCGTCAGGCTATTTTCACGACATGCTCCACAACGTCAGGTGGAAAGTGGTTTATTTAGCACTTGTACTCAACAAGGTTCTTTTTTTGATGGCTGGTTGTACTATTTGCTTACACAGATAAAGTGACTTCATTGATTAGTTTCCTGCTGTCCCTCACAGAGCTGGTGGACTGTGATAAGCTGGACCAGGCGTGTGGAGGTGGTCTGCCGTCCAATGCTTACGAGGCCATCGAGAAGCTGGGTGAGAATTGACCAATAGTGGAGGGCCGCCACTCGTCTCTGACACACAGTTTGAACGGATGCAACAAAACGGCGTCCACGGAACGCACATGCTACTTTATTCTGCTATGTTATGAGCAAAATTCAGCACTTATAATGCAGGACATTCCAGTATTCATATTATACCCAGAACCAACGTGAATGAATGCATCAGGACAGTCAAAGGTCACGACCATTATGCCAAGCGTTACGGCATATGCAGCGGTCACAAAATGATGTCACCAGTCCGTTGGCCATACGTTGTGTTGTACGTTGCGGTCGCAAACTGGTTTCGGCCCTCCTGCAAATCTATCTATTCTTGATTTGACCTGATCTGTCCCCAATAGACACACCAGGTCCTGACCGCATTTCCTGGCCTGGCTAAAGCCACAAAATCAGCTTTTGCCAATAAAGTGTTATTGCCAAAAGCATTGGGCTTTAGCCAGGCTATGTGTTTGCTGTGCAACAGTGTTGTACTACTACAAAATGTCATATCAAACGGATACTTGAATTGAATTGACTGTTTTGTCGACAACTCTGTTGGTCTGTGTGTGTGTGCGTGCGTGTGCGTGTGCGTGTGCGTGTGCGTGTGCGTGTGCGTGTGCGTGTGTGTGTGTGTGTGTGTGTGTTCCTGCAGGTGGTCTGGAGACAGAGACAGACTACTCCTACACTGGACACAAGGAGAGCTGTGACTTCAGCAGTGGGAAGGTGGCTGCTTACATCAACAGTTCTGTGGAACTGCCCCAAGATGAGAAAGGTGACCAGATAACACGTGTTGCAAAGCCACTTTGTCCTAGAAATTGTCTTGAAGATCCGGATATCATGATATGGCCTATTAGTTACTGCGTTCAACCACTGCAGTGGTGGAAACTACCAATTAGAATTTGAGAATTTGGGCCATGAACCACCATTTGATGGCATTTTAGCCCCACAGACACCAAAACAAAGATTTATTTTGCTTTTGTTTACAATTTCAGGCTGGATTTGGGAAACAAAACAGTCAAACATACAGATCCAAATGACCATTAATCTTCTACATTCTCTAGTTGTGTAGACTTGGGCTAATTCACATGATGAATATTTTAACTCTTGAGAGTGTAAACATGAAACGCGGGTCCATTTGGTTTCATGTTTACGCTCTCAGAGAACTCTCTCAGGGACCAACCCTCCCCGGACTACCTGTTGAAAGGCCCTGACTTACTAAGTCAATGTGACCAATAGGCCACTATTTTGAACTTTTTGAAAGAAAAAAAAAAAAGAAGAAGTTTGGAGCTTGCTTGCTTCATCAGACATGCTTCACACATGTATTTATTTGGCCAACAATATTGTGACATTGCACAAATAATATTGGGTGTAAAGAATTGGTGTGAACAGATACTTGTGGAGAGGCAGAAGGCAAAATCTGCCAATGGGCTGAATTGCAGTGATTTCTCTGTTTCAGAAATTGCTGCTTGGCTGGCTGAGAACGGACCTGTCTCTGTGGCTCTCAATGCGTTTGCCATGCAGGTAAGAAATAGCATAGTGACCCTGACGTGACAACGTACCAGTACCTGGAATGTAGATGAAACTTTCCTAAACAGTAGTTTGGGACCCATTTATTTATTTATGTTTCCTATGTAATTTCAACTCATTTTGACGTGTCTATATTCTAATTGACTCTACTCTGACACTAGATTGTAGTCTCTGACACTAGATTGTAGTTTCTGACGCTACATTCTAGTTTTGATGTTACATTCTAGTTTCTGACGCTAGATTCAAGTTGCAGGTGCTTGATTCTAGTTTCTAATGCTGATTCTAGTTTCAGATGCTACATTCTATTTTTTTTTACACTAGATTCTACTTTGTAATTCTTGACGCTAGATCCTAGTTTCTGACACTAGAATCTATTTTTTTCTGAAAAGAATCTATGTTCCTGTGTCAGGAACTCAGATTTCATGCCAAGGACCACCCGTGGTCCCCCATCTGAAAACATGTCCTAGGGATCTCCTAGAAGCAAAGATTTGAGTTAAAAATGTTTGCTTCTGAAATAATGTATTCAAAGATTTAAAAGATCAGATCTACAAGCTCATAGCGCGCCACCCAGATATTTTCAATAGCTAAAGTATAACGTCATGCTTAGAACACCAAAACACGTTCAGTACAGAGAGGGTTAAAAACAGTAGAGATTCATGAATCTAAGTTTGAGTCATTTTGTCTGTCTTTTCATGAAGAGAAACTTCTAAGAAGTAATGAAAAAAGTCGCTCTACGAGCTCACAGCACCATGAGAGTTGATGCGTTTTGAGCTTGGAGATCTGCTATTTCTGCTAATTTGCGCCTCACACCAAATGTCTAACTTCTCTTTTGGGTTTTGAGCTAAACCGTTTGGGAACCACTGATGATCAATCTAAGACCATTTAACTCCACCTATATTTTGTGTGTATACAGTATACAATCTACTTTTTTATGCACCTTTTACGTTATTTATAAACATAATCTATAATTCCCTGATCCAGTTCTACAGGAAAGGTATTTCTCACCCCATGAAGATTTTCTGCAACCCGTGGATGATTGACCATGCTGTGCTGCTGGTGGGATATGGACAACGTAAGACAATACAAATCCACTATACACCATGCTATTAAATGCTAGTCTGTTTCAGCTGATTCATAGACCATATCCACACAGTCATTTTTGGATCACTTTAGCAGTCCACGAAGTGGACTTGATCCCTTCTTGTTTCTGTCTCTTTTTTCCTTCTTCTTCTTCCGCCAGAAATAGCTGTTCTGGCTGAACCGTGCAGTCGGTTTTCGCGAAAATTGGTAATCTGGTAGAGGGTGATGCCAAACGGTGATGATGCGAAGCCTGTGACCACTGGTCAAATGGTGGCGCTATAGCACTCAACTGAAATTGCAAACTTTAAACACTCATAACTCATGAACTGCTCGACTCTCAGAAATGTAACTTATATTCACTTATGCGTCTGCTTATGTCAAACAACTTTTGTATTCTGACTTTTGACCTCTGACCTTTAGATGAGCCGCAATCTTTAATCATATGTAAAACAGTTAAAATGTCTCTTCTCCTACAATCTTTGATCAAAATGCATAACAATGACCTACATATGAACTTTGAAGCCATACAAACATGAAATGAGTGTGAATTTTGTTTTCAGTGAAAAAAATGATGTTTTTACGAGCCAATGAAAATTGCTTGTTTGTGAAAATTCTTCTATTATCCCTAATCTACACATGCAAAGTAATCTGTTTATGAGATTTTACAGTTTGGTAGAGGGGGATGCCAAATAACACTAAAACCAGTCTTGCTCCAATCGCTCAAATGGGGGCGCTATAGCAATTCTTTGAAACTGAAACATTTGAACAAGCATAACTCAGGCTTCGTTTGGCTTAAAATCATGGGACTTGTTTCTACACGTTCCTTGATTCATGTGGAACACATCTGTAATTTCGACTGGTAAGCTCCACCCCCAGAGTGTCTGCCATTTTAAGCAGTTTGAAAAATGCTCATGCCTGATTTTATGCCTGGATTTTTGATCAATTTGCATGACACCTGCTACATGAGAACTTTGGCCCCATCCGGACAAAACTTCAGAAGCAAATTTGTTTTCATCAAAAAATGACGTTTTTATAAGCCAATGAAAGTTGCTCGTTTGTGAAGAGTCTTCTTCTGCTTGTTTCTCTCTGGCAACACTGGAGCAAGTACATTGTGCCAGATTGTGTGAGAGGAATAAGCATGTGGAACTTGTTTCCATTTGTCACTTTGACCACTAAGCTCCACCCTCGGACTGCTGAATTGTGCATATTGTTCATATTGCTTACTGCTTGGTGGCGTGTTGTTGGGTTGTTTCATTGATGACAACAACTGAGCAAATCATTGTGCCTGGATAGCTCAGTCGGTAGGGTGCCTGACTTCGGAACACAAGATTGAGGGTTCAAGTCCCACTGCTGACAATACAAAGTCTGAGTCTCCAAAAACCCTGCTGTGTTTCCACAATCACATGATGTATTTCTTCCATGTTTCTATGGCTTATTTGTGCATATTTAAGGAGCGGTAGTGGCTCAGAGGTAGAGTAACCGGATGGTAACCACAAGGTTGCCGGTTCGATCCCGGGCTCCTGCAGAGTTAGTGTCGATGTGTCCCTGTCCCACTGCCATCAGTGTATGAATGTGTGTGTGAATGGGTGAATGTGATGCACAATCTATGTAAAGCGCCTTGGATAAAGGCGCTATATAAATGCACCATTTACCATTTACCAAGCAGTCCATTGAATGTGTGTGTTGTTTCCAGTACGTCTTGTGTCTGTTGGGTAGCCTCATTGGTAGAGTGCATGACTTGGAAATGAGAGTTCCTGGGTTCAAATCCCGGCACGGACACCTAGTAATATGAGTCAATCATGCACAATCTCATGTGGTCTTCTACATCTAAGTTCATGGTTCTATGTGTAACCCAGGGTAAAACTCAATGTAATGGTGGTTGTCACCATTCGGCCATGTTGTGTTTTGTCACTATTCGGCCATGTTGTCACTAATGACAGTTCACAGCTCAGTTCACCACTCACTCACAGCTCACCAATCATTTACTCATTCAGCAACTCAGTGGCCTTGTGGTTAGAGTGTCCGCCCTGAGACTGGGAGGCCGGGGTTCGATTCCCGGCCGGGTCATACCAAAGGCTCTAAAAACGGGATCCAATGCCTCCCTGCTTGGCACTCAGCATCAAGGGTTGGATTGGGGGTAAGACCCTGTGTCATACTAGCGTCATGTCCAGAGGGTGTACTTGTACATCAAGCTGCCTCATGCTACAGAAACAGGAGATAGGCACCTGCCCTATGGGCCTCATGGCTGGGCAAGGCTGTTTGACTGTCACTATTCGGCCATGTTGTCACTAATGACAGTTCATAGCTCAGTTCACCACTCACTCACAGCTCACCAATCATTCACTCAGTCACACCAGATTGTGAGTCAGTCAGGGCAGGAATCAAAAACCCTGCCCTGCTCCCATAATTACCTGATGTATTTCTGAAGTTCAGGCTCCCATGTTTCTATGGCTTATTTGTGCGTATTGTTCTTACTCCTTATTGCTGCTTGCTTGATCCCGTTTTATTGCTGCTTGCAGCTATATTTTTTCTCTTACTTTCGCACCGTCGATGTGGAAATTAGTTATTCCCCTCGGCATCATCAATTGGCTTATCGTCAATTAAATTATAATATGTGTAACAGTAATGCTGCAATCATTCTAGCAGCAACAAAGAATGTCAACAAAGTACAGTACAAATGTGAGCTGAAGCTGCTAAAACATAGCCTTGCACAGCTGCAAAGTAAAAGATGGGTGTTAATTGTTTTACATTCTTGCTTTCTTTTGTTTTTTGGGCTTTTAGTTATGGGAGGGGGCATTCGAACATGGCCCTAAATACATATTTGTTTACAAAACCCATCTACTACAGTCTTAATAAACCCCGGGAAGTTATAACTGGCCACATAAGTGCACAGCATCTACTGAATGTGAAGGAGGAAGCACACCACACTGCACACAAACTTCATATTTGTGCATGCCTGTCCCAGAGGCTCACTATGGCAGTTTGTCACATTCAGTAGATCATTTGTAGAATGTGGAAGGAATGTAAAACAATTAGCACCCATTTTTCACTTTCTCTAATAACAACTTAAAACATGAACCTTGGTTGAAAATAACTAAAGTTGTCCTTTAAGGACATATTTTTGTATAGGATGCACATAGTTGTGCCGAAGTCTTTATTGTAGGTATTGCTCTGTAATTATGCTGACAGGTTACCTGTTGGATCTCTGCCAGACGATCTCTTCTGTCATCAACTCTGACTGTTTGTGAGTCTCATTGTAATGAGCGTATCTCTGTCTGTCTATTCAGGTAAAGGCGTTCCATACTGGGCCATCAAGAACAGCTGGGGAGAGGACTACGGGGAACAAGTAAGAGTACATTCTGCGCAACTGCGCAGCTGTTGACCGACTGCATGCGATTTCAACTGATATTTAGTGTTAATTCACTAGTTAGAGGCGAGACCAACTGTTCGAGTTTATGAATATTTATGCACAAGTGAGATGTGTACTGTATATACTGTAGATGAGGAGACCTTGGAGGGTGAGGGATTGCGGGTGTGACACTGCCCCCCTCTGGGCTCTTAATAGAAGGAGAGAGAGAACAATAATGTTAGTTAGGCGGCCGAGGATGACAGGGGTTGGTGAGGAGGGTGGGGGATTTTTGACACTGCAAAGGAGTTTCAAACGGGTGTATTCATGCTGTGGGGAATGTTATGTGATTGGCTGCACTTGATCAGGAAAAAGACAATGGGAGTCACAGTGTTCAGGTTGAACGGTGGGTGGTCTCCACCCCTGTAATTGCATTGAACACACCTGCAGGATTGTGTTGTGCTTTAACTCATTAATTCATCTCACTCTCAATTCATCTCACTCTCAATTCAATTTAATTCAATTTAATTCAATTCAATTCAAAAGGGCTTTATTGGCATGAGAAAACATAAGTTTACATTGCCAAAGCAATAAACCAATACAATACAACGGTGCAGTAATACCAATATATTCAATACATACAGTACAATGAATACAATCAATACAACAATGATCTACATTTCAGAGTCAGAATAATTGATTCACTTGAAGCAAGAATAACCTCAATGATTGTTATTTAGGGTTTTTGTGTTGCATTTTCTATTCTTCTCCTGTCGCAGTAGCTCACAAATCTGGCTGCTATGTTTGCACATCGTTGTACTTCACCCAACAGGTATGGGAGTTGTTGTTTTTTTTTTACTTGGTCATGTTTTCAAACTCACCTTGGGTCTCTTTCTCTATCTCTCTCTCTCTCTCTCTCTCTCTCTCTGTCTCTCACAGGGTTACTATAACTTATACAGGGGTAACAAGCTGTGTGGAATCAACAAGATGGCGTCTTCCGCTGTGATCAACTAAGACAACTACACACACACACACACACACACACACACACACACACACACACACACACACACACACACACACACACACACACACACACACACACACACACACACACACACACACACACACAGTCACTTTCTCCACAAACATGTGAACAAACACAAGTCCCAAACTATCTAGCAATACGTTTCCTCTACAGTGCATGACAACACATTCCTCCTACTGATGTAACCTTTCTTTCAAAACAAGTTCTCATTGTTCTACATACCTCTCATGTCACTTTACCATACCAGCTGTTATGTAGCTACGGTAGTTATTTAGTACCGCTGAAGTGTTTCACTATAGATGGGACTGTTCTGAACTCATCCCCTCAGGGTGAAACAGTTGATTACATTTTGTGCACCTGGATAGTGGTTACTACTGAACCTGTTCTTTGACACAATGAGATGCACGAGTGTTAGTGTTGTTACCATGAATTTTATGTTATGCTATGCTGTGCTGTGCTAAAAGCTCTGTTCTCAAGATAGCATTTTAGTTGAGTTGTTATTATATACAGCAGTGGTTCTCAACCTTTCAGGTTTCACGCTGTGAAATATGAACAGAATAATCATATTTGAACTTGGGACCCATTTATACCTTAATACGATGTTGAGGCATTACATTTTCTTTGACTTCCACGGTTGGTGAAAAAAAGTGATTTTTGCCTCTTTCATTATTTGACAGTTTGGCCAAGTTTTGAACAGTTTTTATAGTAGCCTATAGTGTGCTGACCCTTTGGTAGATTTTTTTTTTAATCTTTATTTATTTTTTATAAAAAATCTTAAATTGTCACTTTATTGTCATCTAGAGGCCCCACAAAGTATGGACCCACACAGGTTGAAAACCACTGTGACATAATGCAACCACATTGTTTGCTGGTTTATAAAGCTGATTTTAAAAATGATTGATTTAATGATTATTATTTCGTAATTATTTTGTAATAACTGTTACATAATGCAGGGATGAAGTGCACATAACTGAAAGTTCAATAAAGTTTGGAAAACTATGATTTATCATGTGCTTTGACTGAGTACAAACACGGACAGAACTGGACAGCAAGTGATTTGACTTAAATTATTTTGAAGGTGAACAGATTTGCAGAATTCACTTAAAAGAACAATTCAACACAAAAACTGTTAAAGGTAGGGGAAGTGATTTCACTTTTGTCAGATATCACCCAAAAAATATTTTTTTCTGTTAAAATGCTCTATTATAAGGTGTGGAAACCATATATGGAGTTTCCCCCTCCCCCACGTTAGCAGAGGAGCTAATAAAAGTTCCCCAGGTGGTGGCGAATTCTCCTCCAATCAGGAGAGAGCAGCAGGTTCACATAGTGTAGCTACTGTTTGGCGCCCCTAGTGCACCAGGCTGGTACTACACCATGAATTTCAAATCACTTACCCAACTTTTAACTGAGGACGATACACTGAAAGGATTACACTTGTTTACTTTACAACAATCATATAAGGGGGTAGAAAACATACAGTAATAACGGGGAAAGGGGATTGCAGGGGAATTTCAGAGTTTATGAATGCCAGTTCCGAACGTCAGGCTTTGCATCTGTAGGTACCCTTTGAGAGTGCTTTAAGAAAGAGTAGGACAGGACAGTGTATCAAGGACCCCCAAATGACACTGATGATTAGCAGAAAGCAGACCCCGAATCTGCACAAAGAAAACAGTAGGTGGCGGTAATGCACAAATAATGTTTGCAAACCGCCAATAAACAGAATAAGAAGACTAAGCGCATGAGTAGTGTTGCCATGTCGGCATATTCTAAACAGTAAACTGGTTTGGCTTTGTCTGCCTGTATGTCTGCCTGTCTATTTAATTAATCTAATCTAATCTCGGGTAGTGTTACTGGATGGTAACTGCAAGGTTGTCGGTTCGAACCTGGCCTCCCCCAGAGTTAGTGTGGATCTAATCTAATCTATCTGGGTCTGCTAAATTCAAATGATAGCGGCAGTCTATAGTTTTAGACGCATGCGGGGGTTGCTTGTTTCTCTCACACAGTCTGGCAACCCTGCACATGAGGCGCTGTGTTTACTGACAACACATCTGTGATTCAACTCTTCATATCCTGAGGTCTAAATACTCCTACCGTCAGCCTGTTGTCAGCGAAGAGACATTTATACTCTCTATCCGTCAAGGTAATTATATGTAACTTTTTAGAACTGCGTTGTGTTTTATAATCATGTCGTTTTCGCTTGGTTGGTTGTTTTGGTTAGCTAGTAGCCAGGCAAAGCCATGAGCCATCTGGTAGAAGAGTTGCGA
Organism: Benthosema pterotum; assembly: GCA_039105355.1. Taxonomy (NCBI): domain Eukaryota; kingdom Metazoa; phylum Chordata; class Actinopteri; order Myctophiformes; family Myctophidae; genus Benthosema; species Benthosema pterotum. The sequence goes on along the minus strand of CM076984.1, from coordinate 30,569,538 downwards.
CATTGAGGGGTCAGCTCAGCTCACGTGGTGAATGATCCATGTAGCGGCGGCGAATAGGTTGTCCCCATTCGTTGTCCTATTTAACTGAAGTTTAAGTGGAAAAAGAGCTTTGGACTGACACAATGAAGTTAACGGCGTTGTCGTAACTCTGCCTTACTCTATGGCTCTGGGCCAAACAGACTGTCTAGAATTAAACATGTTCATGTCAATGAACCCTCAGAATACATGCCAAAAAAACCCGTCCCCCCAAGAGAATATTTTACTGAATTATTAATTTCCCCCCATTTTCAAAATGTTACCATGTCATTAATATACCTTTAGAGATGTTGTCAACATCCCCCCATTCTATGTTTTTTAGAAATATAGGTCTGAAAAAAGTCATTAACATGGTGAAACGTAACCAAATGGACCCGTTAGGGTTCATTATCCTTGGCCCCTGGGATGATATTGAATCAGTAGATCTGTCCCTCTGGTATAGTTGACACACCACGATAAGAAACGAATGCAAATTATTTGATTTACCTTCTCATTTTACTATAAAAGCATTGCTCGGCGAAGTAAAACAGGATTTTGAGCTTTAATAGTGCATTTCCAGTTGTTAATCTGTATTCGAGTTTGACATCCTTGATCTAGACTAGGGATCAATACAACCTGAATCCCCAACATACATACTCTTTCTGTCTTTCTTTTCAGCTGGCGAATAAGACAGAAGCTCCCAGCATCTCAGACACACTCCTCCTCCTCCTCAGCTGGTCCAGAGAACTGCAGCTCAGAGTCAACCATGTCCCAGGCCACCAAACGTAAACATGTTGTCAAGGAGGTCCTGGAGGACTTTGTGGTTCCTACAGGAAATCAACAGATTGTGAAGGTTGGTTGTTATTGAACACCTACTACTACCTAATTCTCTAACAAGTTCCAAGAGGCAACAAACCCTGGTGTTGACACTAACACTTGCCCGCTTGCCCGGGGCAAGTAAAAAAAATGGTTGGGCAAGTGAAGACTGCTACCTGGTTGCCCGATCGGGCAAGTGTGTGACTTAGTGCACTATAACACAACACACAATCCACACAAATGGACCCGCAAGGGTCCATTCGGTTTCATTTTTACGTTCTCAAGAGTTACAATGTTACAATGCAAAATGTACAATATATTTTTGGGGGCAAGTGACCATGACCTGAGGGCAAGTAGAACCTGACTTGCACTTGCCCGATGGGCAAGTGCCTCGGAGACCTTAGTGTCAACCCAAGAAACCCTCTTGTCCCTGGGACATGTCTTGCCCTGGAGCAGTTGTTCCCAAACTGTGGTGTGTGATCACCCTCTATGGGGCGTATGGTATAAAATGGATGGTGTTATGGTGTTGTTTTAAAGGCAATAGAGGCAACTTTTCGGCCAAAAATCATAATATAAACATGCACTGTTTTCTGCTGTTTATTTTAATAAAAAATAGTCTGAGTCATTTGTATTATTTCTTTATACATTTTAATCGGTATTGGGCAGTAACTCATTTTACTACATATTACTGTAATATTACCTTTTCCAGTAAAAGTAAAGATATTACTCTGCCAAAATGTGTAATAAGCAATATGTTACTCGTCTAAGTAATGTTGCCCAACACTGTTTATAATACAATTATTCCTTGGTCTGGTCACTTCCACAGGTTATCGCTAGCCGTGGCAACAACCTCCACGAGGCGGTCACCTCACAGGGCGAGGCCTTCCTGGTCAGCATGCCCACCAAGTTCAGGAAGAACCTCTGGATTAAGAGAGGTAAAGTATGTAGTGAAACTGTACTTTGTTTTAATCTTTTCTCAGTTTCCCGGTCCACCCTTCATTCCTCCCTATAGGGCAGAAAAAACAAAAGTCTGATCAGAGAACGGGTGAATGATGAACCTTTAATCCATCATGTGTTGTGGATGTTGTCATTGTTGCTCATAAAGAGGTTCAGTTACAGTAATCCTGGTGGTTCGTCCAGATAGTCCACAAATTTGTGATGACATCATTTGATCCCTGTGCCTCGTGATTCAAAAGAGTTTGTCAGCGACAGGTGGTGAAATGTTACCGTTGTGGTATGGTATGCTGCTTCGCTGGCTGTGCCAACGACAAGCTGATGATTACAGACGGATAGAAGAATGGTACCGGTTAATAGAGGGCAGGTGGCATAGTACAGCAGTAGTCTACTCTAAAGCCCCTGATACAGTAGCAATTATTTGATCAATGTCAACATCAATGGGCAACACGTCCCATTAAAAGGGGAGTTCTAAACTTTTTTTTTTTCCTGAGAGTGAATGTATTTGGCATTTGCTGTAATACAGATTCTACTACGGTGATCTGAATGTGTCAGATTATTTAAAGCAGTGGTTTTCAACCTTTTTGATCCCAGGGACCACTATTTATTCAGCATTTGAGCCACGGACGACCATTTGACAAAATTTTCACCCCCACAGACCCTCAAAACTAAAGATTTCTTTTGGTTTTGTCCACAATTCCCGGCTGCAAAACAGGCAAACATACAGATCAAGATGACCATTAATGTTCTACATTCTCTAATTGGCTTCTTAATGAAATTGTGCTAATTTAGCACCATTTTCAACTGGTTAACCAACTTAGCTGGGGACAACCTGGAACCCTCTCAAGGAACACTGGTTGAAAACCACTGATTTAAAGTATACATTAGTGCACAAAGTTCTCTACCCCTCTGTACCCCTATCTTTCCCAACAGTCCAGCAGTTAGAAAATGCCCAAATATGTAATTTTCAGGTCTCTTAGCGCACTTAGCACCTGCAAAACACCTCAAAACATGTGCCGCACTCGGGGCGATGAGTGATCTTAAAAGAGCGCTCTCCAAAGCACTTTTGCAAAAGAAGAACAACAGATACACAGCTGGCTTTGGACAGAGTTGCAACTACATGACAAACAGTGCATTTTTTTTTTTGCGTAAAAGCGTAACTTGGCCGAGTTTAGGCAACAGTGCATTTTTTTTTTTGCGTAAAAGCGTAACTTGGCCGAGTTTAGGCAACAGCAGCAGAAATGCCAGCCACCTGGCATGCACACCACAGCGTTTCCAATCGCAGCGTAATTGTAAAATAAAGAGTGAGAAGACCACGGCAGTATTTTGTCGTCTTCCAACGCTATAGAGATGACTTATTGGTGAGTATTGTAGTTAATAGAAGCAGAATGTCTGTTATTGGCTGTAAATACAATAAAGCAGATAGGGGTGTCATCAAATAATCGTTATTAACAGTGGTAAAATAGGTTGACGGTTTATTCAGGGGCCCAAATATTCGAAAGCATTTTTAGAATCCGACTTCGACCTCTCCTATATACGCCTCGCTCTCTCTCTGATGCTATTACATGCAGCTGTTTCATTGTCATACGTGCTTAATAATGTGATTGTAATTCTAACAAGATTTCTTCAGTCCCAGCATATCCCTGTTTAGCGTTTTGGCATTTATGTACCAATGTCCCCTGGCTCTGTCCTTCTAGGTGACTATGTGATCGTGGACCCCATAGAGGAGGGAGAGAAGGTGAAGGCAGAGATCAGTTTTATTCTCTACAGAGACAACATCCAGGACCTGCAGAAGAGACAGCTCTGGTGAGCATAGATAAACAAACACAGCCAGTCATTTCAAACAATCAATTTCGATTTTTCCTCATTGGCATGATGTTAAACTGCTACGATAGGTCTGTTTGTTTTTTTCCAGTATGGTATGGTATGGATTATTCTTTAATCCACAAGGGGAAAAGTGTTTTGCCACCAGAGCGTACAGATCACACAAACAAATAATATAGTACAAAAACACAAAGCGCTACATCCATGATGTATAACCAAACAACAACATACAGTACAAAAGTCACACAAATAACAACAACGTACAATACAAAGTCACAATAATATAAGGGAGTCCTCATGTACAGCACTAGTCGTGTTTGTGAAAGAATTTAACGGCAGCAGGCACAAAGGATTTTCTGTATCACTCCGTAGAGCAAAAAGGCAAGCGAAACCTGTTGCTAAACCAACTCCGCAGAGTTATACATTTCGACCTTCGGACGAAATGATGGAATTCAGTTTAGACCTTGTTCGCCTGGCAATAGTATCTAAGGGAGTAGTCTCTAAGGGAGGGCCAACCACTGATCCAGTCTTCTTGGTGGGTTTTATTTATCCTGCTTACCCTCTTTTAGGCCGGAGGGTTTCACGGAAGAGCCGACGTCTCAGGAGAAGACAGATGGAGAGCAGGGTAAGGAAGCTGTGGGTGTGGACCAGGAGGATGACAGCGACTCTGAGGAGGACGATGATGATAGTGACTTATTCGTAAACACAAATCGCACCAACTATCACTACAGTGAGAGTGATGAGGATGATGAGGAGGATGAGGAAGAGGATGATGAGGATAAGGAGAGAACAGAGACCAGTTCCTAGTCGGGAGCGTTGTGGCACACTGTGGAGACAGAGGGAGGGAGGGAGGACTCGCCAGTTTAAATCCTGTACTCAGATGCACTTCTGACAGAAGGTTCAGAGCTTGTCCTCTGCGTCCACTTGATGTAGAAGCTCCTCACACTGCAGCCGTTCTGCATCCAGTGAATCCACGTTTTGATTCTCACGGGGGGAAACAGCGTGTTGGTGACATGATGTGCTAATTGTTGCCCTGGAGAATACTTTGATAACGCACCTTTCCCTCGCTTTCACCGGCATCAAAAACGAGCAATGATCAATGTCAAAGGTCTTGCTTGTGAACTGCTTTGTTGGAATCAGCATACGTAGTTCTGAGACAATATAATTTCTGTTAGACTGAGACTTAAATGATTTGCATGTTGATTTTACCTCTGCAAATGTGTCTTGAGCCAGTAATTCAGATTTCTTATATACAGGTATACAGTATAGTATGTATGCTGTATATTGCAGCTAGTTGAACTCCCAGTGCATTACATTGAACTTTATGTTGAATCACTTAGTTACATTCCTGATTTCATTATGACACATTTGTTTACAAAGGAATAAATCTGTCAACCCAATCAACAGGTGGTTGCAATTAAAAAGCTAAGCAATTACACTCTTGTTTTAGGTCTTTTAATTTAATGAAGTGTCAAGGCTTGATATATTTTTTTAAATGCACCACAGGGTGAAAATGAAAGAAGTTCCAATCGTATGTAGGTGACATGTTTAACATTTTTAATCTATAAAAAAACAACATCACATAGATGTATACCGTAAGGCTGCACTATATGGTGTTTGAGGTATAAAGACTAATATAGCAAACATCAATATATTACAACTTCTAAAGCCAGCAACATCCCTCTGCGGTAGCCTGTGTTCATGCTGCGCGTGTGTGTTTGGGTGGGGGGGCAAAAAAGTTGCAACAGTGAATAACATTAGTGCACATAGTCCTTGTCACTGTTATTAACAATGAGCTTATTGATGTGTGTCCATAAAATAGCCCGGTACGGTGCATTACTGCAAGTGTTTAAACCAAAGGGGGTTTCAACAGGTGGTCCCTGAAAGGATTGCAGGTGGTCCCCATCTAAATGGTGCACAGTTGGTAACCAAATGGATCCTTACAGATCTGTAACTCTTGAAAGCATAAAATGAAACCAAATGGACCCTCACGGGTCCTTTTGGTCATTTTACTGGCTCAATAGTTAAATTATATTTAAGCATTTGAAGTACTTAATTTTCAAGAATCTACATGATTTGAAAGTGTAGACTAATTGTTACTTGGACCAACGTTTTGCCAGTTATCTCTCACCCAAAAGCAAATCCTTGCTTTTGGGTCCGAGAGATTAAACTCAACATCAAAGGTGGTCCGTGGCTAAAATGCTAGATAAATAGTGGTCCCTCCCTGGTAGGAAGTTTGAACAACACTGGTTTAAACAGATGGCTGTTCCCTGTAGTAATCTGTTGCTTTGAATCCTGTTGAGATGCAGTGGAATATTGCAGGCCTATCATACAGTAATTGATGCGCATGTGTGCAGACAGTATGCGCCTTGATGGAAAGAAAAAAAAGCTCCGGTGTAAGGATGGTTTCCCAGGGGCCCATAATGTCTAGATCCGTCTATGTCTAGACCAAATGGCAAAACATTGAGCAGCATCATGAAGCTGGAGTTTGGAAGTGTTTGTTTGAAATCAATCGACAGTCCTGCCTTTAAACGCTTTCTAAATGTCACACTAGGCAGCAGGATCAGGATGTGGCATTATTGAAAGCAAACGCTTTCAATAATGCCACATCCTGCGCTTCAAATAATCACCTGCTCAGAACATCCTGGCAGTAAGTAGCTCAGAAACGTACTGTATGCCTCTATGGTAGATTTTCATGAAACTAGGGCTGGAACTAATGATTGTTTTCATTATCGATTCATCGGCTGATTATTTAAAAGAGCTACACAGTGCCATTATTAAAAGATCAGTACTCTTCTAAATGTAAATAGGTAATTTAAAATGATCCAATATGGAGCTACATAATCATTATGTGTCATATTCAGCGTTAGGGTTAGAGATGGCTCTTTAGTTAAGTTACGCATAACACTGGACAAACTGGTTAAGTGGGAACCAGCCATGATAACTCCAGCGATTAGTTACCAATCCGATTAGTCGCTGACTAAATTAGTTGACAATTAATTCAATTATCAATTTGATTATGATTCATTGATGAGTCGTTGCAGCCCTATATGAAACAAAAACTTGGTCAGATGATTCAATCTTTCCCTACAAGTGCAAAGTCTGAGTTTCTACATCGTGAATCACATCTAGGACAATGGATTACATGGTTAGGCCTTTGTTTATTGGGCATGCGACAGTGATACGTATAGTCTTGATCAGTGCCTACAAATCACATTTTGGGAGGTGTGTGTGCAGCTGTCAGCTGTCACAAGACCTGCTGTATGACAAAGACATTACACACACAGGACACAGATCCTGTTCCTGTCGGTTAGTAATGACAGGCGGTTTGACGAGAAAAGAAAAAACTCCTCTCCTTTGAACAAGGAACATTCTCCATCCTCTACATTTGAAACTCTACCCTACATATCTTCAGTTTAGACCCCACCTAAAGGGGGGATTTTAATACTTCATTAGACGTAAATGTAAACAGTAACTGAGTACAGCCAAACACTTGGACTAAAAGGATAGCACCCATTCAATTCATAAGCATGACATGAAAAATAACAAAATTCAACATCACAAATTATAAAACAATCTTTGGTCGTTGTGAGCTTGTAGATTGGCCATTTTAACTTTGATGGCAAAGAAGTTAAGGGATAAGGGGTTTGGCAGTGAAAATCTACCGGTAGGCCTCAACTCTATGGTATGTAGAGGAGTTCTGCCCCGAATACCTACTGGATTGTAAAAATAGAGAAGCTACTTTCCTGGCCTTGACATTCCATACATCCAAACAGAACAGAAGTCTGATTAAATGAAAATACATTAAACTGACTTTGTCCTGTCACTTTGCCCCTTGACTTTCCCATTCACTTTATTTCTGCATATTAATGACAGAAATATAGTGTGTATATATATATATATATATATATATATATATATATATATATATATATATATATATATATATATATATATATATATATATATATATATATATATATATATATATATAATCTTATACACTACTGTATACATATTGGAAGTTTACATATTGGAACTGCCATTATTTAGAAGGCCTTCTTAGGATAGAAGTGTGTAGGAAGGCATGCAGTCGTCTGCATGCTGTGAGGGGTCAACCAGGGCATTCTGCACCTGCTCGGTGGCATTGCTGTAGAAGGAACTGTGTGTTTTATACATTTCCTGGCCGCAAACCTATTTCCCGCAAGGGACAATAAGGTTAACTTTGAACCTTGAGAATTCAACCCCTTTTTGAGCAATAGAGTCGCTCCAATACACAGCTTGTTGTGTCTGTGTGTGTGTTTTTCCACTGTATGAAGGTGTGTTTTAAACGTCCCAGATCAGAATCCTTGAAACTAGTACTACTATTCAGTGTATATGGAATTAAGTCTTTAGTACAGCCCTTTAGACAATGTATGCAGAAATAAATAATACAGTACAAGTACATACTGCATGTTGGGTTCATTCTTTCCGCGTCCAACCCAAGGATCACATCCTTGAAGAGGGGCTTTAGTTGTCCTCCAACACGAAGGCCACGGGAAGTAGTGATAACGTTCTTCATTAGATTGTTATCCGTAGGCAATGGCTGTTGGCATACAGTTTCATGGGACAACATGGGCCATTTTGATATGCCCACGCACCCACAACGGTTATGGTTTTATGGTTCTATGGTTTGACTTTGGACACCATTATCTCAGATCTCTAATAGTTTGACTTGCCGTCAAAGTTTTTTCTTTTTTGCACAGAGAGGAAGAATGTCCACCGGCCAGGACGTGACTGCATCATCAAAGCGTCTGGTTTTCGGAAATCTGGCTCTTCAAAAATAAGTTCATAAATTCTGCGGCCTGCTTGGTCTTTAACGAGCCAAAATTCTCACGTCACTCCCCTACTGTGATCCCTTCATTGGCTCCCGGTCTCTGGACGAGTTTTGAGGGTTCAAAACTTTCACGTAAATTGTAAATTCTGCTTGAATTGTAAACTGTCATCTCAGGCATTAAAGTTCTCCGTACGGGGTACGGATTTCCGTACTGGGGAGGATTCCCCAGGGGCTTCATAAGATCCACGCCATTTGGCAAAAAAATCTAAAAGGGGAGGGTTTGCCCACGGCCGCGATGTTAGTTAATGACGTGACCAAACGCAAAACCAAAACGGACCATTATACTTGACTTGCAAGTCAAGTGATCTCCAAACTACAATGCATCATCCCTAGGAAAATAGATTTGTGCGCTCCGCTCCGTGCAAGTCAAGCTGCACACCGGTGCCGCTGGTAGGCTAATCAAGTGCATGTTGAGTGAGTGGCTGTGTAACTTGAAGAGTTGCGACATTGAAGTGTCTGAAACTGAGCGGTCGAGCTGCTCGATCTGAACTGTGACAAACATAGATGGCCGTCCCCATTGCTCAATAGAAGTCTATGTAGAGCAGACGCCATTAACGTTTCCAGGAAGTGAACGGAGATGTCATAACTTTCCGGGTCTGGCTCTACTCTATGGTCTGGCTCCGCTGCTGACTCGGCCTATCTGTCTGCCTTGTCTGTTGTTATTTTATATGTTTAATGTCGTTTTACGTGATTACACCCGCTTTCTTTTTGTGGCAATATGAAGTTTAACGCCGGGATGACACTTTATTGCCTGGCCGTGTTATCACTCAGGCACTGTTATCACTGGCAAAGTATTCAGAACTTAAGAACAGCGCGACGCGAAAATGGAATAAAATTAAGAAAAGAGAATCAAGAGGAGGAGTGCGAGCCAGATTAAGGAGACGTGGCAGCCGACATCCTTTGCCGGTAATAACGTTTTTAATGTTCGCTCTTTGAGCAACACGATGAATGAACTGGTCGCAAAAGTTAAATGCAACAAAGTATGATTAGTATCCATGTCCACTGTGAGGCTGAGCCGCATGAGAAGCTAACCACAGTGGGAACACTGAACGGGTAGAGCCAGGGCTGGATCTAGACGGGGACAGGGGTGGGCAGTGCCCACCCAAATGCGCATCTTGCCCACCAATGAAAGGTTATATCAGTGGTTTTCATCAGCGGTCCAGGGACCACCAGTGGTTACCAGAGTTAAATTCATCATGTGAAGTCTACACAACTAGAGAATGTAGAAGATTAATGGTCATTTTAGTATGTTTGACTGTTTTCCCCCAAATCCAGCCTGGAATTGTGGACAAAAGCAAGCAAGAAATCTTTATAGTTTTGGGGTCTGTGGGGCTAAAATGTCCTCAAATGGTGGTCTGTGGCTCAAATGTCGAATAAATAGTCGGCCCTGGTGTCGAAAAGATTGAAAACCACTGCTTCATATGGAGAAACTTTGGAGTTGCCCACCCTGCCATTTTTCCAGCCCACCCTAGTAGGGCTGGCTAAATCCCGCCCTGGGTAGAGCTGCTGCTGCTGCAAGAAAAACAGAAGATGTTGCTGACAATATAGCAAAAATAAATGTATTAGGCCTACATGTTATCAACAGGCCGGTTAATGAATTTCATATTGAATGATATTTAATTGAATGATTTATGTATTGCCTCGCTATACAGATCATGTGAGCAAACTAACGTGGGTCTGTGTGCGCGGCGCGCAATTGCGCTGAACGGAACAGCTGTCGGGGCATTGATTGATTGATTTGCAGAATGGGCTACAGTATTGCCATACTATTTCTCCCATGTCAAAAATATGTCGGGCGTAGTAGCCTACGCTATAGAAAATGTGTAGGCCTAATGGACTTACGAAAAATACTTGGTAAGGATTTATTTATGCAATATTTATCGCATAGTGTGACAAGGTAGGCTACGTTGTGAACGTAAAAAAACAAAAACAAAAAACATGCAGTCTGCACCCCCCCCCCCCCCGACTGAAATATTTTCCGTCTTTGGATTTTTTTTTCCGCTTGAATTGTACACTGTAATCTGTATGATGTATTTTAACGTTTTTACTTACTGTAAACTGTCTGTTAAATGCCCAAATTGCAAATAGACCTTTAGGTAAGCCCCGGATCATTTTTGGAACCAGACCTTCAAAATCTCTTCCAGTCTCTTGCAGTGGAAAAATGTGTGGAAAATTTATTTGTTTTATCATATTGGAAAGCTATTGGTGGAGAGGTTTGTCTGTCACATCTTGTGCTGTGATTGGACCATAGCAGTTTGGGGAGGGGCTTACCTAAATCTATTGTATCTATTGTCTATTGTACATTGTTCAGCTACAAGGGGAAACCTCCAGAACTACATTTAGCAGTTTTCAAATGTAGTCGGGTTCGTGGTGTCACACCAGGTAGTCCAACAAGCGCTTTAGCCTGTCAGCGGTCGCGTTCTTATTGTGTTTCTCGGGGTGCTCGGAGTTCCTCAGGGTGGTGTTCCAGCACTGGGCGTGTCTGTCCTGTAGCTCCGCCCACAGCTCGGCCACCTGGTCGGGGCTCCGCTTGTGCACCAGGAGGATGCGGTGGTGGGCGCACGGCTGCCGCTGCTCCTCCTTCTTGGGGAAGTCGAAGGTGAGGAAGGCCGGGTGGTGGCGGGGGTAGGCCCCCAGCTTCATCATGCACATCCCCACGAACACGTCGTCGATGGGGAACAGGTGGACCTGCTTGGACACCCGGCCCAGGAGCTGGGCCAGCCGGCCCGAGTACACCACCTATTGGACGGTGTTATGTTAGCAGAATCTAGTTTAGAACCCATTCTGAACTGAAAAATTATTAAAAATATTCATGAAGGTTTTTGTAAGCCATGTTTTTTCTGTTCTGACCATGGAAAAAGCGGTTTACATTTCTTTTTAAATTTTTGCCCAGACAATATTTACCCATAACATCCCACGTGTTCACTGCTCATAGCACACCACTCTATGACGCACTATGAGCCATGAACACCTGCTATTTTTCAATAAAACGTAAAAAAGCACCCGTACAGAATGAGTAAAATACACAATGACCTAATCCTATTTTTTTTTTAATTAAACCACAGTGTTATGAAAAACGATCCAACTTGAGTTAAAATTGTGTACTTGAATTATTTGTGCATAGTCATAGTTCAAACATGTATATTATGTGTTCATTGATGATTGATTGATTGATTAATTGATTGAATAGGCCTATTTTTTGTTAACTATGTGGTTGGGTTAAAAATGAGCAACCCAACCAGTTGGATAAAATTAACTACTACAGTGTTGGTCCAATACTGAATAGGTGGTTTAATTAAAAAATAAACAAAAATAGCATGTGTTCACGCCTGCTATTTTTTCAAAATGAAATACACAATGAAATAGACAATGACATTAACACTAACCCCGCCGCCGCCAGCGTACCCCGGGTACAGGCCCTTGTAGAAGCTCTGTGGGACGTAGTACTTGGACTTCGGTTCCCGGATGGGCGCGGCGGCGGCGATGACGTCGCCCACCATGAAGGAGCTGATCTCTGGGGACCGGGGACCCCCCAGGGCCTCCTCCGTGTCCAGCAGGTAGTCCAGCATGGCCGGCGTGTTGACCAACACGTCGTCGTCACCCTTGAAGACGAAGCGGGGCCGAGCCCGGCAGCGCCGCTGGAACCAGGCCCAGAAGTGCAGGTCCTTCAGCGTCAGGTTGAAGAAGGAGTCGGTGAAGTCCCACTGCAGCACGTCGCCGTAGTGACGGCTCTCCATGTGCAGCAGCTCGTCCGTCAGCGCGGCGCTCTCCGGGTCGGGCCGGGCCAGCAGGAATACCCTGCGGACGTACCCGCCTCTGCCACCTCTCGTTTTCTAGGGGTGGGGAAAAAATCGATATGGCAATATGTTGTGATTCATAATATCAAGATCGTTCAAAATCGTTATATATATATTTATGTATTTGTTAATTTGTTCATGTCAGAAAGACTGACTGATGGTTATCTGGCTACATTAAGGTAATAGAGGCAACTTTTTAGCTAAAAATCAAAATAGATATACTGTATATCTATTTCCCCTCTACATTGCTTCTACTTTGATGCTGCAGCTGTTTTTTTTATGATTCCAACTTTTTCATAATTTTCGTTTTTATTTTTTTTTTCGAGCAAAAAAAAGGTGAAAATATATACTGTACTGTACACTGCATAATATACACTGCACTTCATTATATACACTTCACTATTATATTAAAGGTTAAACCTTGAAGTCAATGCATTACAACATACTAGAAAAAATAATAAATAAATAAAAATACATTATTATTACAGTAAACATTATTTATCCCCATTTATTAATATATGTATCCATTCTATTCGTCCTCCTATAGGCCATATCTTCATATGCTGCTACCTTACCAATCTCCACAAACCAGTCCTGAAATGAAGGGCTACCTGCCACCTTCCAACCCCTCATTAAAACCTGTCTGATGCTGCAGCTGTTCCCCTGCAGACAGACACTTTCTTCGTCCAGAACTGTCAACAAATCATGAAAACAAAACAAACGTCTGGCTCAGGGAAGGTGGTGCTAATGTGTGTGTGTGTGTGGGGGTGGGGGGACATTGTTGTATGGGGTGAGGCAGTGTTTTGACCAATCACAGCACAGCAGTCTCCAGCAGATTCATAATGAGCAAACAGAGTGGAGGTGAGGTGGAGTTAGATTCTGTTGTTAAACAAATCTGTTTACAAACACAGTGCTTGTACACACTGAAGTTGCCTCTATTACCTTTAAAGTGTATGATTGAACTTTTCTTGCAATATATCGTTCAGAATTGCTTTAAAATGTTGTAGTTGATTGAACTTTTCATGTTCTATATTGTTTAGAAATGTTTTACAATGTTCTAGTGTGATAAAAGCAAAGTAAATTGTGGGAATATACCGCAATATATCGATATACTGTATATACATCGAAACATAACAGATCGCTTGTTTAGCGATAACAAAACGATTTGTTACTCTAAATATTGTATCGCATCGCGAGCTAAGTGAATCGCCCCACCCCTACCAGGGCTTGACACTAACACTTGCCCACTTGCCCGGGGCAAGTAAAAAAAATGGTGGGGCAAGTGAAGACTGCTACCTGATCGGGCAAGTGTGCAACATAGTGCACTATAACACAACACAAGATACATTTGTCTTGAAGGCAGTCATTGCACTCTGCCTCTGTGTCTTTCCCTGCTTTCTAGCTATCCACAATTCCAGGCTGGATTTGGGAAACAAAACAGGCAAATTAACATACACATCAAAATGACCATTAATCTACTACATTCTCTAGTTGTGTAGACCTGGGCTAATTAAGATGATGAATTTTAACTCTTGAGAGTGTAAAAATGAAACCAAATGGACCCGTAAGGGTCCATTTGGTTTCATTTTTACGTTCTCAAGAGTTACATCTGGTTAACCAACTTAACTGGGGACCACCTGGAACCTGGGGGGCAAGTGACCATGACCTGAGGGCAAGTAGAACCTGACTTGCACTTGCCCGATGGGCAAATGCCTCGGAGACCTTAGTGTCAACCCCTGCCTACCTACCGTTTTCCCGGTCCTGCGCTGGCCGGCCACCCATCCCGCCCGGCCCCACGTCCGGCGGATGACCTGCCGCCGCTCGAAGTTCTTGGCCTGGGACTTGACGGCCAGCAGCAGCAGGGGGCGCTGCGTCTCCTCCTCCTCCTCCAGACCGGCTCCACAGGGCCTGGGGGGCAGGATGAGGTCGGGGTACTCCCGGCGCTGCATCCCCATCACAAAGTCCCTCATCTGCTGCGGCAGCTGGTCAAAGTCCCTCATCCTGGTTCTGAGCTCTCCCACGGCCAAACCCTCACTGTCGCCGCCTAGGGGTGGGCAAAAAATCGATATGCCATTATATCGCAATTCTTAAAGGTAGGGGAAGTGATTTCACTTTTGTCAGATATCACCCACCTCCAAAAAAATCGGTTAAAATGCTCTATTATAAGGTGTGCAGACCATTTATGGAGTTTCCCCCTCCCCCACGTTAGCAGAGGAGCTAATAAAAGTTCTCTAGGTGGAGGGTGAATTCTCCTCCAATCAGGATCGAGCAGCAGGTTCACCCTACTCTTGGGGACCCCTAGTGCACCAGGCTGGTACTACACAATGAATTTCAAATCACTTACCCTACCTTTAAATGGATATACCACTTTCAAACAAACTTTTGGTCCTTTTGTGGTTTACTCAGTCTCATGTGAACACCCCAATAAGTTACTCCATTCAGTATTTAGACATTTGAATGTCATTTTAGCGCATCCGCCTCCTTCCTATACAAATCCATTATAACTTAAAACTCCATTTTAACCATGACAGATTATTTGAAAACAACCCATCTTCTTTTTTGGTGACTGATATTGTCCTAATACGTGAGAGGGCCATGGAATTTCATTTACTGTTTTCATTTATTTTTAAAATATTGTTTTGGAAAATGTACCCTCCTCTATATTGGGTATGCCCTCTCAAATGAATAAAAAAAAAATTCTGAGGGTGTACAAATGGAACCAATTTGGTTCCATTTGTATGCTCTCAGAAAAAGTTTTGTGGCAAAAAAGTGGTATATTGTATCGAATCACAGCATAATTAAGAATCGCAATATAAATCGATTCAGAACCCTAAATATCGATATTGCATCGTGGGGTCAGTGAATCGTCCCACCCCTACCACCGCTGCCGTCCGACTTCTTGCCGTAGCGTCCAGTCGCTCTCCTCCTCCCGCCGTTGAGGACGGGGTTGTCTTTGCGGTCGGCGGACAGCTGCAGCTGATTCCAGAGAGCGCCGCCGTCTGGCTCCGGGTCCCAGAAGGTTTTGGGCAGCGGGGCGAAGCCCTCCTTCCTGTAGGTCCCTGGGGCCACGAAGTGGGTCACTACTAGTCTGGACCTCTGTTCTCCTCCGGGGCCTCCGGAGGAGCTGGTGACGACGGCCATGTTGTAGCACAGCATCAGAGCCACGTAGACGAACAGCAGTGCCAGCAGGATGCACGGCGTGCACAGGAACATCAGCAGGCGCCACCAGCGACACCGGACCCGCGCCATTAGGCTGGAAGAAAGGGGACAGGACGGTTCTCACCTCAAGGAAAGAAAGTGGGACCTGAGTTGACAGGATCTACTGAATGTGAAGGAGGCAGCACACCGCACTGCGCTTTACACACATACACACACACACACACACACACACACACACACACACACACACACACACACACACACACACACACACACATATATACATACACAACGGTCACAACCGTTATAAAACTTTCGCGACCGTTATGCATAACAGTCGAGACGCATTCTGCGGTCGCAAAATTATGTGACTGAAGTTGAAAAATAACCAAATCTGTCGAGACAGATTTATAACTGTCGCGACTCCTGCCGCAGTTGCAAATTGATGTTTTGTCCCAATATAAGATTTGTCTTTTTTTCACATTTTGTCATGATCTTTGAAAATAGCTCATCATGTCAGCTCAAAGAGCACCACAAAGTGCCTGATTTGTGAGCTTGTAGAGCAGCTATTTTCAAACGTCTGGTGTTGCACAGGATTTAAGCAGTTAAACTGGTTTTGATGCTACATTAACTCGTTTTTGGAATCCAAACCTGTAGCACATGGTTTCACAACCTTTTAGTATCACCTCAGAAAATAGTTTGGCTCTCAAAGTACCACTCTAATAATTGAGCAATACTACAGGAGCCTATATACAGTATATACACTTAATTCAGTGGTGTTCAACCAAATGGACCCTTGTGAGTCCATTTAGTGCAATTTTTGCACTCTCAAGAGTTAAAATAGTCATCATGTGAATTAGCCCAAGTCTACACAGCTAGAGAATGTAGAAGATTAATGGTCATTTAGATCTCTATGTTTGAGTGTTATATTTCTAGAATCCAGCCTGGAATTGTGGACAAGAACAGAAAAAAATCTTTAGATTTGGTGTCTGTGGGGCTAAAATGACCTCAAATGGTGGGACCTGCCCTGGTATCAAAATGGTTGAAAACCACTTCCTTAATTCCATTCCTGAACCAAAATGGTCTATTGACTAATCAGCACATTTCTAATGTAATATTAATTCGCTCTCAAATATTCTGTTTCCGATACCGATATCAACCGATACCGATATTTGCAGGCTTTTGTGGTGGACAAAAATAACTAAATAATGGGAGCATTCAGTGATTTGAGTGATTTGTCAACCCCCCAACACACCAACAGCAGTGCAACAAGGCCTGCTCCCACTCGATTATGATTGGAGGAAGGTCCCCTATACGTTTTCCCTGATTGTGTGGCTCTATACATATCTGTAGATATTCGTATCCTCCATCAGGTAATTTTCAGCTTGCCGGACTCCATTTTTGAGTGGGGCTCGAGAAGAAATGTTATTTTGTGATTTGAATTTTGAAATGTGATTTGAGTTCATGTTTGCCTGATTATTCTGATTTATTCAAGGTCAAAGGTCTATCTAAAAAAAGAAGTGTGATTTGAAAAGACTATAACTACAGCTTTGGGACTTTTCAAACCTCAGTAAGGGCGGTGTGGTATAATGCGATTATTTGGCAACCCATTCTGGGGTGACGTCAGTGCCAGGTGCCCGGGTTATCTATCATCCACTGTTGTACTGTGTTGACACGCTATTATTATTACCTCTACTCTGCTCAGTAAAGCCAATCGTTGCAAGCTCTGGTAGTATTTCCTTGCCTCAGTACAACAACACGACATTACCGATTTTTCAAAAAAAAAAATCATATTTGTTTCATATTTTTCCCAATACCGATATTTGATTATACCAATCAAATATCGGTACTTACTGGCTTACTGATAATAAGCTCTCCTTACATCTTGGTAAAACAGAATCCATCCTGTTCGGCTCTAAACATTCACTTAGCAGGGTAAATGATTTCAGGGTCAAAATTGATGACATAGTTATTGAGAACAAAGAAGAGCTTACATACAGTATCTAGGATGTATCCTATAATAAGCTGTCTGGGGAGGGTATGGCAACAAGAACAATCAAGAGGGTAAATCATAGAACAAAATTCTTGGGCAGAATTTCCTCTTTCGTCAACAGGAGGGCTCTTAGGACATTGGCTGGAGCACTTATCCAACCCCTGTTTGACTATGCTTGTACCTCTTGGTTCTCCAGTATTTCAATGTCTCTAAAGGCTAAACTTCAGACCTCTCAAAACAAGCTGATCAGGCTTATTCTAGGTCTAGTGCCTATGTCGCACCTTGAGGAAACTCATTTCAATAGCATAGGATGGCTCTGTGTAGAAAATAGAGTCAAGCAACTGACAATGGGGCTGACGTTTAAAATAATAAATGCAGATCTGCCCCACATACCTTCAGTACCCATCTACCTAACTGACTACTTCACAAAGGTGAACAACTTCCACAGTCACAACACTAGAGGGAGCACAAATAATAATCTGGTACCACCCAAGTTTAGAACAAATATGGGGAAATCTACATTCCACTACTCTGCCACTCAGAGTAGTGGCCCCCCCCCTCAAAATCAATCAATCACTAGCTTCTTTCAAGAAAGGGCTAAAAATTCATTTGTTACTAACGGCTTGACAGTAACAGTAACATTATGTATTGTCTAATAGGTTTCGTATATTCTCACCCTTTTTTTCCTTTTGTTTATGATGTAAATTGTTATTTATATGAAATGCTTTTGCTTGGGACCCGAATGGAAACAAGACTGCAAAGTCTTTCTTCGGTCATCCCTTTGGATCTGATGTATGGATGTACTTTTGTACTTTTACATGTAAATCTAATAAAATAATCAATCAATCAAAAAACAATATTGATTTTTAGTAGTTCCCTCTGGAACTACAGAAGGACATTGGTGGCGAAATCCAAATACATATAATTCTGGATGGGGGTCCTTGACATGAAATAGTTTTAAGCACCTGTCCAAATACTCCCATAATGTCAATGAGGTCCACTCCCACAACACCAGAGGGAGTGCTACTAACCATGTCCAACCCAGATTTGGCTCAAACAAGGGTTTTAATTCCTCCTGCTCTTATGCCACCAAAATGTGGAGTGCCGACCAACGGTCATAAAAACGTGTGAGTCCCTTGACTCCTTCAAAGCCGCTCTCAAAGGGCACCTATAGATGGCTGCAATTCATAGCCGCTGTAAAACAAAAATGTACATATAATCGCCCCGCCCCGCCCATCCCCTCTCCTCTTTGTACATTTCTCTTTTCCCTTCTTACCTCCACTATGAGTTTACCCCCATGATTTGCTGCTTCTGACTTTACTGAAGTAGTGGTTTGTATGTATTTGAATGTCTTAATGAAATGAACAAGTTGGCCACTATTGTAAACAGGTGTATTATTAAATAGTGTGTTCAATCAGTATTTCAGATTTGCTGTAGTTGTACTTGAATTGTACTGTAATTCTCCAAGCTGTTATCAGTTTGTAGCAGTGTGTGCTTGACTTGTACTGTAACTCTCATTTCTGTTAACAAATGTTTCATTCATTCATTCATTCATTCATTCATTCACCTCTGACATAGAGATGTGTGTTTTTCAGAAACTTGTTAGGGTTTTAGAAGACAGATGATTTTTAGAATCATCCTCTAATAGTTTCATTCCACTTTTGTCTGACATAAATTCCCCTGTACACCTCTTTGCCGAAAGCAGTACCGGTAGTCTAATCAAGGTCTAATCTAAGATCTAGATCTATAGATCTATAGACCTTGACTCTATCTAAAATTAGACCTCTAAAAAAAACTTCTACTTTTAGACCTTTTCTAGACATTTAGATCCTGCACTCAGTGGGTACATTAAGGTTCCATTGATTGTATTGATTGATTGAAATATGTATTAACAGTTTGCACAACTCAGAGTACACTCTCAGAGTTATAGACCCATTTAGTTCTGAACTAGGGCTGTTGAATGATTAATTAAAAAAAATAACGGCTTCAAAATTAAATTAATCTTTATTAATCACCATTCAACCTATTCATCAATAGTTCGATTGATTGATAGTTCGACATCAAAATAGGTGATCTACAAGGCCCCATTGCTTGTAAATCTTGAGCTATACTCTATGGCTCTGGTTACAGGGAGACACAACAGCTACAGTATAAATGTTTTTTCAATGATAAAATGCTCAGTGGGTTGAGTCAGTGTGTACATACGAGTTAATTGCATTAAAAAAAAACTTTAATCAGATTAATCAATAAAATTAATTTAACTAATTAACTTGTTATTTTCAATAGCCTTATTCTAAACTATCATATCACGGCAAGACCACCCTGGAACTCCCTCTAGGACCCCATGGGGGGTCTCAGAGTGGGAAAGGTCATTGTTTACCTGTTCTTGAGATGGTGGCCACCTCATTTGCAGACAAAAGATCCTTTTTTAGT
>CM076984.1:30524881-30549171 GCA_039105355.1 Benthosema pterotum | reverse complement strand
AAGTTTACTACGTACACGTGACATCACATCAAGGGATGCGGTAGTTGAGCTCCTGGATGTTGTTTGGTGGTTAGTACAGTAGGTAGACATGGGATGTATGTTGGTTGGTAGGTATAAACAGAGAATGTCATATGGTGGTTGGTAGTTAGATGAGGGATATAGTGTGGTGGTTAGTACAGTAGGTAGACATGGGATGTATGTTGGTTGGTAGGTATAAACAGAGAATGTCATATGGTGGTTGGTAGTTAGATGAGGGATATAGTGTGGTGGTTGGTACAGTAGGTAGACAAAGGATGTAGTCGCTAGTAAGATGAGCAATGCAATATGACCATACCTAGTTAGTCAAGGATGTAGTATGGTGGCAAAGTATGGTACATATTACACTGAAATCTAAATAACATGAGCAACGAAAGCCACCATCGTACAAGCTAAAGCAAGCATGTTGCCGTGTTAATCTTTGTGAAGTTTTATGAGTTGAATCCGCACTGTCTGAGTTGCAACCTGAATTGCACAGAATCATAATGTCAACGCGGTGATGAAATGAACTATCGCGGTAGGCAGGCATAGTAGGTGTACGGTTTTTCTAAACTGACTACTTCAATTTAGCTACTTCCCTACCGCAAAAGGGGGTTGTCGCAGGTGAAAACAGTGTCTTACTCGGCTTACTGTATGCACAGAAAACAACAATACTGCTTGCAGCTTTTTCTAGTTTATTCACACACACACATTCACACAACAACACAGTATGCTACGCTGACTAAACTAGCACTGGTACAGTAATCGTTCTTTTCCAGCAGTTGTATCATCAGTTGTAGTAGTAGATAGCAGGTAATCGACTGAAAGAATAACAAATATACAAAATACATAATCAATATCTGGACCAATATGTAGACATTGTATCCGTCATTTCTTGGTATGCATTCATGGTAATTGTACAAACTAAATAAACATTTATAAAACATTTCCACACTCACCAGCTCAACTTCACCCGTCGACAACAAGGTTCGATGTATACTGGTATATAGGACATGCGCAAACGAGTCAAACAATAGAAACAATGTTGCACGTGACCACCACTACTCACAAGAGGTCACTAGAACCACACTCAAAATTTGAAGACTCAGCAAATATCAGGAAAATGATTATATACATGTTATAAATGAAACAAACCACACACCTCCCACCTGGCTATTGGGGCAACGAAGAAATAGGCCACAATAAACAAGCAGTTTTCATTTCACAACAGTCCTGCTTTGTAAATAAATTGTAAATACAAAATAAAACAAACAGCATAATAGCAAATTGTACAATGTCAAAGTCTGTAAAGGCAGAAAGTAATGAACAGATTCTCTGCAGAAAATAGCTGAGGAGTTAGGCACTGCCGCCTTGCTCCTCAACCGGTATCAGAACCACCAGTCTACGCACGTCCCTGTGGAGGATGGTAGAAGAACATGGAGCTCCTTCCTTCCTCACACGGGACCAGCTGGTAGGTACGCTGTGGCAGGTTTTGACTTTGACATCCCGAACGACACCAGTGCCGTCAGGGAAAGCCTCCACGACCCGCCCCAGTCTGAAACGTCCCCGGAGGGCGTTTTGGTCCGCCACCCAGACCACGTCTCCGGCTGCGACATTCCTGGCAGGAAAATGCCACTTCTGTCTGACAAACAGATGAGGCCCTGCGAGCTGGCTCCAACGCCGCCAGAATTTGTCGACCTCCACCTGGACGGCTCGCAGGCGGCTGAAAGGGTAAGCTGGAAAATCAAACCCCTGCGTGTCACCTCCGGGTCCTGCTCGTCCCAACAGCAACATGTTGGGTGTCACAATGTCCACAGTCTCATCTCGAACTTGTGCCCTGGCACCGATCGGTCTCTCATTCGTGAGATTTGCTGCCAGGAAAAGGAGAGTCTGGGAACTCTAGAGTGGTCAACTACACCCTCACAAACGCTGCTCAGCGCTCTCTTCAACACGCGGACGGCTGCCTCCGCTGCCCCGTTTCGGTGTGGCGAGTCAGCTGGGCTCATCTCCCAAGTCCAGTCGGTCCCATCCACCGCTGCTTCCTCTGTATGTCCTCCTTGTTGAGGCTCGCCAGGAAGCTGTAGAGCTCTTCAAGTGCAGGTTTGGCTCCCACCAGATTTGTACCCTGGTCGGACCAGAGTTTTCTTGGATGGCCCCGTAAGGCGGTGAATCGCTGGTACGTCTTGAGAAAGCTGTCGGTCGAGAGGTCTTCAACCAAGTCTGCATGAACCGCTCTCGAGGCCATACAACTAAACACCACACCCAGACCTTTCTCTTTGTCCGCCCTTTCACCACGCTTCTGACTGTGTATGGGCCAAACAGGTCCAGCGTAGTATACTCAAATGGAGCCGCTGGACTGGTGCGTACAGGGGGAAGGTCGGCCATCACTTGTGTGCTCAACTTGGCTCTTCTCTTTCTGCAGTGAACACACGCGTCGACGACTTTGCGGGCAACTCTAGGGCCTTGCACTACCCACGCTCTTTTTCTCATGCGAAGGAGGGTGCCGGCACGCCTTCATGATTTGCCCGGTGTGCTTCTTCGGCGAGAAGAGTGCTGACCTGATGTTTGTAGGGCAACAAAGGAACCCCACGACTTTGCTCATCCACGGACTGGACACGACCGTGGCACATTAAGAGTCCTGTTGCATTGTCTTTGCTCACAACAAGCCGGTTTTAATGTCGTTGTGGGGAAGGTTACACCAGCCTGCGCTGCGAGGCATAAGTCCTGGAATGCAGCTTCGCGCTCCTCGACTGTGAGCGTCGCCTCCCACCGTTCTTGCTTGCCGGTTTGTTGTTTTACACTCAACCAGTGGTGCACGTACCTGCGGACCTGCCCCACGGTCCCACAGAGCTTGGTGAGTGTACTGCTCCTCGCAAGATCCACCTGATCTACAAGAGCCGAACCCCACAGTCTTTTCTTACTGTAGATGTCTGGCGCCGCTGATGAAGACCTTGTAGTTGCACCTGGCGAAGAAGACCCTGTAGTTGCACCTGGCGAAGAAGACCCTGTAGTTGCACCTGGCGAAGAAGACCCTGTAGTTGCGCCTGGCGAAGAAGACCCTGTAGTTGCACCGTCTCCGACCACGGCACCGTCACTGCTCGGACCACCTGGAGTAGACAACTTCTTCGCCTGGGCCCTGGTTACGACTGCAGAAAAAGCTTTTTCTTCTCAGCTTATTCACGCTCTCTCTGGTACCGGAAGCCACCTCTGCTGCAG
The DNA here is from genome assembly GCA_039105355.1 of Benthosema pterotum. Taxonomy (NCBI): domain Eukaryota; kingdom Metazoa; phylum Chordata; class Actinopteri; order Myctophiformes; family Myctophidae; genus Benthosema; species Benthosema pterotum. Next base: position 30,545,940 of record CM076984.1, on the reverse strand, counting down.
ACTTCATGGGCCATTCACGCACCGGTCTGGTCAAGAACTCCGGACCTCTCTGCCACATAGAGTCACCGTCAAGCTGTTCAGGTGAACACCCTCGTGTGACCAGATCAGCCACGTTGTACTGACCTGGGATCCACCACCAGTCCGACGTGGGTCCAGCCTTCTGTATCTCGCCGATGCGGTTTGCAAAAAAGGTCTGGAAGCCATAGCTCTCCTTCTGGATCGCCCCCAAAACGGTCTGGCTGTCGACGAAGTGGTACCACCTTTCCACCTTCAGCCGCCCATGTTTCAGCAGGTAGCTCTTCAGTCGTGTGGCAAAGACTGCGCCACAGATCTCCGCCTTAACTGCGTCGCCTTTCTGGTCGAGTGGTGTCAATTTGGCCTTTGACTCCACTAGCCGCGCCACTGCTCCGTCAGATGTCTTCCACAGCAGGTAGAGGACTGCTCCGTACGAGTCACAGCTGCCGTCAGAAAACGTAATCCCCCAGGGTTCACCCACCCAGCCACGGGGGGTGATGCACCTGGGGAAAGTGATGGCACACAGCCGGGCGTAGTCTTTGAAGAGCTCGACTGCCCTCCGCGTAGCTCCCTGGACAGCGGCTTGTCCCATGAGTCCTTGGTCAATGTCCCCGCCTCCTGAAAGGCCCTCCGCACCAGAATGACACCCTTTTGTTTCAGGGGCGTCGCCAGACCAAGGGGGTCATAAAGTCCTGCCACCTGGCTAAGCAGAACACGATGGGTGAGTGGATCAGGCGTTTTTCTCTTCCACCTCCTCCAAGGTGAGATCAAGTTCAGTGCGCATTTTCTTCTTCCTCGTGGAGAAGTTCACTGACACCATGAGGAAGAGTGTGTCTTCCTCCACGTGGTATCCCACTCCCAGGGCCTTGTTGTCCTCATCACGAAGCTGGTTGGGCAACAGGATTGTCTCTGGTTTAGCTGGACCACCGCCTTGCCTCCCACCGTGGCCAGACCGGACCCAGGGCTTGAGGAAAAATCCGCCGGTCGCGAGGATGGTCTCCACCCCCGCCAGGATCTCGTTCAGCCTCTTGGAGTCATTATGTGAATAAAGAAAATCATCCACATACGCGGCGTCCACGATGACGTTTCTCTCCTCCACCATGTCGGCGAATTGTGGCAAATGGGCGGTTTCGCGCATGGCCACCTGGGCAATGCAGCCGGCTGGCTTATCGCCCATGTTCACCCTCACCACGGCGTAGTCCTCAATGTCGTCGGCTGGAGAGTCCCTCCACAAGAAGCGGTGGAGGTGCACTTCCTGGTCCTCCAGCCACACGGAGTTGTACATTTTTGACACATCTCCAATTGCCGCGTGTTCACCCTCACGGAAACGAAGCAGCACCGCCCTGATGGGGTTCAAGACGTCCGGGCCCTTTAGCAAAATGCCATTCAGGCTCACACCCTTGTATTCGTGGCTAGAGTCCCAAACAAGTCTCACCGGTGTAGTAACGGAGTGCGGGTTGGGGGCTGTAAGATGGTTCACCCACCACACCGCTCCGTCCCAGCTGTCCATCACGTCTTTGGAAAGCTTGATGGCCGCACCCCTCGCGACCATGTCGTGCACCTGTCTTGCGTAGGCCTCCTTCCACACCGGGTCCTTCTCCAAACGCCTCTCCGACTTCAGGAACACTGACTCAACAGCTTTGCGGTTGTTGGGCAGGCTGGTGGGGTCCTCCTTCCAGGGGTACTTTGCGTCCCAGTGGGGCTTGTCGCTGTGCTTGTCGCTGAGCTTGAAGGTCAGTCCGCCTCTGATGATCTCCAACTCTCGTTCATCTGCCAGCGACATTTCTTTCCCACCAGGCGCGCACTTCCCACAGCGGCACCCACCACAAACCGGGTCGCAGGCGGCACCAATGCTGTCCCACTGCAGCCACTTCACGATGTCAGCGTTGCACGCAGCTGTGGTTCCGACTCCCACAACTCTCTCCAGCTCCGGGCCAACGTGGAAAGCATCAACTTGCCTAGCCTCTGCCCTCATGGAGCATGCAAAATGGGTCGCTGACTGACGCACTGTCATTTCAATGTCCTCAAACAGCTCTGGGTGTACGCCACTGACTGTCTTTCCAAGTGGCCCATCCCACAAAACGAGGTCACGGCATCTCATCATTCGCTGTGGTGCGAGGCGCCCCTCCCGCGTGCTGATGAGTAGCTAGCTCCACTTTGTCTGGGCGGACCAGCTCTCCTGGCTTGACAGCACCAGGGAAGAACTTCTCCAGGCGGCTAGAGTCAACTGTGTGGTCTAATCTGGCGATCTCGTCCAGACCATAACACATCATCTCGTGCAGTCGCAAAGTCCCTTTCTTTGTTGCCACTTTTATGCTCAGGACGTACCTCACAGTTTTGACCTTGGTCTCCATCCCGCCCACACCACGTATGACCAGCATGATTGGTTCACCGATCAGTCCAAGTCTCTCTGCGGCCTGGTGTGTGATATAGTTCGTATCCGACGCAAGGTCAATGAGTGCTCCTATCCAGTCTCCTCGCTTTGTAGTCACGTCCACCAGCATCATGAGGACCGGGTGCTCTTTCAGTCCACTCTCGTCCACCAGACCCTCCGCGGCACAAACCATTGACGAAAGTTTGTTGGTGCAGGCTTTACGAACAGCTTCTAGTTGCTCTGGGGTCAGACCTAGATTAGCAAACAATGTCTCTTGCTCTTCGGTCGGACCACGGGGTTCTCTCCTTCTCTCCCCCCTGGCCTCGTCTGTAGCAGTGTCTCTTTTGACTGGTGCTTTCAGGCAAAGGAAAAAGTGATGGTCGGCAGGTCCTCACCTTTCTTACACTCCTCTTGCGACACAGAAAGTTCTTATTGCATTGTCCTTCACTTCCATGGAGACCCAAGCATTTCAGGCATGCGTTCAACTTTTTTGCCCTCCGCCCTGCGTACAGACGGAGTGGCCTTTTTAAATGTCTTGCAGCGGTATAAACGGCCAGCATGCCCGCCCTCACTGCACAAACTACAAGCACCTTGTGGGGGGTCTCCTTTCGCCTCGCTCGCTGTAGCCCGGGTGGATGCACGCTTTTCCTGCTTTCTGCCGCCGGACTTTTCTTTTGGCTTCTCGCGTGGTTGCGTGTCACCCACACCCACTCGTTTGGACTGCAATTGTTCCATCTGCACCAGAACAGTCTTTTGGTCTTTCAGAAAGTGCCACAGTTTGTCAAACCGGTTACGTGGGTTGACGTTGTTTGTGGCGTCGCACCGGTACAAAAGCCACCTCTCCTTCATGCTGTCCGGTAGCTTACTTTCCAGCGACCGAATCACCAGCTGATTTTTTATAGCGTCCTCGCAACCCAAGTCAATAAGGTCCAATAGCGCCCTCTCCACCGCTTGGATAAGATGCAAAGCCTCTCTTGGTTGGTTGTTGCGCGCAGCCGGTAGCTCTTGTAACTCCATTACAATGTCGTCCGCAATCTGCGACATGTCTCCATAACGGTCCTCCAAAACCCGGAAAACCTCCCTCGCGTCACGGCAGTGTGACAGTCTGAGTTCACTTTTCACCTCATCATTGATACTGTCCAGGAGGTGAAATAGTCTGCACTCTGGGGAGCCCGTGGGTTCTGCTAGTGCCTGTAGGGTCCCCCAGTTCTCCTTCCAGCGCCAGTAGCTCCTCCTCGCCTGTGAACTTCGGCAGGCGTAGTGGAGCAAGTGCGATCCTGGGTCCGACTGGCCCCAGGGTGTTGGCAGACAAGCCGGAAATGTTCATGTGCGCAGCATTGGTTTGCTGTGCACCAACGCCATCCGCAGGCAAACCAAACGACCTTCGCTGCCGCGGTGTGCTGAAAGTCTCTGGTTCAAACTGCTGAGGAGGTGGTGCTGGTGGGTGCTGTAACGGCGTCTGTGTGGTCACGGGGCTGCTACACTGTGTACAGGTGGGTTTACAGTACCATCTGGTGCTCTGCTGCCGTCTGTGCTGGTCTGGGTAGTAGCCACACCTGTGTCGCCATTTTGTGGGTGTGCTGTTGTTGCCCCACCACCGCCACTAGTGTCCGGGGGTCCACGGTCACCAACAGCGGTGGTCACTCCGCCATCGCTCACACCACCTTTAATGCCCTCTCCAGCTGCACCGCTGTACAGGTGGATTTCCAGAGCACTCATAGTTTTCTTCTTTCTCTCTTTATTCTGCATAAGGCAAGTACGCATCTCCTCCACTTCTTTTTCGGGGATGCATTGGGCCCAATCTCGCACAAAATCACCCAGTGTTTCAAGTTTACTGTCCAACTCAGAACGTGCTGCATTATATTGTTCATGGGGCAATTCTTTCTGCAGGAGTGTGTCAGCCCTATCTAATGCAGTCTTGAGGTTGTCTTTCAGATCATTAAACCGGTCAGATGCACAGCGAGCCCACAATGTCTTTTTTAGTGCAAGTTCTGTGGCAATAAACTTTGTGCGGCTGTCTCCCAACTTTTTATTAACATCAGCAACATCTGCGGCAAATGCACTGTCATCCTCCTCCTCCAAGGCAGCAATGTAATCAAAACTAATGTTACAAAGCCCCCCATAGTCTGCCTTGATGGCGTCCAGTTCAGTCTTGAGATCATACTCATACAGATGATCAATGTTAAAAGCAATGGAATTAGCCCTCCTTGTAAAAGCCCCTTGTGCAGCTGTACGTTTCTTTTTGTAATCCTCAAGATCGCCCATAGTCAAACAATAGCTTTAATGGCCGCTCTCGACTTGTTTAGAGTCTTTGGCACAACTTCCTGTCCACCGCCCCACTTCCGGTCTGACGGACGGCGTTAGCTTCTTAGTGTTAGCAACAGAAAAAGTCAAAGTGTAGCAAACGGCTTATCCTATGCCGTTGCTCTAAACAAGCCCCACAAAGTCACACAACTCCACAATGATGATGCAATGTTGACGTTGGTTTGCTTGCTCTTGAAGTGACGTCGATCGGCCGGGATGCTCCTCCTGGCTCCGACGCGACGATAGCTTCTTGTTGTAGTAGTGAAGACACTGTCCGGCCCTCGCTTCTCCGTCACGCGGCTGGCTTAGTGTCGATTACTGTACGGTTTTTCTAAACTGACTACTTCAATTTAGCTACTTCCCCACCGCAAAAGGGGGTTGTCGCAGGTGAAAACAGTGTCTTACTCGGCTTACTGTATGCACAGAAAACAACAATACTGCTTGCAGCTTTTTCTAGTTTATTCACACACACACATTCACACAACAACACAGTATGCTACGCTGACTAAACTAGCACTGGTACAGTAATCGTTCTTTTCCAGCAGTAGTATCATCAGTTGTAGTAGTAGATAGCAGGTAATCGACTGAAAAGAATAACAAATATACAAAATACATAATCAATATCTGGACCAATATGTAGACATTGTATCCGTCATTTCTTGGTATGCATTTATGGTAATTGTACAAACTAAATAAACATTTATAAAACATTTCCACACTCACCAGCTCAACTTCACCCGTCGACAACAAGGATCGATGTATACTGGTATATAGGACATGCGCAAACGAGTCAAACAATAGAAACAATGTTGCACGTGACCACCACTACCTCAAGAGGTCACTAGAACCACACTCAAAATTTGAAGACTCAGCAAATATCAGGAAAATGATTATATACATGTTATAAAATGAAACAAACCACACAGTAGGTAGGCATGTAGATAATAGGTGAGAGATTTGAAACTATCATGGTAGGTAGGTCAAATGTGGTCAAAAGCTTTAGAAAAATCAATAAAAAACAAAAGTGGATTTCTTTAACTTTTTCCTGATGTCTATGATGGTAGTCAATGTGGTCAGTACAACTTCTCTTTCTAAACCCATTTTGCTCATCTGCTGTGATGTTATTTGATTCATCCCACTCTGCGACTTTATTTTGTATCACACTGCTGTCAAAGTAATTCCCTGTTAATTTAGAGGTGCCCATTTATCTTTTCCTCCTAATTTGTAGATAGGGTTAATGATACTACATTTCCACAGCTCTGGGATTACACCATACAGAAAACATTGATTGAAAAGTGTGTGCAGTAAAGTGAATGTATTGCTATTTTTCAGTACATCGACGGTATCATACCCATAGGCATAGGCTGCGTGGAGTGCATTCACTATCTCAATCTCACTAATAGGCTGGTTCAGGGGGGCTTCCAGGTTAGTGTGCGTGTGCCTTGTAACTCTGGGAGTGGGGGCACCGTGTTGGTCAGACCAAAACAGATTGGAGAACTCACTCCTCCATAACTCTCCCCTCTGGGAGGTCCCAGGACCTCCCATGGAATATTTGTCTGTCTTTAATTATCTACACCAAGTTGGTTAACCTGTCGCCAGATGGCCTTTGGGTCATTACATTACAGCTGTTGAATATTGTCCTGTTGCAGCTCCCAGTAACGTCTCTTTTCAGCCTGAACCAAACGGTTGAAAATTCTTTTCCTGTCCCCCATTATGGCCCTAGCATTGACCTTGGCCAGGCCGGATGCCCAAATTGCCCAGAGAGTTCCATAGTAGAGTATGCTCCTCCGTCCACCAGGCCTTTTTGGTTCTCCTCTTCTTGTTCATATGCAGAATTGTGCCAGAGTCCACCATAAGCTGATTAGGTGTTGAGGCCTCTAACTGGTCTATACAACCCCTCAATGCGGTTTGACAGCAGTCACTATAGCCAGGAAGTGGTGTGGGATGGTGGACAGGTCAAAAGCTGTAAAAGAGGCCGCATCCTCATTACTCTGGGCTAATTACTGAGAGAGGGGGATCCTACAGGGAGAGCCACTTGGGAGGATTATTCAGAGGGCCTGAGCTAGGGGGCCCCTGAGCTTGGGCCACCTCAAAAAGGGGTAACAGTGAATAACAGTGACGCCCACAGTCCTCATCACTGTTATTAACAATGGGCTTTTGAAGTTTTTCTCTTCGGAAGAGCTGTTTTTGTGGATGGAAACCTGGCTACAGACTGAGTAGAGTAGAAAAAAGGTGTTTTTTTTCATGTACATTATTGAGGACCTATCACAGACACATCCTAGTGTTGAAGTGGTCCTTTAAGTGATGAATAGAAGTGGCTAGCCCAGCCCAAAATGCACCCAGGGACTTGAAGCAGGTACAAAATATCAAACAAAAAATATCAAGGGAAAATAAGCCTCCTGGTAATAGGACCCACCTGGCAAATGACATTTAGACAGTACTAAACATGCTCCAAGATGACAACTATGTTGTTTTGGCTATGTTTGGGTATGCTTTTGGGTAGTTTTGGGTTGTTTGGGTAGTTTGGGGTACTTTTGGGTATGCTTTTGGGCACTTTTGGGTAGTTTTGAGTATCCTTTGGGTAGTTTTGGGCACTTTTGGGCAGTTTGGGGTACTTTTGTGTATGCTTTTGGGTAGTTTGGGGTGCTTTTGGGTAGTTTGGGGTACTTTTGGGTGCTTTTGGGTACTTTTGGGTATGCTTTTGGGTATACTTTTGGGTAGTTTTGGGTATGCTTTTGGGTGGTTTGGGGTAGTTTGGGGTATGCTTTTGGGTAGTTTGGGGTACTTTTGGGTATGCTTTTGGGTACTTTTGGGATATGTTGTGGTTTACGTACACCCTCTATTACACTGCATGCTGCTTCAGAGTTGCTTTCTTACTCACTAGTCTTTTTTGCTCCGGCAGCTAAATTTAGCTATCATAACTTGCGGTTTGTTATTGAATGACTGTTTCCTTTCAGCCGCGACACATCCAGTGTCTTTGATGTTAAGTCCATCTTCAGACAGTTCACAGAGTTGAGATGTTTTTTTTGTCCACAATCAATACGGCACTAATTCGTCACAGTCCTCCCCGTGTTTACTGCACACAAAAAACTAATCGGTCAAAATTGCAACTAAACACTTCAGTCAATGGTGTTAGGTCACTTTCCTGGGTTATTTCTTGAAGCCATAACCTTTTCCTGGGTTGCAGGGATTTTATTTTGACCGAATTCATGGGTTGTTTTATTTGGTTATTGGTTTTGGGTTGTTTTAATGAGAATAACCAATTTGTTAGGTCACAGACTTTGGTTGAATTGATTTATTGATGGAGTGGACTGGTCCAATTCCCCCCCTCTTTTTTTAAACGAGTGAGTGGTATGTCCCAACTGCTGTCAGTTTTGCTACTGCTTCTTTCTCTGCAAACCCGAAATACTACTCTACCCTGAGCACTTTTGCAGTAAGTTTGAAATTTTTACTTTTATCATAAGCGTGTTTACTGGAAGAATAACTCCATTGTGTTGTGCTTATGCTGCAGGGCAGGCTGCAACTTGATAGATAAATGCGTGAAATAGGAAATAATGTCTCCCTTGCTTTATTTCCATTCTGAACCACGACGGGAATATATGTTTTGGTTACGTCTGTTATGGTTATAGTCTACAAGCCCATAGAGCCCCATTGTAAACCAGGCATTTATGTACACCAACGTTTTGTTAGAAATGTTGAGTAGGGGTCCCCCCCAACATGTAGAAACTGATGTTACAGATGTTGAGTAGGGGTCCCCAACATGTAGAAAATGGTGTTAGAAATGACGAGTAGGGGTCCCCAACATGTAGAAACTGATGTTACAAATGTTGAGTAGGGGTCCCCAACATGTGGAAAATGGTTAGAAATGTCGAGTAGGGGGTCCCCTTCCCTGTCTAACGCAATGGAACAGGGCTAGGGGTCCCCCAGCATGTAGAAACTGATGTTAGAAATGTCAAGTAGGGGTCCCCAGCACAGCATGTAGAAACTGATGTTAGGAATGTCCCTAGTGTATAACTCGAATAGCAGTGCAATTATTTACTAGTACAGCTAAAATAATAATTCTGCGTGGCCTGTGGGTCTGTAGCCTAATACGCATTTTATTATAACTACATTTAACTACATTTTATTACGTCATTCTTGATATTGTGTATATGTTGGTTTTCCTGGTATTGATGTAATGCATTTGTTTTGTTGTTGTCCTTCTCGCTGCTGTAATTCCTCCTCGCTGTACTCCGGCTCATATAAATAACGCTGTACAGTGGATTCCGACAGCAGGGAAAAAAACTCGTCGTCATCCAAAAAGTCGTCAGGAGCAGCCATAGTCAACAACTAACGTTGTACTACTACGAGCACGACCACCACCAACACCACTACTACTACTACTACTGCTACTACTACCACTACTACTACCACTACTAGTAGTACGAGTACAAGTACTACTACTACTACTATTACTATTACTCCGTCGCCTCCTCCTCCCCCTCCTCCTATCTCAAACGCTAACTAATCCTCCTCCTTCTCCTCCTCCTCCTCCACCAGCCCCACCACCAACTACTACTTCACTGCTACTACTATCAACACCACCACTACTACTACAACTACTACTAGTAAAACTCCCACTACTACCAACTAAATATAAAGTTTATCTTTCGATCACAACTACACTGCTTCGGCTAATACTGCTTCCACCAGTTGGACTCGTCAGAAAAGACCGCTCAACGGCTGCGCGCGCCCACTCTGCTGAGCGGATGCCGCGGTGCACTGTGGGTATTGTAGAATTTCTCGGACAAAATGACGAAAAATGAAATTATTTATACTTTTTACAGGAACAGATAGGATACTAAAGCCGAGGAATGCATCCAACACTGTAAACACAACACTGCAACGACTTTTCCTTCAGACCGGCACTCAGACCGGTAAGGTAACCTTACCCGTCCACATACTCGCTGTGCTGGGAAGCACGGCGCTGGAGCCACAGAATCCCAATGTTATTAATCAGGAGGCCATTGACCAACACCACACAAAAGAGTGTTGAAAAGTGGCGAAGTTCCCCTTTAAATGGGTGGAATTTCCCTTTAATAAAACAAATGGGTTAACTGAATATTCTGTATCAATTCAACTGGCAGTTGGGTAATCTTGACCCTCAAAATTAGGTTATTAATGCAACTTAATATGTCTGGTCAAATCAACTGGTATTTGGGTCATCTTGACCATCAAAATTAGGTTATTGATGCAAGCTAATATGTTCGGTCAAATCAACTGGTACTTAGGTTATGTTGACCCTCATAATTGGGTTATTAATGTAACCAAATGCATTCGGTCAAATATAATAACACGCATTATTTGGTCAAATTGACCAAAGACCCAGTTGGTCCTTATTCAACCTCTACGTTTGGTTGAAATTTGACCGAAGTTAGGTTGTTTTTGACCATTGGTTTTTCTCTGTGTTTACTGGGTATAGTGTTTTTTCAATGATTTTTTCAAAAATGATTAAAATGGGTCATAGACTATGGCTGTCATTTTTCCTTCATTTGGTCATTTTTCAAATTCATGTAAATTAATGTGATTTCTGTTGAACCTGTAAATGACAACAAAACAAAACCTAAGGCACTGGTTGTAGTACTTCTGGTTTACCGGAACAGGGTTCAACTCCCTGCGGTGCCCTGCTCAATATGTTGTTGTTTACAGTTTTTTAAATAGATTTTTATATCATGCTCATTGTGTCGATGAAAAAACAAAACAAAGAATGGAAGGCTATAGTCCATGACTAAATTGATGAAAAACATAATGGTTGGGTGGTTTTCATCCGTTCCGTGACTGTGGAGAGCTCCATTTCTTAATGTATTTGTCATCTATGAGGGTTACTAAACAAATTTGGTCGGGGTGTACTTTTTAAAAGGGCGGGGATTTTTTTTAGTGCACCAAATTCAAAATGGCTATACTGCCATATACTATTAATGTAATGATTTGGCCTGTTTTTGTATTTCTTACCCATGATGGCTTTTGATTATCAGCTCTGAAAGGTGCATTTTTCAGCATTGTCATAGACCCTTCATATTAGGATCAAATAAAAGCTCTGCTCAAGCTGATGCCAGTACAACCAAAAAGAACATACACAGAGAAGATAAAATAGGCAAACTGCACTGCATCCTGCTCTGGAGAGGCACTTATCCACAAAAACTGACAAAGATCAATGATGAACTTACACAGAATATCAGAAAGAAGCTCAACATTCAGAGAGGTCAAGTAGGCCTACAGAGAGGTCATCTCACAGGCCAAAAAGGTCAACTTTTCTCTGAAAATGTTGTGGACGAAGAAAAACGACAGGCCATAGTACATGGTCTCCGATAACATGCTATAGTATGTCGTTTTTCATATATTTTGAGGATTTTCCAAAAATGTCAAAAACAAGAAAAATGGCATACTATAATATGTTGTTTTTTGACATTTTTGAGAATTTTCAAAAAAATGACGAAAATGACAAAAAGCGCCAGGTAGATTACATGGTCTCGGACAACATGCTATAGTACGCCGTTTTTCATCGTTATTAAGGATTTTTGAAAATAGACCAAAATCGAGAAAAAACAACATACTATAGGCCTACCTCATTTTCGAGAATTTTCATAAAATGTCGAAATAGGGGGAAAACAACAGGCTAGAGTACCTGTCTCGGATAGCCCTGACACCCAGGCTTTCTTTTTTGCCCAGACATTTTTGTCTGGATTAATTTGTTAGCCTCGGTGGCAGTGCTACCAAAAACACCTTGGTGAGATCAAATCAGATCAGCTCAATTGCCGTTAGTTGCCGTGGGCAACGTGAATTCTGTGTACAGAATCCAACTGTAAATTCCACAAACGTAAAGCTGGCGTTGGAGACAATATCACGCGTTACGCATGATCTGCAACGTGTCTCGCCAGATGCGCTGGTGATAGTGAACTGAGACTTTAACAACTGTACATTGTCTGCCACTTTGCCGTCTTTCAGGCAGTTCGTAAAGTGCCCCATGCGAGGGGACTGGACTCTTGATTTGTCTACACGAACGTTAAGAAGAGCTACGTGGTGAAGCCGCTCCCACTTAGGAAATCTGACCACAACATGCTATCAGTGATGTCGTGCTATTCTCCTGTCATCCAGAGACAGCCTATTAAGACTAAAACTGTGTGTGGTCTGACGAGGCTTGTGACAAGCTACAACGAAGCTTTGAATGTACTAACTGGCAGTGATGGGCAAGTTACTGGGAAAATGTAGTAAGCTACACTACTTGTTACACTCGAAAAAAATATAGCTAAGTTACACTACAAGCTATCCCTAGTAAATTGTAGCAAGATACACTACAAGCTACATGACAAAAGTAGCTTGATGTAGCTTGCTACATCAACACTACATAAAAATATATATCTCAACTTAATGTACAACTTTCTAAATAATAATCATAATAATAAAATAATATCAATAAATGTGTATTATGTATATTAGAGGGATGTATATTTGAGGTTTTCTACCCATTAAAAATGGGCGGAATTTGAAAATGTGTGTGGGAAAATGTAGTAAGCTACAATTCTTGTTACTCAAAATAAGTAGTGTAGCTTCACTACAAGCTACTCGAAACAAGTAGTGTAGCTTCACTACAAGCTATTCTCAGAACAAATGTAGAAGCTACACTACAAGTTACGGGAAAATGTAGTTAAGCTATGTAGCTTAGCTACTTGTAACAAGCTACTGCCCATCACTGCTAACTGGTCCATATTGATGGTGTTTTCCCTCGTACTCTCAAAGTCTGTGCTGAACAGCAGTGCCATGTGTTTCATTCTTTGTTTTTTTTTCTCTCTCTACATTGTCTATTCCTGCACTGTGGCTAAAATCATGTCTTGTCCCTATTCCCAAAAAGAATAAGGTGTGTACTAGCCTATCTGATTTAAAGGTAGGGGAAGTGATTTCACTTTTGTCAGAGATCACTACACGATGAATTTCAAATCACTTACCCTACCTTTAAAGACTATTGCCCTAACATGCCACATTATGAAGTGTTTTGAAAGGGTTCTAGTGGGACATCTGAAGGTGCAGGTGGCCCCTTTTCTAGACCCCTTCCAATTTGCTTACAGGATGCGTGTTGGCGTCGATGATGAATTAATTCTGCCAGTTCTGTTAGGATAATATTTTTTTTCCAGTGCTTTCAATACTATCCAGCCACACATACTTACAAATAAACCAACCCTGCAGTTCAAGCTCCATAATTCAACTATTAGCTGGTGTTTTAAGTACTTGGTACCTAGGCCGCAGTTGGTTGGACTGGAAGACAAAGTCTCTGATGTGATTTGGACCAAAACTGGGGTCCCTCAGGGAACTCTATTAGCTCCCTTTCTTTTTATGCTCTATACTTCAGACTGCAGATTCTGTGTGTCTTCCTGCCATATGCAGAAATTTTCAGATGATACTGTTCTTATTGGTCTCATTAACAAAGGTGATGACCGGGCCTACAAAAACGCAGTGGTGTGACACCAGTTTCCTGGAGCTTAATGTCACTAAGACCAAGGAACTTGTTATTGACTTCAGTAGGAAGAAAGCGAGTCTCTCACCTGTCATCATCAAGGGGCAGGAGGTAGAAAATTCTAATGCTGTGATCAAAAAGGCACAGTCTTGACTTTTCCACCTAAGGAAACTGAGATCCTTTGACGTCAGTAGGTCACGACTTTTACCAGGGTATCCTTGCTAGTGTCCTCTTCTACGCTGTGCTCTGCTGGAGTAGCATCACAGTCATGGTTAGAAGCAGGATAAATAAAACCATTAAGAAGGAAAAAATGGCATGTTGTGCAAGACCATGAGGCTATAGCCTTGCGTTTTTACCAGATTTTGACATTTTTCGAAAATCCTCAAAACGATGAAAAACCGTAAGGCTATAGCCTTGCGTTTTTTTCCGAAATTTCGACATCTTTTCGGAAATCCTCAAAAATCCACAAAACGATGAAAAACGGCATGCTGTGTAAGGCTATAGCCTTGCGTTTTTGCCAAGTTTAGTAATTTTTCGAAAATCCTCAAAACGATGAAATACCTTAAGGCTATAGCCTTGCATTTAAAAAAAAAAAAAAATCAACATTTTTCGAAAGTTCCCCAAACGATGAAAAACGGCATGCTGTGCAAGACCGTGAGGCTATAGCCTTGTGTTTTTGCCAGTTTTTGTCAATTTTTGTCATTTTTTCGAAAATCCTCAGAACGATGAAAAACCGTAAGGCTATAGCCTTGAGTTTTTTTTTTCTCGAAATTTCGACATTTTTCGAAAATCCTCAAGAATCTTTAAAACGATGAAAAACGGTATGCTGTGCAAGACCGTAAGTCTATAGCCTTACGTTTTTGACAGGTTTCGTTATTTCTTGACATTTTTCGAAAATCCTCAAAACGATGAAAAACCGTAAGGCTATAGCCTTGCGTTTTTTTCGAAATTTCAAGAGTTTTTGAAAATCCTCAAACCGATGAAAAACAGCCTTTTTGCCAGGCTTCGTCATTTTTTGTCATTTTTCGAAAATCCTCAAAACAATGAAAAACCGTAAGGCTATAGCCTTGCGCTTTGTTGAAATTTCAACATTTTTTGAAAATCCTCAAAAATCCTCAAAACAATGAAAAACGGCATGCTGTGCAAGACCGTAAGGCTATAGCCTTGCGTTGTTGCCACGTTTCATCATTTTTGTCATTTTTCGAAAATCCTCAAAACGATGAAAAACCGCAAGGCTATAGCCTTGAGTTTTTTTTTTTTTTTTTTTTTGAAATTTCGACATTTTTCGAAAACCCTCAAAACGATGAAAAATGGCATGCCGTGAAAGACCGTAAGTCTATAGCCTTGCGTTTTTGCCTGGTTTTGTCAATCCTCAAAACAATGAAAAACAAGGCTATAGCCTTGCGCTTTTTTGAAATTTCGACATTTTTCGAAATTTCCCAAATGATGAAAAACGGCATGGTGTGCAAGACTGTAAGGCTATAGCCTTGCATTTTTCCAGGTTTCATCATTTTTTCGTTTTTTTTTGAAAATCCTCAAAACGATGAAAAACCGTTAGACTATAGCCTTGTGTTTTTTTCGAAATTTCGACATTTTTTGAAAACCTTCAAATCGATGAAACATGGCATGCCGTGAAAGACCGTATGGCTATAGCCTTGCGTTTTTGCCTGGTTTTGTAATTTTTTGTAATTTTTTGAAAATCCTCAAAACAATGAAAAACCGTAAGGCTAAAGCCTTGCGTTTTTTCAAAATGTCAACATTTTTCGAATTCTCTCCACAAAACGATAAAAAACGGCATGCTGTGCAAGACCGTAAGGCTATACCCTTGCGTTTCTGCCAGGTTTTGTCATTTTTCGAAAATCCTCAAAACAATGAAAAACCGTATGGCTATAGCCTTGTGCTTTTTCTAAATTTTGTCATTTTTCAAAAATCCTCAAAACGATGAAAAACCGTAAGGCTATATAGCCTTGCGTTTTTTTTCCTTCGAAATTTCAACATTTTTCGAAAATCCTCAAAATGATGAAAAACGGCCTTTTTGCCAGGTTTCGTCATTTTTTGTCATTTTTCGAAAATCCTCAAAACAATGAAAAGCCATAAGGCTATAGCCTTGCGTTTTTTTCGAAATTTCGACATTTTTCGAAAATCCTCAAAAATCTTCAAAACGACGAAAAACGGTATGCTGTGCAAGACCGTAAGGCTATAGCCTTACGTTTTTGCCAGGTTTCATAATTTCTTGTCATTTTTTCGCAAATCCTCAAAACAATGAAAAGCCATAAGGCTATAGCCTTGCGCTTTTTCTAAATTTCGTTATTTTACAAAAATCCTCAAAACGATGAAAAACCGTAAGGCAATAGCCTCGCGATTTTTTGTAATTTCAACATTTTTCGAAAATCCTCAAAACAATGAAAAACAGCCTTTTGTCCAGGTTTCATCATTTTTTGCCATTTTTCGAAAACCCTCAAAACGATGAAAAATGGCATGGCGTGAAAGACCGTAAGGCTATAGGCTTGCGTTTTTTCCTGGTTTTGTCATTTTTTGTAATTTTTCGAAAATCCTCAAAACAATGAAAAATGGCATGCTGTGCAAGACCGTAAGGCTATAGCCTAGCGTTTTTTCGAAATTTCGACATTTTTCAAAAATCCTCAAAAATCCACAAAACGATGAAAAACGGCATGCTGTGTAAGGCTATAGCCTTGCGTTTTTGCCAGGTTTCGTCATTTTTTTGAAAATCCTCAAAACGATGAAATACCGTAAGGCTATAGCCTTGCGTTTTTTTGTTCGAAATTTCGGCATTTCTCGAAAATCCTCCAAACGATGAAAAATGCCATGCTGTGCAAGACCATGAGGCTATAGCCTTGCGTTTTTGCCAGGTTTCGTCATTTTCTGTCATTTTTCGAAAATCCTCAAGGCAATGAAAAGACGTAAGGCTATAGCCTTGCATTTTTTTTTATTCCACATTTTTCAAAAATGCTCAAAAATGCTCAAAACGGTGAAAAAACGGCATGCTGAGCAAGACTGTAATGCTATCCCCTTGCGCTTTTGCCAGATTTCGTCATTTTCCGAAAATCTTGAAAATCATGAAAAAACGTAAGGCTATAGCCTTGCGTTTTTTTTCTCGAAATTTTGCCTTTTTTTTTAAATGCTCAAAAATGCTCAAAATGGTGAAAACGGCATGCTGAGCAAGACTGCAATGCTATACCCTTGTGCTTTTGCCAGATTTCGTCATTTTTCAAAAATCTTCAAATTTATGAAAAACCGTAAGGCTAAAGCCTTGCGTTTTTTTCAAAATTTCAACATTTTTCGAAAATTCTCCACAAAACGATAAAAAAACGGCATGCTGTGCAAGACCGTAAGGCTATACCCTTGCGTTTTTGCCAGGTTTTGTCATTTTTCGAAAATCCTCAAAACAATGAAAAACCGTATGGCTATAGCCTTGCGCTTTTTCTAAATTTTGTCATTTTTCAAAAATCCTCAAAACGATGAAAAACCGTAAGGCTATAACCTTGCGTTTTTTTTCCTTCGAAATTTCAACATTTTTCGAAAATCCTCAAAATGATGAAAAACAGCCTTTTTGCCAGGTTTCGTCATTTTTTGTCATTTTTCGAAAATCCTCAAAACAATGAAAAGCCATAAGGCTATAGCCTTGCGCTTTTTCTAAATTTCGTTATTTTTCGAAAATCCTCAAAACAATGAAAAACCGTAAGGCCATAGCCTTGCGATTTTTTGTAATTTCTATATTTTTCGAAAATCCACAAAACAATGAAAAACAGCCTTTTTGCCAGGTTTCATCATTTTTTGCCATTTTTCGAAAACCCTCAAAACGATGACAAATGGCATGGCATGAAAGACCGTAAGGCTATAGCCTTGCGTTTTTGCCTGGTTTTGTAATTTTATATAATTTTTCGAAAATCCTCAAAAGAATGAAAAACCGTTAGGCTATAGCCTTGTGTTTTTTTTAAAAAAAATCGACATTTTTCGAAAATCCTCAAAACGATGAAAAATGGCATGCTGTGCAAGACCGTAAGGCTATAGCCTAGCGTTTTTTTTTCTCGAAAGTTCGACATTTTTTGAAAACCTTCAAAATGTTGAAACATGGCATGCCGTGAAAGACCGTAAGGCTATAGCCTTGTGTTTTTGCCTGGTTTTGTTTTTTTTTTGTATTTTTTTGAAAATCCTCAAAACAATGAAAAACCGTAAGGCTAAAGCCTTACGTTTTTTCAAAATTTCAACATTTTTCGAAAATACTCAAAAATCCACAAAACGATAAAAAACGGCATGCTGTGCAAGACCGTAAGGCTATACCCTTGCGTTTTTGCCAGGTTTTGCCATTTTCGAAAATCCTCAAAACAATGAAAAACCGTATGGCAATAGCCTTGCGCTTTTTCTAAATTTTGTCATTTTTCAAAAATCCTCAAAACGATGAAAAACCGTAAGGCTATAGCCTTGCGTTTTTTTTTCCTTCGAAATTTCAACGTTTTTCAAAAATCCTCAAAATGATGAAAAACAGCCTTTTTGCCAGGTTTCGTCATTTTTTGTCATTTTTCGAAAATCCTCAAAACAATGAAAAGCCATAAGGCTATAGCCTTGCGCTTTTTCTAAATTTCGTTATTTTTCGAAAATCCTCAAAACAATGAAAAAACCGTCAGGCTATAGCGTTGCGATTTTTTGTAATTTCAACATTTTTCGAAAATCCACAAAACAATGAAAAACAGCCTTTTTGCCAGGTTTCATCATTTTTTGCCATTTTTCGAAAACCCTCAAAACGATGACAAATGGCATGGCATGAAAGACCGTGAGGCTATAGCCTTGCGTTTTTGCCTGGTTTTGTCATTTTTTAAAGATTTTTGAAAATCCTCAAAAGAATGAAAAACCGTTAGGCTATAGCCTTGTGTTTTTTTTTTTTTTTATTTCGACATTTTTTTAAAATCCTCAAAACGATGAAAAATGGCATGCTGTGCAAGACCGTAAGGCTATAGCCTAGCGTTTTTTCGAAATTTCGACATTCATCAAAAATCTTCAAAAATCAACAAAACGATGAAAAACGGTATGCTGTGTAAGGCTATAGCCTTGCGTTTTTGCCAGGTTTCGTCATTTTTCGAAAATCCTCAAAACGATGAAATACTGTAAGGCTATAGCCTTGCGTTTTTTTTGTTCGAAATTTCAACATTTTTCGAAAATTCTCAAAAATCCACAAAACGATAAAAAACGGCATGCTGTGCAAGACCGTAAGGCTATACCCTTGCGTTTTTGCCAGGTTTTGTCATTTTTCGAAAATCCCCAAAACAATGAAAAACCGTATGGCTATAGCATTGCGCTTTTTCTAAATTTTGTCATTTTTCAAAAATCCTCAAAACGATGAAAAACCGTAAGGCTATAGCCTTGCGTTTTTTTTTCCTTTGAAATTTCAACATTTTTCGAAAATCCTCAAAATGATGAAAATCAGCCTTTTTGCCAGGTTTCGTCATTTTTTGTCATTTTTCGAAAATCCTCAAAACAATGAAAAGCCATAAGGCTATAGCCTTGCGCTTTTTCTAAATTTCGTTATTTTTCGAAAATCCTCAAAACAATGAAAAACCGTAAGGCTATAGGCTTGCGTTTTTTTTGTAATTTCAATATTTTTCGAAAATCCACATAACAATGAAAAACAGCCTTTTTGCCAGGTTTCATCATTTTTTGCCATTTTTCGAAAACCCTCAAAACGATGACAAATGGCATGGCATGAAAGACCGTAAGGCTATAGCCTTGCATTTTTGCCTGGTTTTGTCATTTTTTAATTTTTTTTGAAAATCCTCAAAAGAATGAAAAACCGTTAGGCTATAGCCTTGTGTTTTTTTAAAAAATTCGACATTTTTTGAAAATCCTCAAAACGATGAAAAATGGCATGCTGTGCAAGACCGTAAGGCTATAGCCTAGCGTTTTTTCGAAATTTCGACATTCATCAAAAATCCTCAAAAATCCACAAAACGATGAAAAACGGTATGCTGTGTAAGGCTATAGCCTTGCGTTTTTGCCAGGTTTCGTCATTTTTCGAAAATCCTCAAAACGATGAAATACCGTAAGGCTATATAGCCTTGCGTTTTTTTTGTTCGAAATTTCAACATTTTTCAAAAATCCTCCAAACGATGAAAAACGGCATGCTGTGCAAGACCGTGAGGCTATAGCCTTGTGTTTTTGCCAGGTTTCGTCATTTTTTGTCATTTTTCAAAAATCCTCAAAACAATGAAAAACCGTAAGGCTATAGCCTTGCGTTTTTTCGAAATTTCGACATTTTCGAAAAATCCTCAAAAATACTAAAAACAATGAAAAAACGGCATGCTGTGCAAGACTGTAAGCATATAGCCTTGCGTTTTTGCCAGGTTTGCTCATTTTTGTCATTTTTCAAAAATCCTCAAAAGGATGAAAAACCGTAAGGCTATAGCCTTGAGTTTTTTCGAAATTTCGACATTTTTCGAAAATCCTCAAAAATCCACAAAACGATGAAAAAACGGCATGCTGTGTAAGGCTATAGCCTTGCGTTTTTGCCAGGTTTCGTCATTTTTTGAAAATTCTCAAAACGATGAAATACCGTAAGGCTATAGCCTTGCGTTTTTTTGTTCGAAATTTCGGCATTTTTCGAAAATCCTCCAAACAATGAAAAATGCCATGCTGTGCAAGACCATGAGGCTATAGCCTTGCGTTTTTGCCAGGTTTCGTCATTTTCTGTCATTTTTCGAAAGTCCTCAAGACAATGAAAAGACGTAAGGCTATAGCCTTAGCCTTGCATTTTTTTTTATTCCACATTTTTCAAAAATGCTCAAAAATGCTCAAAACGGTGAAAAACGGCATGCTGAGCAAGACTGTAATGCTATACCCTTGCGCTTTTGCCAGATTTCGTCATTTTTCGAAAATCTTCATAATTGTGAAAAAACGTAAGGCTATAGCCTCGCGTTTTTTTTCTCGAAATTTCAACATTTTTTCGAAAATGCTCAACAATGCTCAAAACAGTGAAAAACGGCATGCTGAGCAAGACTGTAATGCGGGTGCTCGGCAAGTGTCTAGCCCGCTGCAGCTTGCCCTCGGAGCCGCAGCGTGTGTGGCGGTGCGCGTTGACCACGTCACCGCCACCACGTCACCGCCGCGCCTGCACTTAAACGCGGAAGCGCCGGGTGTCTCTCCTGTTTGTTTACTATGCTACCTGACGATCACGATGTTATCACCAGCGAAGCGGCAGGTCCAGCACCGCCGCCTACGCCGACCAACCACACGCAAAGGTGGGTTTGAGTTTGACTTACGCTAGCCTAACTTTAACTTATAGTTTGGTTATTCGGTCTCGCTTATATGTTTATGTTTTACGTCCCACAGCAGCACGGAGAGGGGGGACGACTTAGCTCACAATATAGCCTCACTCCTGGAGGATTTTCGGGCAGATCTGCTGCCGTCCAGGCCCACCCAACAGAGGGTACGGAACATGTCTCAAAGGGTGACACATGTCCGGGCCTTCCTTGACTTCATGTGCCGTTCGGAGCCACCCACGCCGGCCGCGGGTATTCAATGCATCACCCACCGCGGCCGTTTCCTCAACTTCTTTAAAGTCATTAATTCGCGCTGGGCTCCGACCACCGTTCTCAACTACATCTCCGACCTGAGGAGATTCATGAACTATCTCAAAGAGCGGGGGCCGGCGTGCGCGATACCCTCCGCGCCGGATCTGGACCGGCTTCTACGGTGGCTCCGGATGGAGCGTGAGGGGCTCGCCGACGCCGTCGCACAACACAGGAACCGAACCCTGGACCGAAAATCCGAACTTACGATGACCCCGGCAGAGCTGCAACAATTACTCGCCGAGGCCAAACGGCATATCCCAGCCGCACTAGATCTGCTGGAAGAAGACCCTGGCTG
>CM076984.1:30509881-30514881 GCA_039105355.1 Benthosema pterotum | reverse complement strand
CCTTGGGCACAGAGGGGGGAAGAGGGAAGCAGAGCCCAGGAGCTCGGGGCTCCGGCCACTTTCACGTGGGGGAGAGCTGCACATGCGAAGCTCCAGGCTGCTCATGCGGAGAGGGGGACACTCCGCACGTGAGCAGGCACCTTTGCCGGGCATGAGCCGGCCGCTCGCCCCCCCTGGGGGGGCTGGAGGTCAGGCGCCGCCTTGTGGCCAAACTGGGAACTGCGCCCCCGCACCAAATGGACCCCAGGGGCACTCTCTCCAACCCTACCCGCCAGAGGTGAACCTCTGGGGGCCATGCACCACTACCAGACTGCCGCCGCCCAGAAGGGCGCCACCAGGCGGCCGCACGGGGTACTGCGCCCCGCACCAAATGGACCCCACAGGACCTCCGTCCAGGGGCAATTTCTCCAACCTAACCCCAGAGGTGAACCTCTGGGGGCCATGCCCACTACCAGAACGCCGCCGCCCCCGAAGGGCGCCACCAGGCGGCCGCACGGGGTACTGCGCCCGCACCAAATGGACCCACGGACCTCCGTCCAGGGGCAATTTCTCCAACCTAACCGCCAGAGGTGAACCTCTGGGGCCATGCACCACTACCAGACTGCCGCCGCCCCAGAAGGGCGCCACCAGGCGGCCGCACGGGGTACTGCGCCCCGCACCAAATGGACCCCAGAGGACCTCCGTCCAGGGGCTCTTTCTCCAACCTAACCCCAGAGGTGAACCTCTGGGGGCCATGCACCACTACCAGAACGCCGCCGCCCGAAGGGCGCCACCAGGCGCCGCACGGGGTACTGCCGCCGCACCCAATGCCCCAGGACACCTCCGTCCAGGGGCACTTTTCCAACCCACCCCCAGAGGACAGCCTCTGGGGGCCATGCACCACAACCACAGGCCACCCCCCCCCCCCCCCCCCCCCCCCCCCCCCCCCCCCCCCCCCCCCCCCCACCCCCCCCCCCCCCCCCCCCCCCCCCCCCCCCCCCCCCCCCCCGCCCCCACCCCCCCCCCCCCCCCCCCCAACCCCCCCCCCCCGCACCCCACACGCCCCCTCCCCCCCCACCCCCCAGCCCCCCCCCCCCCCCCCCCCCCCCCCAGCCCCCCCCCCTCCCCCCCGCCACCCCC
This sequence comes from Benthosema pterotum, assembly GCA_039105355.1. Lineage (NCBI taxonomy): Eukaryota > Metazoa > Chordata > Actinopteri > Myctophiformes > Myctophidae > Benthosema > Benthosema pterotum. Next base: position 30,513,762 of record CM076984.1, on the reverse strand, counting down.
CCCCCCCCCCCCCCCCCGCCCCACCCGCCCCCCCCCCCCCCCCCCCCCCCCCCCCCCCCCCCCCCCCCCCCCCCCTGGCCCCCCCCCCCCCCCCCCCCCCCCGGCCATCCCCCAGCCCCCCCCCCCCCCCCCCAGCCCCCCCCCCCCCCCCCCCCCCCCCCCCCCCCCCCCCCCCCCCCCACCCCCCCCCCCCCCCCGCCCCCCCCCGTGCACCCCCCCCCCCCCCTCCCCCCCCCCCCCCCCGCCCCGCCCCCCCCCAACCGCCCTCCCCCCTCCCCCCCCCCCCCCCCCCCCCCACCCACCCTCCACCCCCCCACCCCCCCGCCAGGCCACGGGCCCACTGACCCGCCGGGCGGGGGCCCAGGCCAGGCCCTGGGTCAGGCACCCTCCCGGCCGAGGGAGAGCCACCCCCGGCGCTCCGCTCCTTTCGAACATGTGCACCCACCCTTAAGCACCCCTCTCGGGGCATCAGAGTGAATGTACCGCGCCGCAGGGGACCGCACGCCCTGGCATACTGTAGGACATTGAAACAATTCTGGCGGGGCCGCGCCCCTGGCCATACGATGGACTTTGAAACCAAATCTGGCCGGGGCCCGCGCCCTTGGCCATACGATGGACTTTGAAACAATTCTGCCGGGGCCCGCACCCTGGCCATAACGTGGACACTGCAACGTGCAACAACTCTGGCCTTCTGTTGTCCAGGGGGGTACTGCCGGCAGTACCAAAGTGCACCAGACAGGGGCCTTCTCTCCAAACCAACCCCCAGAGAGCATCCCTCTGGGGGCCATGCACCACCCACCAGGCCCCGTCCAGGGGCATTCACTCTAACCCAACCCAGAGACCATGCCTCTGGGGGGCCATGCACCACTGACAGGCCCGTCCAGGGGCACTCTCTCCAACTAACCCCCAGAGAGCATCCCTCTGGGGCCATGCACCACCCACCACCCCCCACCGCCGCCGGCCGAGCGTACTGCTGCCATCGTTTGATATCGGCCGCGGTGGCCAAGTGTCACGCGCCGGAACTTTACTTACTTATTATGGGCTACCGCCGTGGCGTGCACGACGGTAGAGCAGTTATACCGTTTGTCCCGCTTAAGGCGGGTAAGCTTTGGAATTCACTCGGACCCATGTTTACAGAATTTGGGTATGCCCCGGCCGGGAGTCGAACCCGGGCAGCCGAGTTCAAAGGCAGACACTCTTAATCATGAGGCCACTCGGCTGGATACCGTGCAGCTTTCGCCGGGCAACTCCCTCCACCCCAACCCCCTCTGGGAGTTGGAGGCCATGCACCACCAACAAACGACGTCACCCGCATGCGCCGCGCGTGTAATGCTATACCCTTGCGCTTTTGCCAGATTTCGTCATTTTTGAAAATCTTCAAAATCATGAAAAAACGTAAGGAATTAGCCTTGCGTTTTTTTTCTCGAAATTTCAACATTTTTTCGAAAATGCTCAAAAATGCTCAAAACGAAAACGATTGAAAAACGGCATGCTGAGCAAGACTGTAATGCTATACCCTTGCGCTTTTGCCAGATTTCGTTCATTTTCGAAAATCTTTCAAAATATGAAAAAACGTAAGGCTATAGCCTTGCGATTTTTTTTCTCGAAATTTTGACATTTTTCGAAAATGCTCAAAATGGTCAAATGGTGAAAAAACGGCATGCTGAGCAAGACTGCTGTAATGCTATACCCTTGCGCTTTTGCCAGATTTCGTCATTTTTCGAAATCTTTCAAAATGATGAAAAAAACGTAAGGCTTAGCCTTGCGTTTTTTTTCTCGAAATTTCGACATTTTTCGAAAATGCTCAAAATGCTCAAAACGGTGAAAAAAACGGCATGTCTGAGCAAGACTGTAATGCTATACCCTTGCGCTTTTGCAGATTTCGTCATTTTTCGAAAATCTTCAAAATGATGAAAAAAACGGTAAGCCTTTTTTTTTTTCTCGAAATTTCGTCATTTTTTCAAAATGCCTCAAAATGCTCAAAACTGGTGAAAAAACGGCATCTGAGCAAGACTAATGCTATACCCTTGCGCTTTTGCAGATTTCGTCATTTTTTGAAAATCTTCAAAATGATGAAAAACGTAAGGCTATAGCCTTGCGTTTTTTTTTTTCGAAATTTCGACATTTTTTTCGAAAATGCTCAATAATGCTCAAAACGGTGAAAAAACGGCATGCTGAGCAAGACTGTAATGCTGTACCCTTGCGCTTTTGCCAGATTTCGTCATTTTTCGAAAATCTTCAAAATGATGAAAAAACGTAAGGCTATAGCCTTGCGTTTTTTTTTCTCGAATTTCGACATTTTTTCGAAAATGCTCAAAAATGCTCAAACGGTGAAAAAACGGCATGCTGAGCAAGACTGTAATGCTATACCCTGCGCTTTTGCCAGATTTCGTCATTTTTCGAAAATCTTCAAAATGATGAAAAAACGTTATTAGGCTATAGCCTTGTTTTTTTTTCTCGAAATTTCGACATTTTTTTCGAAAATGCTCAAAAATGCTCAACCGTGTGTGAAAAAACGGCATGCTGAGCAAGACTGTAATGCTATACCTTGCGCTTTGCCAGATTTGTCATTTTTCGAAAAATTCAAAATGATGAAAAAACGTAAGGCTATAGCCTTGCGTTTTTTTTCTCGAAATTTCGACATTTTTTCGAAAATGCTCAAAAATGCTCAAAACGGTGAAAAACGGCATGCTGAGCAAGACTGTATGCTATACCCTTGCGCTTTTGCCAGATTTCGTCATTTTTCGAAAATCTTCCAAAATGATGAAAAAACGTAAGGCTATAGCCTTGCGTTTTTGTTTTTTTTGTTGTTTTTCGAAATTTCGACATTTTTTCGAAAATGCTCAAAAATGCTCAAAACGGTGAAAAACTGCATGATGAGCAAGACTGTATGGCTATACCCTTGCGCTTTTGCCAGATTTCGTCATTTTTTCGAAAATTTCAAAATGATGAAAACGTAAGGCTATAGCCTTGCGTTTTTTTTCTCGAAATTTTGGACTTTTTCGAAAATGCTCAAAAAAAATGCTAAAACGGTGAAAATCGGCATGCTGAGCAAGACTGTAATGCTATACCCTTGCGCTTTTGCCAGATTTCGTCATTTTTCGAAAATCTTCAAAATTATGAAAAAAGTAAGGCTATAGCCTTAAGTTTTTTTTCTCGAAATTTCGAATTTTTTTCGAAAATGCTCAAAAATGCTCAAAACGGTTGATGAAAACGGCATGCTGAGCAAGACTGTAATGATTATACCTTGCGCTTTTGCCAGATTTCGTCATTTTTCGAAAATCTTCAAAATGATGAAAACGTTAAGGCTATAGCCTTGCGTTTTTTTTCTCGAAATTTCGACATTTTTCGAAAATGCTAAAAATGCTCAAACGGTGAAAACGGCATGCTGAGCAAGACTGTAATGCTATACCTTGGCTTTTGCCAGATCAGATTTGTCATTTTTCGAAAATCTTCAAAATGATGAAAAAAGTAAGGGTATAGCCTTGGCGTTTTCTTTTCGAAATTTCGACATTTTTTCGAAAATGCTCAAAATGCTCAAAACGGTGAAAAAGGCATGCTGAGCAAGACTGTAATGCTATACCTTGCGCTTTTGCCAGATTTTGTCATTTTTCGAAAATCTTCAAAATGATGAAAAAACGTAAGGCTATAGCCTTGCGGTTTTTTTTTTCGAAATTTCGACATTTTTTTCGAAAATGCTCAAAAATGCTCAAAACGGTGAAAAACGGCATGCTGAGCAAGGACTGTTAGCTATACCCTTGCGCTTTTGCCAGATTTCGTCATTTTTCGAAAATCTTCAAAATCATGAAAAACGTAAGGCTATAGCTGTGCGTTTTTTCTTCTCGAAATTTCGACATTTTTTTCGAAAATGCTCAAAAATG
>CM076984.1:30480745-30509381 GCA_039105355.1 Benthosema pterotum | reverse complement strand
GAAGTCTAGACGCATGGTCACCTTTTTGTGGTTTCAAATCTGTTATCTGATTGATACTATAGTAACTGGCTGCAATATGTTGTTGAAAAAACACGATTTTGATATTTGTTTTGATGTTGATATTTTTGTAACTGCCCCCAACCCAAATAAATATTTGCAAACACAATGAACGGGGTGTAGGCTATATGTCTATCTCACAACCTTTTTGAAAGTGGTTTAATCAAACATTGACATATTCAGTTTTGGGGGTTGGAAAGTAGAAAACCAAACTAAATCCAGGTAAGACGCATTGGATAAAGGCACAAATGCATCATTTATGTACTGAACATACAGCATGTCTAATATGACAAAAAGCAGCCTCTTGAGCAGTGGCTTTTTCAGGTGAAGGATAACCAAATTGACTTGGCTACAGACCCCCCCATTTGAAAGGGTATGCCAGAATGCCATTGACCCAAATAAGAGAATTTTTGCAGCGGTAGCAGTAATTCTAAATCTAAAACACTAATTTCATGGATCCCCAATTGACTGAATAATCTATTGCAGCGATGCCCAAAAGGTAGATTGTGATCTGCCAGTAGATCACACAGGCCATGCAGGTAGATCATATGACAGTCCCCTAAAATGTATAGATCTATAACTCTTGAGAGCGTTAAAATAAAAACCAAATGGTCCCTTACGGATCCATTTGGTTTCATTTTACACCCTCAAGAGTTAAATTATATTTAAACATCTGAATTATGTAATTTCAAGAGTCCACACAATTAGAAAATGGAGAGTAATTATTTTGACCAACGTTTTGCAGTTCTCTTTCCCAATTGTGGACAAAAATGTGAATGTTATTAGCTTTGGGTGCATGAGACTAAATTCAACATCTGTCAACTCAAACCCCAAATAGCCTACCAGAGAGCCTTCCAATTCTCCCCCTCTGCTTTTCATATACGTGCATTATTCCTAAACACTATAACAGTAAGTAACACCATCACCACTATTTCAAAGTCAAACTTTCTTGGGGGCCTTGATTTTTTTTTTTTTTTTTTTTTTTTTTGGATGTGTAGATCTTGTTGAAAGTAGCTCTCATGTCAAAAAAGTGTGGGCAGCTCTGGGTCCATTTGGTTCCAAAACTACCATTTAGTTGGGGAATCCCCTAAACCAGCTGAGTGGCGCGGGCCCAACGGAGTAGATGGGGTCTGTGGGCTGACCCAGGCTACTAAACCACTGCCCTTGAGAGCATGGCAGCCGCTGGGTGGCGCCGACGAAGCCAATATCTATTATGGAAGCGTTCGGGTGTACATTATCCAATTGGAAATCTAATTCCACAATAGCATTATAATTTTCCATATATCCGCAAGTTATTTGTGACAAAATTGAAATTGAAAGGCAATAATTCAATTTGAATTAGAATTTTTCATATCATGTATGGGCATTCCATGACAATATTAAAATTTAAATGGAAAAGCTGTTTCACATTTCATTTTGAAAGACTTAAACTGATATACAGAGGACTTTATTGAAATGCAATAAGAAAAAAACAGCTGCCCCAGGGTATGGCATTTACATTTCAGTGTCAACAAGCTCTTTTTTGGACAATTTTCAAATGAAAATGTAATTTTCCATCAACTTGCAAATTAAAATGGCAATGGAATTTAACATTGCATTTGCAAAGACTTAAATTGATCTACAGAGGACATTATTGAAATGCAATAAGAAAAAACAGCTGCCCCAGGGTATGGCATTTACATTTCAGTCAACAAGCTCTTTTTGGACAATTTTCAAATGAAAATGTAATTTTCCATCAACTTGCAAATTAAAAATGGCAATGGAATTTAACATTGCATTTGCAAAGACCTAAATTGATCTACAGAGGACATTATTGAAATGCAATAATAAAAACAGCTGCCCCAGGCAATTGCATTTACATTTCAGTGTCCTCCACGCTCTTTTTTGGACAATATGTAAATTATAGTGCATTTTCTAACAACTTGAAAGTTTAAATGACAATGGCATAAAACATTGCATTTGCAAAGTTTTAATACTGCAGCATTATGGACATTATGAAAATGCAAAAGGCACAACAGCGCCCCCCAGTCTATTCTGTTTTCATTTACATGTTGCAACGCAACGAAGAGGACAGAGCTTGGAATTGGAAATGGAATCTGTCAGTTCCTCTTATCAAGGCGGGCCTTGCGCATAGGCTCCGCCCCCTCCAGAGCACTCCGCTCTGAGCTCCCTGCTGCGGTCTGAGTTGGAGCGCTTGTCACTCGCATTAAAACCAGGACATGTTGCCTCGAATTTTCCCATATTTCTTATTAATATGTGTATATAAAATATAGCTAACTCGGCGAATCTCTTACGTTCATCAATATTGTTCGTATAAAATATTTGGTTTGGACTTAAATATTACGATTATGAAGATAGATTTTGCCCGTGGAAACCCCATTCACTTCAATTGGCTTCTAAAAGTCCGAATTTGAGAAATCTTTTTCTTTTTAAATAGCAGCTGTACATGAAATGTTGATGGAGATTTTCACTGAAATGAATATTTACTGATATAAATACATGGTTTGATAACCTACAAGTAGGCTGAAGTCATTTTCTGCTATAGGCTTATGCCTCTCCATCCACGCCGTCTCTAAATCACTCTCCCTGGGGACAGCCAGAGCAGTTGCCGGCGGTGGTCTGGAGCTCTGCATGTCTACTGCATCACACAGTCTACACGCCAAAGCAGGGGTTTTCAACCAGTGGTCTAGGGACTATCAGTGGTCCTTGAGAGGTTCCAGGTGGTCCCCAGCTAAAGGAGGGTTAGATTTTATTGAGTACGGGTCAATTTGGTATCATTTTAGGCTAAAATCTGCATTACTTATTTTCCAGAAATCTACACAATTAGAGAATGTTATTAGAACTGTTACTTATCAGGGCGGATCTAGAGGGGGGGCACCCAACTAAGTGTGCATCCTGCCCACCCAATGAAAGGTAATATCAGTGGTTTTCAACCAGTGGTCTGGGACCACTGCATGGTCCTTGAGAGAGTTCCAGGTGGTCCCCAGCTAAATGGTGGAAAGTTGGTTAACCAGATGTAACTCTTTGAGAATGTAAAAATGGAATGGATCCTTGCGGGTCCATTTGGTTTCATTTTTACACTCTCAAGAGTTAAAATATTCATATCATCTGAATTAGCCCAAGTCTACACAACTAGAGAATGCAGTAGAGAATGTATTAATGATCATTTTGATCTCTGTTTCCAGCCTGGAATTGTGGACAAAAGCAAAATAAATCTTTAGTTGGTGGTCCGTGGCTCAAATGCTGAATCAATAGTGGGCCCTGGTATGAAAATGGTTGAAAACCAGCTGATCTACTTAATAGGCTTTAGATAAAAGAGCACGGCCCCTAGATCCTGTCCCCCCCTAAGGTCAGGCTAATCTGTATAGGGATATGAGCAGATAGATGATATGGCATTTTTAATTTGGCTGAATAGAGTCTATTCCTTCTTCTTGCTAATGATCAATGATCAAGCTTGCTATATGTGTTTTCTTGTTTTATTGTAGTATATTTCTTGTTGTTCTGTCCTGCTTCGACAATGTAAATGTATGTTTTCTCATGCCAATGAAGCCATTTGAATTGAATTGAACTGAATAATGATCAGAGATCAAGCAACACGGAGAGGCTGCAGTTGCAGTCTCCTTCATGTGTAAGTCAGTCGCATGTTTTGCCATACATGCCTCATGGCATTTTTAGTGAGCTTTTAATTTTTCCCTCATACAATCTGAACCCACGGGTCACCTGCATTTTGCGACAGTGTTGATTTGGCACAATAGCGGGAGCGATCCGAGCGATATTTGTTGTCATTTCTCTGCGCGTGAAACCAGAATCAATGCAACATATGCCGCCCTTCGCTTCCCTCGTTCGTTCACATTCATACATAGAAACGTCATGTTGCAGAATGAACGCAGCATGCACACAAAAATAAATAAAGGAGAGAAGAGCCGAGGAGTCAGTCGGTGGACACCGACGCAGACATGCATAAATGCAACCTTAGGTGGTCCTCCTCACAATGCTCGTCGGGGCCAGGCAGTTATTTTTACCTTAACAAGACGTATGTCTTGCTAGATCCAGCAAAACCGCTGGAAATAAATAGGCCTACCCTTCTAAAGCCTCAACATGCAGGAGAGCTGCGATTCTCCGAAGTTACTTTGGGACAGCTCGCACTCATGTTCATGCAGCCTGGAACTGTGACAAACGAGTCAATAGTTAGCCTACCTATACGGTGATGTGATATGACGACCCCGTTCAAAGACTTTAATTAGCATTTCTATGACGAGGGTCGTAGCGTAGGCCTATTGTTCTTTTCGCACCTCGGAACAATGTAATGAATAAGTACATTCCCGCTGTTGGTTTCGTGGTGCCCGCTATTGGTTTTGTGGTAGTGCTAAGGATTTTTTTGCCCAATTCTCACGGCACACTTACGCTTATCCCAAGATAGTGACGCGGCACGGTCGTTGGGAATGACTGGAATAGACAATCAACTTGTATTTTAGCCTTTTTTAGCGCCGTCGGATTAATTAATTAATTAACTCGATCGTGGGCATCTCCTCATGATACAAAAAACTTTTATGACCAACATTTCGATCGGCTCCTGCGTGGTCCATGGTATGAATAAAATATATAAATGACAATCTCTGTCAATAAAAAAAATCATTCATTCATTCACTCACCCATTTACACACACACACACACACACACACACACACACACACACACACACACACACACACACACACACACACACACACACACACACACAGGCAGTCAGTAAGCAAAGGACTCACAAAGTTTATTGAAACAATTTGCGCTCTTTAATGAAAACCGGCGTGCAATGAAGCCGCGCGCGTACACGTGCGTTCACGCGCGCCAGGCGACATACACACACAAAGCGCACGTGGCTATATCCCCACGTGTGTCAGCTACGGGTTTCTTCTACAGTATAGCAACCATTAGTAAACAAACAGAGAGGGGAGACAGTGTAGGAAAGGGCGAATGCGTCTGCACTGCAGACCCCCCTCCCCGCTCACTCACACACACACACACAACACACACACACACACACACACACACACACACACACACACACACACACACACACACACACACACACACACACACACACACACACACACACACACACACACACACAGTCAGTAAGAAAAGGACTCACACACTTACGGTATGTGATGGAGCAATTCTCCATTGAGATTCACCGTTTTTAAAAGCACTTTCTCTTCCAAACAAAGTGCCATAATCTGCCATTACACAATTCATATTTTCTTTTGAGTGGCAACTTTCAATTTAAATTTAGTACTGTTTAGTAAAGCAGCAGTATGACCATTTTGATATGGGCCCACTGTTGATTCAGTATTTGACACAGACCACCATTTGATTTAGCCTGTAAAAAAAAAAAAAAAAAAAAAAATCAAAACTAAAGAATTTTGTCCACATTATCATACTGTATTTAGGAGAGATGGCAGTCAAATGATAATCAAAATAACAATCAGGGCCGGAATTAGCCAGCCCGAGCCTACTAGGGTGGGCAGTGGTTTTCAACCTTTTTTTCCACCAGGGCCCACTATTGATTCAGCATTTGAGCCACGGACCACCAACTAAAGATTTATTTTGCTTTTGTCCACAATTCCAGGCTGGAAACAGAGATCAAAATGATCATTAATACATTCTCTACTGCATTCTCTAGTTGTGTAGACTTGGGCTAATTCAGATGATATGAATATTTTAACTCTTGAGAGTGTAAAAATGAAACCAAATGGACCCGCAAGGATCCATTCCATTTTTACATTCTCAAAGAGTTACATCTGGTTAACCAACTTTCCACCATTTAGCTGGGGACCACCTGAACTCTCTCAAGGACCATGCAGTGGTCCCCAGACCACTGGTTGAAAACCACTGATATTACCTTTCATTGGGTGGGCAGGATGCACACTTAGTTGGGTGCCCCCCCTCTAGATCCGGCCCTGATAAGTAACAGTTCTAATAACATTCTCTAATTGTGTAGATTTCTGGAAAATAAGTAATGCAGATTTTAGCCTAAAATGATACCAAATTGACCCGTACTCAATAAAAATCTAACCCTCCTTTAGCTGGGGACCACCTGGAACCCTCTCAAGGACCACTGATAGTCCCTAGACCACTGGTTGAAAACCCCTGCTTTGGCGTGTAGACTGTGTGATGCAGTAGACATGCAGAGCTCCACGACCACCGCCGCAAACTGCTCTGGCTGTCCCCAGGGAGAGTGATTTAGAGACGGCGTGGATGGAGAGGCATAAGCCTATAGCAGAAAATGACTTCAGCCTACTTGTAGGTTATCAAACCATGTATTTATATCAGTAAATATTCATTTCAGTGTAAAATCTCCATCAACATTTCATGTACAGCTGCTATTTAAAAAGAAAAAGATTTCTCAAATTCGGACTTTTAGAAGCCAATTGAAGTGAATGGGGTTTCCACGGGCAAAATCTATCTTCATAATCGTAATATTTAAGTCCAAACCAAATATTTTATACGAACAATATTGATGAACGTAAGAGATTCGCCGAGTTAGCTATATTTTATATACACATATTAATAAGAAATATGGGAAAATTCGAGGCAACATGTCCTGGTTTTAATGCGAGTGACAAGCGCTCCAACTCAGACCGCAGCAGGGAGCTCAGAGCGGAGTGCTCTGGAGGGGGCGGAGCCTATGCGCAAGGCCCGCCTTGATAAGAGGAACTGACAGATTCCATTTCCAATTCCAAGCTCTGTCCTCTTCGTTGCGTTGCAACATGTAAATGAAAACAGAATAGACTGGGGGGCGCTGTTTGTCCTTTTGCATTTTCATAATGTCCATAATGCTGCAGTATTAAAACTTTGCAAATGCAATGTTTTATGCCATTGTCATTTAAACTTTCAAGTTGTTAGAAAATGCACTATAATTTACATATTGTCCAAAAAAGAGCGTGGAGACACTGAAATGTAAATGCAATTGCCTGGGGCAGCTGTTTTTATTATTGCATTTCAATAATGTCCTCTGTAGATCAATTTAGGTCTTTGCAAATGCAATGTTAAATTCCATTGCCATTTTAATTTGCAAGTTGATGGAAAATTACATTTTCATTTGAAAATTGTCCAAAAAAGAGCTTGTTGACACTGAAATGTAAATGCCATACCCTGGGGCAGCTGTTTTTCTTATTGCATTTCAATAAAGTCCTCTGTATATCAGTTTAAGTCTTTCAAAATGAAATGTGAAACAGCTTTTCCATTTAAATTTTAATATTGTCATGGAATGCCCATACATGATATGAAAATTCAAATTCAAATTGAATTATTGCCTTTCAATTTCAATTTTGTCACAAATAACTTGCGGATATATGGAAAATTATAATGCTATTGTGGAATTAGATTTCCAATTGGATAATGTACACCGAACGCTTCCATAATCTATGGTTGAAAGTAGGAGGATGGCGTGTTCCTCAGAGTGATCCTTTGCAGTGATTGGGTTAACCACTCGTCGCCGCCAGGCCTTCCAATTGGCTCAGAGCGGCATTCCACAAGACGGATTGGTTAGCTTGCTTTCCGTTGGCGACGAGCAGAGCCTCGCGTGTAGACAGGATTACGCAAACTCCATTCATTTCATTGAGGCCAACCTAATGGCGGCCTACACAGAATTTTGTTGAGAGTGCGGACAAGTGCAACATAAACACTACCGAGGATTTGGTTGTTTACTGTTACTTTAAACATGTTGCAAACATGCCAAAAAATAGGTCTTATTTGCAAACGCCCTCGTTGAAAACAATACATTTCCGACTCCTCCAGTCCCTATTCATGCAAACAGCAGCTCGAGCGCCCATTTTCTGACACCCTCAATGTCGCAACACTGACACGAGATGGCCCTGCCGTTAGAGAGGAGCTCATTGGCTAGGTGACGCGTGACGTCCATTTGAATTGAATTTAATGCGCGGAAGGAAAGGAACAACCACACGAGCAACAACAACGTTTATGTTGTTTTGTTTGCTTTTTCTTCTTGTAGATCCAGACAGTTCCATGTCTGCGTCGCATAATTGACAATTATAGTTTTATTTAAAGCGTTTTAAAACCATGTCTTTTCGCCAGAGCGCCGCTGAAACGTTTTAAACGAACATGTCGGTAAGTTTTGTAGGCAATATAGGCAGCTTTTACTGATAGTTAGGCGTCATGTCTTAGCTGTGCTACGCTGCAGTGCTAAGCTAACGTACTTTTATAGTATAGAACAGGGGTTTTCAACCTTTTTGACTACAGGGACCACCATTTATTCAGCATTTGAGCCACGGACCACCATTTGAGGACATTTTAGCCCCACAGACCCCAAAAATAAAGATTTCCTTGCTTATGTCCATGACCATTAATCTTCTCGTGGTGTAGAGTTAGGACTAATTCACATGATGAATATTTTAACTCTTGAGAGTGTAAAAATGAAACCAAATGGACCCGCAAGGGTCTATTTGGTTTAATTTTTACGTTCTCAAGAGTTACATCTGGTTAACCAACTTAGCTGGGGACCACCTGGAACCCTCTAAAGGACCACTGGTGGTCCCCGGACCACCTGTTGAAAACCCCTGGTATAGAAGGAACTGTTGGTTCCACCCTGTAAATGGGGCATAATAGCTATGACCCTGCTGAGAAAAACGTACTATAGTCTACTTGAAATCTCATAATCCCATTATAATATTTACTAACAAAACACATCACTTCACTTTATGAGTAGTCAAGCTGTCATACTTAATTTTTAATTAGTATTATCCTGTGATGCAGATCACTGTCCATGGACCCTGTACTGTAATTTGGTGCTATTTACTTTGCATATACTGTACACGGTTGTGTGCAAAACTCTTTTAGAATATTTAGAATAGTGTTTTTTTTTTTAGATATATTTTATACATGAATACAAGTTGTCTTTGCAACCATAATACATGAAATGGGAGTTAAATTCTACAATTTGCATATATATAATGCAACATAAATATAAATGACTTCTAACAGCAGGATTCCTAAAAAAAATGTCCATGGCACCCATCTAACATGTAAAAGACCACCCCTTATTTCACACAATTTTACTAACTCAGCATTAAAACGAGTCTTTAGTTTACACCATTGTGCATATAGAATGGAGTTTGCTACTTAAAGAGGAATTCCACCCATTTTCAACATTTTTTTCTGAGAGTGTACAAATGCAACCAAATGAACCCTAACGGGTTCATTTGGTTCCATTTGTACACTCTCAGAAAGAAGAAGCGTCTAAAGAAATCCATTAACATGGTGAAAATACATCTTGATGATGTCATCAACATGTTTCACCATGTTAGTGGTTTTCTTCAGACCTCCACTTCTTGGGAACACAGAATGGGAGAACTTTTTAATCATGTTCACCCAGCACTCTAGGGTATACTAATGCCATATTAGAATGTTGAAAATGGGTGGAGTTTCCCCTTTAAGTGCTTCTCATGTATTTAATTTGACCCCCCTCACCCAGGCTGTCCCATTGGTCCTGGAGACTATGACATCAAGCCCACCGAGCCGAAGGGACCTGCCACCTTCCACAGATCTGACAGGTTCAGACCCACCAAGGAGGGTACGTCAAACACAGACACAGTGTTGCCAACTGCCAAAATGCACTAGAATGCGCTAGATGCTTGCCTGGAAGGGAATGCATGTCAAAATGGCCATTAATCTTCTACATTTTCTAGTTGTGTAGACTTGGGCTAATTCACATGATGAATATTTTAACTCTTGAGAGCGTAAAAATGAAACCAAATGGACCCTCAAGGGTCCATTTGTTTTTGTAACTCAAAGAGTTGTAATTCAAAGAGTTACAACTGGTTAGCCAACTGTCCATCATTTAGCTTGGGGAAAAACACTGGTTGAAAACAACTGTTGTGTTTTAATCAATTTCGCCCCAACTCACCAGCAAAAAAGCACTAGATTTTCCGCCAGGAGTTTTTCACTAATTTTGGCGCTAGGGGAGGTCTGGAAAAGAGCTAAATATAGTGACAAATCCGCCAAGTTGGCAACACTGCACAGACAAACAACTTGCATGAGATTTTCTGCCATGGCAGCAGCATTAGGATTAAAGGAGAATTCCACACCAAAACACATTAGGCATCCATCTACCTTGATTCCTGTGACATAATGCCTTTGACGTAGATGTCCTACCCCCAAACTTATGTTTTTTTTCTATCAGATCAAACAGGCATCTATGACAAAAATGCAATAAAGTGCAATATATACATTGTATAATGTCAATGTGTTTTGGTGTGGAATTCTCTTTTAATGTTCTCATTCGCCGAATCGCCGGGACTGAGCCAGAATGTCTTCTATGAAAGCGTGCTTCAACCCGGAAATAAACTTGATTGAAATTTTTAGATTCGCGCTATGCAGACTGGGTACAAGTCAATACAATTGGTTACTTTGTGGACAATGATGATCCATGCCTAAGCATTATCACGCTTTTTTACAACAAAATAATTACAACAGTGATTAAAATAAATCACGGATATATGGGTAAAAGGGCTCAAACCTAATTCACAGAGGCCAGTTTCAAATTGCAGCCGCCCGTATGGGTGCTCTTTCAGAGTGGTTTTGAAGGAGTCAAGGGATCATCATCCGCATGTATCCATGGCTGTTGGTAGGGCGTTTCACATTTTTAGTGGCGTAGAAGAAGAAATTAAAGGTAGGGGAAGTGATTTGAAATTCATGGTGTAGTACCAGCCTGGTGCACTAGGGGCCCCCAAAAGTAGCTACACTATGTGAACCTGCTGCTCTCTCTCTGATTGGAGGAGAATTGTGGTGACCTGGGGAACTTTTATTAGCTCCTCTGCTAACATGGGGGAGGGGGAAACTCCATATGTGGTTTCCACACCTTATAATAGAGCATTTTAACAGAAAAAAAAATTATTTTTTGGGTCATATCTGACAAAAGTGAAATCACTTCCCTACCTTTAAAGACAACAGGGATGTCCCGAATCCCGATACTTTATCTGTAAAGTTGGGCATCAGCCCTTTTTTGGTCATATCGTAGTGAAATATTATGGGTATCGGAAAGTATCGGTATCAGCGCTTATTTGTCATTATCGGGTCATATTGGTATTGCCAAATATCCCAGTCCAACTGCAGGTCTGACACAGGGTAAGGGGTTGACACTATGGTAAAATGTTGTATGTAGTTTGCTTTAGAGCTGCCATGCACATTTCAGTAAGGATCTGCTTTAGTTGTGAGTTTTGCATATTATCTTCGGTCCAACAAAGTGCATATTTGTAACAGTAGATAATGCATTACCCATGTGGACTGAGTTTGTCGGCCTTCTGCTACGTGGTTTTTATCGGGAAAGAGGATATCCGTGAGCCTTTTAACTCATATCCTCCTTGTCTTACAGGTGCTGCACTCCCACCCCCGCCACCACCACCCTCGCCCTCACGAAGTGCCAGCATGTCGCCTGTTACAGTCCGCAGAACCATGTCCGCTGACGGCTTGTGAGTTGTGGTGTAGTAAAACCTCATGTCACCAGGCTTTCCCCTGAATACATGAAGGCTTGGCCCAAATAATACCTGGACCGGCCGAAATGTTGCGACATTGAGGGGTCAGAAAACTGAGCGCCCTGAGGGCTGTTGCAGCCTGAACGAGAGACAAACTGGAGCTTGAAATAGATTGCAGCGTAACTCTATATGCTTGGGCCAAGTATTATTTGGGTTGAGACTTCCTGTTAACCCTTTCCCCTTGGAGGAAAGGCTCGTCTTTTGCTAAGTTGACGTGCGATGATATATCTTTTCGTCATTTTGTAGTTTTGCAGTTATCAGCCATGTAACCCTCAGTCTGGAATTACAGTTAACGATTAAATTAAATGTCCCCTCCCACCATTTCTGTCATAGCTTGCCTTTTTAAAAGGGGAATTCCGCCCATTTTCAACATTTTACTGTGTCACTAATATAGCTTTCAGTTATTGTGTGGATATAATACAAAAAGTCAGAATTAACATGGTGAAACAAACTATATCAAATTTATACTAAAAAGCACCTAAGTACCTTTTTGAAATGCAATGACATGTCTCATTTGTTAACTGGTCTTGAGATGAGCCCAGACCATGGAGGAGATGAAATAAATCTATGTAAATGTATTCCCAATGTTCTATAGCTCTCATTGAATTCTGGATTCTACCATTCTTTGCACATAACGTAGGTTGAAGGATCAAGCGCAAAGAAAGGGAGAAATGGCGTCACGATGGAGACTAAACTGCAGCGCGTCTTGGAGAAGGAGGTAAACTACTAATACTACTAATAAAGGCTCTGTTCCATTCTGGTCAAACAAGAGTCAGGGGCATTGTGCAGGTCACTTGAAACACTCTGCTACACCACCAGTGTTTCTCAAACCCTCCTAGAGTGTGTTCCAAATGCGGGTTCATTTGGTTCCATATGTCCACTCACAGTTATGAGGGTCTTTAAAATTAAGACCCTGATAACTGTTAAGACGGGGTCTTAAAAAAAGGCGTGATTTCTGCTTACTCTGGGTGGATCTTTGTCGGTTCTCTTTATTTGTAAAGTGACTTAAGACAACTTGTGATCTAACACTTAAATAAAATTGAATTGAGTTATAATAGTTATATTAAAATGAGCATCAGACACACACAGTTCTGCTGTGCACTGCAGGTTTCTACTACTGAAAGTGACTGCATTGAGGCTATCTCTTTCTTCTGTTATCTTTAAAAAATCAATACATATTATTGGAATTAATATTTATGTCGCAGTATAAAATAGATTGTTACATGTCAACTAGCTACGCTTTATGTATCCGTTTGTCCTGCTTCCCTCCTCCAGATCCGCTCCTTGGTGCAGCAGCGTGGGGAGCAGGACCAGAAGCTCCAGTCCATGGAGGAAGAGCTGAAGAAGCTGCAGGCCAAACTGCTGACAGCCGTCCGGGAGAAGACGGCGCTCTCTGCCTCCATGGCCACCTTGGAGAGACAGCTGACGGAGCTCAAGAAAGCCAACAAGTTCTTGAAGAACAAGGTAGGCTACCGCTTTATATCTGACTTCTAGACTCAAAAAACTCCCCCTTTAGTCGACTTTTTGAAATAAAACGAACTATTGTTTTATTTCATTCGTAGGCGTCCGCCGACACGACAAAGAAGCAGATCAACTCGCTGATGATGGAACTGATGGAGGCCAGAGACAAGTTGGATGCTAAAAACAAGGTGTGGGAGACGCAAAGGTCCAATATAGTAGCCTGGCAAGCCAGCCTCAAATGGCGTGGAGTCAGTCAGTCACGGCTCGCCAGGCTACCAATGGAGTGTAACTTCTTTTAGCACATTTAGACTGTGGCCAAATGAAAAAAATACCTTTTTTTATTGAATCTAAATTCAGATTTTTCAAAAAAATCTGTCGGTATTGCTTGATTATTTCATTCAAGGACCATCATTCAAGTTTGATACAATGTAGTCACTGTACAGCTTGGATAAAAGAGTAAATTTCATTTTTCCCTCAAAATAACTAAAAGACAGCCATTCATGTCTGAACCGCAGGCAACAAAAGTGAATACACCCCTATCCCTAACTAAAATATCCAAATTGGTCCCAAGTAGACGAGACAATTAGACTAAGGACCTGGATTACTGGAACCTTGTCCTGTGATCTGATGAGACCAAGATAAACTTGGTTCAGATGGTGTCAAGCATGTGCGATGGAGGTGAGCAGTATGACAAGTATGTCTTGCCTACAGTCAAGCATGGTGGTTTGACACCTAAAGGCGTTCCCGAGCAGAGTGGGTTAAAGTCTGTTGAATAAAGCAAAACATGATAATACAGAATAAAAATGGATCTGTATACAGTTCACTTGACCTTGACACAGTGGAAGGCAGTCCAACCTCAATCGTCGTCATTTTAAAAATGTGTAAGCCGCGATGGCTTGTGCTGAAGCGTAAACCTACTGTCTTTCAGGAGTTAAGTGACCTACAGATCTCCACCGAGGGGCAGCTGCGGGCACTGGAAACTGACCTGCAGACCACTAGAACCTCCCTTGCGACTCTCGGGGACCGAAAGAGTGATCTGGGTAAGGATTTTACCGGGAGAGCAGGTTAGCTTTGTAAAACACAAGAATGGATCCTATAGGGATGTAATTGCCAGGAGAACGGAATGCTGTCTCTCTGGTGTTGTTTTCTCCACCAAATGATTATTGTTTTATTAGTAGGTCACCAATACCAGTGCATTATTATATTCCAGCTAATACAGGGCTTGACACTAACACTTGCCCGCTTGCCCGGGGCAAGTAAAAAAATTGGTGGGGCAAGTGAAGACTGCTACCTGGTTGCCCGATGGGGCAAGTGTGCAACTTAGTGCGCTATAACACAACACAAGATAAATTATATTTGTCTTGAAGGCAGTCATTGCACTCTGCCTCTGTGTCTTTCCCTGCTTTCTAGCTATCCACAATTCCAGGCTGGATTTGGGAACAAAACAGGCAAATTAACATACAGATCAAAACGACCTAATCTTCTACATTCTCTAGTTGTGTAGACCTGGGCTAATTAAGATGATGAATTTTAACTCTTGAGAGTGTAAAAATGAAACCAATTTCATTTTTACGTTCTCAAGAGTTACATCTGCAAAATGTACAATATATTTTTGGGGGGCAAGTGACCATGAGCTGAGGGCAAGTAGAACCTGACTTGCACTACCCGATGGCAAGTGCCTCTGAGACCTTAGTGTCAACCCCTGTAATACCGTAGCTGATGTGCAAGGTGTTTTTTTTTTTTTTTTTTTTTTTTTTTTTTACGAATACTGAGTCCGATTCACCTGACCAAGACAACAATCTTAGCCTGGAAGCAGACTTGTTTCTACATTGAAGTTCAAATTCAACTCCACAACTTCTGATTGGTCTCTGGGGGGGAAACAACAGTTTACCTTCGTTGGAACAACATCCAATCAGAAACAACGTTGCTACGCAGCAGGTAATGCCAGGGAAATTTAAGTCAAGTAGGCACTCGACGGGCTCAGTTGCCGGTAACAATTCAGAATTTGAATGTTGGACGGCAAATGAGGTTGGTCCCAGGTGCAAAAAAAAAAAAAAAAACATTTCAAGGTCTAAGACATGAGAAATGGATTGGTAAACGTTTGAACTAAAACAGGAATGGCTATAATGTTCACAGAGGACCTCCATCAAGCAACCAATTCAAGGAACGAAGAGCTAGAGAACGAGATGGACAGACTGAATGGTGAGTCCTTCTGAGCATGTGCACGTGTGTGTGTTTGAATAACACCTTTGCTATGTTAATGTAGGCGATGCCTACATGCGCACAGGCGTACAATGTTAAATGAGAATTCCACCCAGAAAGGTGTTCTTACCTTTATTTGCTCTTTTGTAAAAAGTGGTCCAGTTGTTTTTTTGTGTGAAAATAACCTAAGCTTACAATGAGGCTATGGAGTGTTTGTTCGAATTCACTTATTTCCATCACTCTAAAATACTATTTGGTTTATGGCTGAAAGTGTGAGTGGCAACATATTATATTGACATGGTAGAGAAAGAATATATAGCAAAAATGCATTTTTCAGTGATGGAAATGGGTGAACTTAAACATCAATCCCCATTCGAAGCTTATTTTGGAGTAGGTGAAACGGCCATAAAGAGCTTTTTCACAAAATTACAACTGGACCTCTTTAAAAAAAATAAAATAAAAATAACAGTAAAGGTAAGAAAGCCTTCTGGGGTCTGTCCTGGTGTGACCAAGGATGAATTCAGTGAAAGTTAGGTCTCTGAAGATGACCTACATTATTCCATGCATACGCATGTTTTCCAGCATCGATGGAGGAACTGAGGGCAGAAGTCACAGCTCTGCAGGGATACCTGGACAGGGCCAACGAGGAGCTCCAGGTGAGCTATTTCATTTGAATTGTGAATGGATTAATTCTATGATTGTGAATGTTTGTTCACTGGTTACTTAAAAAATCACCTGTATGGCGTGCCACTGAGTGGCGCGCTATGAGCTTATGGATCTGATGTGTGTCAATATCTAATTATTGCATATTGAAATTTTGGAAAGGCAAGCATTGGCAATGCCTGCATTAGAAGTCCCAAAAATGTATGCATCGCTTCAAAGGAAAGTCACAAGCAAGTTATCGTGTGTGTACACTAAATCCATTTATACCGTTATGTATCATTTGCCTGCAGGACCTTCGACGAAAGTGCGACGAGAAGGAAGAGCCAGACGAAACGGCGACAAAACTCCAGCAGGAGAAACTGTGGTAAACCTTAGGCCGAAAACAACCGATTTTTACACGCTTATTAGCTAATGTGTCACGATACTTTAGCACACATTGCGGTCTTTTAGTCCCACTTAGTCTACTGAGATCTTTTTTTAGTCTAGTCTTAGTCGTCTTAGTCGACAAAAACAACACTGGTCCTTCCACTCGCTTATAGTCCTCTCCATCAGGTGAGAAAAAGGTAGCTTGGACTCCTCATGTATTGAAGGAAGCATGAGGCCAGTCCACTGCTTCCTCCCCAGGTTGGCGGAGGGTATGTAGAACCCCAGGAACACATTAGGTAATTAGCTCCTTCTCCAAGCCCCGTCCTTTTGGCAAATCCAAATAGTTAAGCAACTGTTCCTAATGCAGGTCAAGCTTTCCGTTTCTTTTGGACATGGACGGATTGGGAGGGACTTGGTGAAGAGCTAATTGGCACTACAAAATTGTGAGGATAACAATTTAAAAGAAAAACGGTAAATACTCAGATGTTTTCCCCCCCCACAGCGAACTGGAGAGGGAAGTGGAGCGACGCGGGGCAGAACTCAAACGCCTCCAGGAAGCGGCGCGGCAGACCTCTGAGGAGCAGGCGAGCTGCCAGCAGCAGCTGGCGGCCTCCCGCAACGCCCTGAGGGAGTCTGAGGAGAGGCTGGGTGCCTGCGAGGTGGAGCTGAGGGCTGCGCGGGAGGCGCTGGCCGCCGCCACGGCCCAGTGGAAGAGGACCGTGAGGCAGTGGAACAGTCCCTCGCTACCGTGAGCCGGCAGGGGGCGGAGCTGACGGCACTGAGGGACGCGCTGCACACGGCCGAGCAGCAGGCGGGCGACGCGGCGTCCCAGCTGGCCGAGAGCCGCCTGCGCCACGAGGAAGACATGAGTACGGATACCCAATTCTGCTGTATTTGTTTGCCCCATTTTGTGGAGTTTTACTGTATTTCTGGATATTTCAGATGCAAAATACAATTATTGTTGTGCTTATTATTATCAAAATTATTTTAATTATTATTAATTATTATTATTATCCAAATATACCCTACATAAACTCACAAAAGTTCAGAAACCTAAACCTTTATTTTCTCCACCATAATTGGTTAGTCACCTCTACAACAAGGTATGGCTTGTAGAGATCGAACATTCTTGAAACGAGTAACACTGCTAAACGTGTGCCCGCCCCAAAAGAAATCAACCTTGCTTTGAGGCAGATTCAGAAGACATGGGGTCGTAAACGGCATAAACAAAGTCAAGACAGTGACGGGACCCATGCTTATGTGCCTGGCACACACCTGTCACACGCCTGCCATCACTTGAAATTGAAAACAACAGTGAATGCCAACAGAACAACAATTCATGTTACTCATTCCAGGAATGTTTGGACTCTACAAGCCCTACCTTTTGTTGTAAAGGTGACTAAATCTATCAATATAATATACAAAACAAATCTCATCTTAGACTGCTGCACTGTGATTGGCTAAAACGCTACTTCACCCCCTACAACCCCCAACCACACACACACTAACCACGCCTGTCCTGAGCCAGACAAATGTTTTTGTTTTCATGCTTCGTTAACAACAACAAAGTTCGGGGCCGTTTGCAGCATGAAACAAGTGTCTGTCTGCAGGGAAACAGCTGCAGCATCAAAGTAGAGGGGGGAAAAATGCAAAAAAATAGCTATATATCTATTTTGATTTTTGGCTAAAAAGTTGAGGTCAGTGGAGGTCAGGTGGAGTTAGATTAAAAGTGTGTGTGTTTGTACACACTAAAGTTTCCTCTATTGCCTTAACTACTATACTACATTTTTTTTTATTGATTTATTTTTTTTAGGCCGGGTACAGCAGGAGGGTCTGAGACGAGTGGAGGAACTGGAGAAGGAGCTGGGCGTCTTGCGAGAGACCGGGAGGGAGGAGCAGAACGGACGGCTGCAGCTTCAGCAGGACCACGCCGTCCTGGCCGAGCAGCTGCACAAGGAGCAGGTACAACATCTAAACTGTTACTTGCATCCACTGTGGTCTGGAGGTTTCTGGCTCAAAACGAGTGCTCTGATTTTATTTTTTTTCCTGCTGAATGTGATGTCACATTCTGCAAATCCCAATTATGTCAATGGGATTTGCCAGCAGATGTCAATTTTCCACGGTTTGCCTGTTGTTTTCATTGCAGCCCAAAAGCCTTCCAAACACCACAGAAAACTCTACACCACAGTCAATCCACTGAATTTGCAAAGTTCAGGTTTTCTCGATGCAATTGAGAAGATATAACGAAAAAAAATAGATTCAAATGAATGTTGCAAAACCTTTTTTATTGCTTACTCAGCCAGCATTTGTTTTTTGTTTTGTTTTTTGTAGGTAGCTATGGCCAGCGATTTTCATGTAAAAATCATATAACGCTCATCTGTGTGTCCGGTTGGACGTTTTAAATCGCCGCACAGGATGTTACTTCCGGTCCGTCCCTTATTCGGGTCCCTAAGCTGGCAAGAGGAGGCTAGCGCTGTTGGCATCCACTAGCATCAGCATCGTATCAAACAGTGGCGCTACTAATCAATGATTGCCGTAGATCTGTGGTGATGGCAGCGGCCATAACTTTATTTGATAAGCGTAGATCTACAGCAATCACGGGAAAACGGTCAAGTGTTTTCTCTTTGTTTGTTTTCCAGGCCCTGGCGGCTCCCTGTCCCTCCTGCTGCAGCAGGAGAAGGCAGAGTCGGACCAGCGCATGAAGGACCTCCGGACGAGATGGAGGAGTGCTGGGGGAGCTGGCGGCCATGGAGGAGCAGGAGAGGCCCGCCGGGGCATGCTGACGGAGACCCAGGGCGGGTTCCTGGTGCTACAGCAGGACCACGCCGAGCTGGAGCTACGGCTGAGCGAGACCAGGGCTCTGCTCGACAGGTGTGTAGGGAAGGGGCAATGCACACTGTTGACCCATCTAGACCGGATCAACAGTAGTGCTAGAGTTGGCCGAAAATTACATTTGAATATTCCTTTTAAAAGTAATAGAGGCAAAATGGATATATAGGTATTTTATTTATATAGCTATATATTTTTTGCCCTTTGCCCATCTATGAGCTTCTATGTTATACTTTGATGCTGCAGCTGTTACCCCTTAACTATTCATCATAAAAACATATTTGTCTGGCTCAGGAAAGGCAGTGCTAATTTGTGAGGGGGGGGGGTGGGGGTGAGGCAGCGGTTTAGCCAATTCGATTTGGTTAGAAATTCAAAATTAAATGGCCTAATCAGCAGCTTATCAAAATTACTTTTGAAGAAATGATCGTTTTTTTTTTTTTGGCAAGAACATGTCTCAAATAATCTAAAATATTTTTAACTCTTTGACAGATCAGCAGAAAAGCTAGGCTCGCTCCCATTAGGCTCAATATTAACACAATAATTTATAGAAAATCCTCTGTTGTGAATTTGTACAAATGAATGATATCCAAAGACAGTTTAAGGTGTCTACTTTAAGGGAAAAAATAAAATGAGTTGATCAAGTGTTTCGGCTTTTTTTTAATACATTTGGCAAAACAGGCTGTATTTTCACATTTCACTGTTTCCAGGGCTCATTCAGAGATAAATGCATTTAAAGTTATATAATTTATCATTTATCAATGATAGTTGTAAAGTGTGTGAGGTGTTTTCTGGGTTTTGTAGTGTAATCACTACTCAAAGGACTTCATCAGGTGGTGTGCAGTGAGTTAATGAGCTTGTTAATAAAACAAAACCCAAAACGACTTTTGGAGTGATAAACAGACAACAGAATAACCAATCACTCCAAAAGTCGTGGTAAAACAGTTAAGGAGTTAAAGTGATGGCTAAATAAGCGCCATAGTCTGATTAATTGATGCATTGTTTAAATAACTGGCCAATTAATCGATTGCAGCCCTACACTTTACCCAACCCAATCTACTATTGTGAATAAACACTCAAACACCCAAAGTTCCGATAATTTAATTTAACACAAAAGTAATGTTACTTTAGTTACCTGACAAGACTGCTGACTGTATCCAGCGGATGAACCACCAGCACAGTGGCAGTATGGCAAGACTAAAAATGCGGTACACACAGGCATTCAGCAGACGGAGGGAGTGGGTTCAGTTTTCATGACGTTGAACTTTTGTTTTGGTTTGTGACATGTTTAGTAAGACACAGGAGATGTCCGCTTTGGAAGAGAAGCACTCCATGGCCATGAAGACCCTTCAGGAGCAGCACACTGAGTCACTCCGCAAGACGCAGGACACCGCTGCTGAGCTGGAGAGGTGATGTCCGGAGTTAAACCTGATCTCTTCCACAGCAAAGCTCAACTCAAACATTCTTTTGAAGGATTTCGGTTCCTTCATTTTTGACCCCCCCCCCCCGTCACATGTCCCCAGTGACCCCCACAAAATGACCGGAACTATTTCCCCAAAGCCAGAGCAGAACTCTCACCACCGGAATCTGAACATCAATTAATACAGTTGACACCAGATTTTGAAGTTAGGCTGTATGAAATACTCGCCATTAAAGTGAACTATCCTGCTCTCACTCACTCACTCACTCACTCACTCACTCACTCACTCACTCACTCTCACTCACTCACTCACTCACTCATCACTCACTCACTCACTCACTCACTCACTCACTCACTCACTCACACTCTCTCTCACACACTCACTCTCTCTCACACTCACACTCTCTCTCACACTCACACTCACACTCTCACTCTCACACACACTCTCACTCACACACTCACACTCACACACTGGAGCTGCTGTACAAAGGGTTTCATTAATGGCACAGCCACAGATAGGCCACCAGCTCCATCTAGTGGCGATATGTACAAAGTGTTAATGTGGGGATCTGCACCAGTATGGTGTGAGCAAATGTGCAATGAGAATATGAGATGTGGTTATTTTCCCACAATACTTTTGTATTTTGTGTGTGGAAGTTGGCTGTATATCCACAACCCTTCAAATTGTGTCATATAATTGCTGCCTATGACAAGTAGCACATATATTCGGGGGAATTCTTCATACATTGATAAATGCTGCCAATTCAATTCCAGCACCAAACAGGCCTTACAGCAGGCAGAGGAGAGGTGGAGAACGCTGGAGGGAGAGGTGGAGAGAGTCACCGTCCAGATGAGAGAAGAGATGGACGCTGCCATTCAGCAGAAAGACAAAGACGCCAGGAGGCTCAGGAGGAGGCGGACGCGGCGCACCGCGGCGCTCGGGAGGACTGGGAGCGGTACGTGGCAACACAACTAAATGACTAACCTTGCAACTAAGGATCATTCCATGTGGGCTGTGGGGTTGGTTAGTGTCTGATTTAACATACTGTAGACCTGTTTGGTTTCTCCAGTGAATGATGATGTCTAACCTATTTTTACAAAAAATTATTAATTGGTATAACATCTGGCCAATCTGTCATTTGGCTAATCAGATCATTTCCTTTTGATTATCTACAGTAACTATTCGCCTTATCAAGGTCAGCCCTCACAACAGAAAGTACAATTTACATACAATTTTATGTTATTTATTTTCAAAAAAATAATCCACGCAAAAATGCGACTACTTTTGCTGCTGCTTTTAACAGCAGCAGCAATGTGTGCTGTCTGCAGAGTCCCCAGACCCCATATGTTATTTATTTATTTTTGGTGCTAATTAATTCATTTTATTTACTCTTCTGTTCCCATACTTTGCACTGTTGTTTCCCATACTTTGCACTGTGGTTTTGTGCCCATCTGCTTCAGATACATGCCTATTACCACATTATATTTAGTTAGTTAAATGTGGCAATTTATTAAACTGACAAAATACGACTCCTAACGTCTCTGAAGTGGGGACGCATCTAAAAGACTCTCCCTGCATCCTGGGACTCATTAGACAGAAAACGCTTTTACATCACCGCAACTGTTTTCACCTTCCGACCCCACCCTAATGCCGCTAGTCACTTCTGATGTTTTGGCTTCTTTCTCCCGTAACTAAAAAGGGAGCTCAAGAGGTCCAAAGAGGCCACTGAGGCCACCCTGGCCACCCGACTGGAGGAACGTGTGACGTCCGTGGAGGCGAGCCACGCCGCCCAGGTGGAGCAGCTGGAAGAGCAGACGAGGGCTCCCGGGACCAAGTGGAGACCCTGGCACAGGAGAAGGTCACTCTGCAGTGGAAATGTTGGAAGAGCGGAAGGAGCTGGAGGGACAGCTGCTGAAGCACAGGACAGGTGAGGGGGTGGGGATTTTCATTTCAGTTCTTCTACATTTTGCTATCTTCACCTAGGTTGCGACTTTTTTTTTTTTTTTTTTTTTTTTTTTTTTTTTTTAAGGTTGCGATGAATGCTAACCCGGTTGCTTCCTTTTATATGTCGGCGACGTGAACATTTTACCCCAAACTGTTTCCCAACCTTTTTATCAGCGACCGATTTTAGAAAAATCAAATGCCAAAAAAAAGTTGCGGCAGTTTCACAAAACTGCCGCAACTTTTTTTTGCCATTTGATTTTTCTAGTGGTTTCCACTCTGGGAACCACTAAGAGTAGATTTGTGTCCTTCTCAGTAAAATTTGCCTGCTGACAATGACTTGGGTTTTATGTTCCAGGAACTTCTGTGGTTCTAAAGACACGTAAAATTCCCCTACCAAAATGTGTCTCGAAATTGTTGGACATGCTCAAACTGCAGAACCAACATGTCATTCTGCTACTCCAAAAGTCACCCCAACTGTATACACCATTTCCGAATGTTTTGAGAAAGGCACAGTTGTACGTGTGCCTTTTGATGAAAAGGTCCGTTCCACACTATGGCCATAACGCTTGTTTATTCGCTCTAGTTTGGTTTGTTACACCCTTCCTTCAACTCTGTACTTGCTGTCTGTCAGAGAGTGATCATGTTCTGTACCAACACATTTCAAGGCACAAATCTCACCTGTGTTCTTCTGTGTTCTCAGTTCAAGCTCTGAGTGGAAGCAGAAATACGAAGAGCTGTTGGCTAAAGTCAAGCCATTCCAGGTGAGCTTTTTCTTGGCCTAGAGAAAAAAATGTGAAAAAGGCGTATATTCATCGCTAAAAATTGAACCATTTTGGGAACGTATATTGGCGTTTGACAAACTTTAACCATTGATTTAAACTGTTGAAAAAGTTGATATTGATATTCTGGAAAAAATCGTAAAAAATATTATGCGACCGAATAATGGTTGTATCCCTGCTGAAAACCGCCATGAATCCACAGTGTTGAATGCAGTTCTCAGGTCAGAATGGGTTTGAAAATGACCCTTGGTTTTTTGGTTGCTTCCAGGAACAGCTCAACGCTTTGCGGCCGAAAGGGACGCGCTGCTCAACATGAATGGGTCCAATCAGGAGGAGCTGAACCGGTTGGCCGAAGCGTACGCTCGCCTCCTGGGCCACCAGAACCACAAGCAGAAGATCAAACACATGGTGAAGCTTAAGGACGAGAACATGGCGCTTAAACAGGTGAGATGGCGCACATGCTGCTACTTGTCGTTATCAGGGATACTAATGAGCGCTCAAGCTGCTGTTCATGCAGCGTGAAAGAGGGGCGAACTGGAGTTTGAAATGTGTTTTCAAACAAGAGCGACGCAAGTAAGAGCGATGTATGTATGTGTGCAACATATCTTTTTCAAAGTATCTGTAATGTTTAGGCTGTAGATCTGCTATTACAGGGATTGATAATCATTAAAGCTGGATCCTTCCTGTTACCAGGGGTTCACCTCCAACAGTTTCAATGAGAGC
The DNA here is from genome assembly GCA_039105355.1 of Benthosema pterotum. NCBI lineage: Eukaryota > Metazoa > Chordata > Actinopteri > Myctophiformes > Myctophidae > Benthosema > Benthosema pterotum. The sequence goes on along the minus strand of CM076984.1, from coordinate 30,485,387 downwards.
TAAACATCATCTAAATCAGGGTTGGAAACTTTGAAGATGGAGAGGGCCACTATAGTTCCACACTCACTCCAGAAGGCCCTCTATGGTTCCACACTCGCTCCCGAGGGACCGCTATAGTTCCACACTCGCTCCCGAGGGACCGCTATAGTTCCACACTCGCTCCAGAGAGACCGCTATAGTTCCAAACTCCTGACTAGGGATCCCTATGGTTCCAATCAGTTGTCCTGAAAATGAACCTTTTTATTTGTATTTAATTTCAAATGCATTTAGTTATATTTGCATTCATTTTATGAACTTCCTACAAATACATTGGACATAAAAAGGCGGAAGTAATTAAAGTGGGTCATGTCTGCATGTTTGGAATCGTAACAGCAGAAAGAATACTATACTACAGTACATGAGTGTTCTGATATTAACCTGCGGGACATATTACGTGATCGGTGCCTAATGTAGTTACTTAAATTGGTAGTTACTTTGCTTATATGAGAACATTTTAAAGACATTTTAAACAATATAGACTATTAGGGCTGCAAACGATTATTCCATAATCAAATGATAAAAAAAAAAAAAAAAAAAGAACCGACTTAAGAAAATTAGCATAAAATGCTGTTGGACTTACGTGAGAGTAGAAGTCCGAGAGAGACGACCCAGCCAGGCAGACATATAGACTTTATCAAATAATATAGCTGACGTATTAACCAGTTACCATTTTATTATTAACAAGCCCGAGAGCGTAAGGGAGAGAGATCCAGACAGACAGAGGGGCTCTCTGTAGGATGTAGGTCCACGCCGCGGCATGCATGGATTGAAATAAACACACACACCAACAGAGTTTTAGCAGCTGAGTGGAATATTAACAAATCAGAAGGCATTACACTCAATGCAGCTTTAAAACGGCTTTTTTATACATGTGAGGAGAAGGAGGTGGAGACAGCATGGTTTAACTTTCTCATTAACTGAGCTTGAGCACGATGCTGTGCTTTTATTGACATTTGCAACAAACAAAAGGCAAACAATAAATCACACATGGGTCTTTTTTTGGATACATTCGGGTTTTACACATAATTGATTTTTGATTATTTCCTGTTTTGTGTCTATAAATGCACGCTGATTGACAGATTGGTTTTGGTATGGAGCGTCTTCTCATAAGTCCCTGCAGGTTTGTATGCTATTCAGATAATAATTACTGTATGAATCATTAATTTGATTTGATCTCGTAAGAGAGTCGCCACCAACCTCAGCAAGTATCCTTTAGGACCAGTGCATACACAGTTGGTTGTCTCCTCTCCTCCATTGGTGTAAAATATAATGATTAAAAACGGGTTTGAAAAAGTCGAAAAAATCGTTAGGTGTTCGAATTAATAAAATGTATTAAAAGGAATAATCGACTGACATTTTTGGCCAATATTTGCAGCCCTGTAGACTATGCAACATTCATACGCTTATAAATATTCATTCGGCCTGGCTGACATGAACATATGTATGAATACAAAAAAGTATAGGTTTTATTTGTTGACAAAATTGCCTATGTATTGACAATTGAAGTCACCATAGTTTCTGCTTAGTTTTTGTCAGTGCAAATGGTCGGTCTCCTTGATAAACATCTTTTTGTCTCTGTTTTAGTTGACGAAAACAACACCCAGTTCACTGTTCCCTTCCATTTTATGTTTTTGTAGGAGGTGTCAAATCTGCGTGCCCAAGTGACCCGGCAGAAGTCTCAGATTGAGCAGCTGAAGTCGCAGGTCCCTGGGGCCACCCGCCGCCGCTTTGATCCCAGTAAAGCCTTTCAGCGTGACGTCAAAGAAAACCAACAGCCGGAAACGCCAGGCGCCCTCCGAGACAGTGGTGGGTATCCGGTTAAAACCGAGTGACGGAAGGCCTGTCATGTCAACCTCAGTCTCTTTGCAGGCTGAATAATGTTAAAGGACCACTTTCCAACCTATCTTCATATAATAGATCCTCACTAATGTACAGTACCAGTATATGATAAAATACCACTATTTTCTTTCTACTTGCTCTGTGTCTTATAGGAGGGCTGTGAGCATTCCAGATTTTTTTGTCAGTGCTAAATCCCTTATCCCTACAGTTTTGTGGCATAAAAGCAGAGTAGATTGAGTAAAAAGACTTTATAATTGTAAAGGTTTTTCAGATAAATCCAAGGAAGCATGTACAAAACCTTTTTAACACCTGAAAATAGCTGTAAAATGTATTTAACAAGCATGCCTAGATATTGGTAGGCTAAACCTTTTATTATTGATCCTGCAAACCTGTGAGATTGTAAAGTTGTGACATGTTTCTCAGATATTTCTTAGAATGTCAGAAAATTGCCCAGCCCTGTAAATTGACCCATTTCTCTTCTCTCTCCAGGAAATCACCATTATTTGTAGCCCGGGGACCTTGGCCAAGTCGACTTTTTGGAATTCATTGATTTTTACAATTTTAATGTTTGTCTTTTATTGTATTGTAATGTATTTGATTTTTTTCCATTTTGTTGATGTTTGCTTTTTAAAGCAGGTTTTTATCTTCTTTCGTGATGGAAATGTCTTTTTCCTTTCAAAGTAACCTGAGGCAGGGGTTCTTGAGGGAGTTCCAGAGAGTCCCCCCCCCCCCCCCCCCCCCCCCCGCTAAAAAGATAAGTTTGGCCCCTTATGTGTCTAACTCTTGAAGTTTGGCCCCTTATGTACCCTACCCTTGACAGAGTAGGTTTGGACCCACTTGCCTAAGAGCACGCGGCCACACTGCCCCTTTTATCTACCATAAGGGCCGATTCTGGCAGTGCATTTCAGTGGAAATGGAGGACTATCCTGCCATTTGCAGATTTCTGCTATAAATAAACCATTGGATGCTTTGGCATTTGTACAGTAGCTGCTGCTTTTGATGACTGTCTTATTAGACTGCAAACAGGCTTGTATGATTGTGGCACTTTGATGCAGTTTCTCAACTTCTTCTCAGGCTGTATAAAGTGCATCATGCAGTGGCTGCTTTTTTCCCCAAGGACAGAGCTGCGGGACCTCCTAAAAGTCGCATGCATAATAGTCCTGTTAAAGTGTTACTCGTTCAGGTATAGTCTCTGGACAGCACGGCAGTGGCATGCTGCTGGACTGGTAAACCCCCCTGATGTTTAGCTTTCATAGCTTGTACAAAAGTGCTCTGTGACCTGTCACCTAAGTCTTTTCCCTTTCAGGCTTTTGTATATTGAGCAAAGTGTAAAAATTGAGTGAAATAAATGTTTTTCTTTCATTAGTCATGTTCATGGCCCCTACGGTCAGTAGAGGGCACTCTCGCACTGTCACCCAGGCTTATTTCACAGTCACCATCATAAACACACACACACACACACACACACACACACACACACACACACACACACGGCTCCTTCACAAAGGACACAGGCAAACAAATCACTCACAGTCTGGGTTAAAGCTCAAGCTGCTTTATTTGGCTATTTTCAGAATTTGATAAGACACATTTGCCATGTTTTTTTTTTGTTTTTTTGCCACCTTGCCACAAAAAAGGCCGGGTCGGGTGTGTGTGTGACGGGGGCGTCATCGGTGCGGCCGTCGGTCATGCGCAGTATCTCTCCAGTGGTGGACACCGCAAGGCCTGTGACAGCACTGCTCCACGATGGCTCGCTTCACCTTGGCAGAGACGTCGTCGTGTCTGGACCAAGCCTTCCGCCGCGCTTTCTTCTTCTGTCTGGGCCACTTCGATTGGAACCCTTTTTAAAAGTAGAAAGTTTCCATAGCTCTGTGTGAATCTACTGTTACCAGGTATATGTTTAGTGTAAACCCATCCATGGCTATGTAGAAATGAATAAAGGGTGTTGTAAATTATACATTTTGTGTAAACATGAGAGTTAAATATAGCTATATTGCAACAGAAATTATTGCGTTTGAATGTTCATTGTGTCCTTATACTGTAGTTTTTTGACATTCTGAATGTCACATGTTCACAACCTTCAGAAGTCGTGTATTATGTGGTTCATAGCCTCGACACCCAGGCTTTCATTTTCGTTCGCCTTGCGCGAAAGCGGAAAGCCTGGACTAACGCGTTGCATAGAGTGACCTTGAGGGGGAGTCACCTTCTGGGGGGGCGTCGCTCTAAATGATGTGACGTAGAACAGCAGTGGACGGGGCGGGGGGGGGCCGAGGATGACGACACGTTAGTGAGATCAAATCAGAGCGCAGCTCATCTGCCGTGTGGATGCCATGGCACCCCGACCCCCAAGGCCAAAATCATTGAGGGCTAGACCAGGCTATGTGGTTCAAGATAATTTTAGATTTTAGGCTTTTACCAGTGAGTCTGTCACTGGCACTACTTCCCGGACTACCTGGAAGTCCGGTAGCCGAAAATTCTGCAGACTCGGCCACCATGTTTGGATTTTTTGAATGGCTATGGATAGGAAATAAAAATGGCCGCTGTGGCAAAGTGCCGCAAAGACCTGAGTCGTCAGCCTTGCGTCAGAAAGACATTGCATCCAACATCTCTTTCCATCCAGCACCTGTATAAAACACGCCACGTGACCTCAAAACACTGCGTCCAAAATACGCAGTTCGGTGTATCAAGAGTCCACATTGGTTTATGGAAGGAAACAGACATGCACAGTACAGACCAGCTATGGCACAAGTGACCCAGCAGATGG